>CM016561.1:14710449-15031194 GCA_003412495.2 Echium plantagineum | reverse complement strand
ATAAGGATGTAATTGCTGAAATGGTCTCAGTAAGTGGGTCACTGATGTAACTAAGATCCTGGTAATTAAGTGGCACTGATGCGCAAATGATTCCTGTAATGTGTAACGGTGCAGAAATGGTCCATAAATTAACTTTGTTAGTTGTTAACGGTTTAGGGCTAACATTATTTAGAGAATTTTTAGGACAAAAACATAAATTCAACTCCTATTATAAAGTAGTATTGGATGTAGTTGTAGTAGGGGGAAAGAGAGTCATTTACTTCCCTTTGGAAGGGTAAACCAGTGGAAGGATGGAGGTGTTGGGGTGGTTGTAAGTCGATATTCGAACCAGCAGGGGGGTAAATTGAAAAATAAAGTAACCAAAAAGCAAGCTTAAGTGTTTAAAAATTATACGTTTAGGTGTTTAACTGATTTTGGGGAAGAGGGGTTGGAATTTTTAATTTAACCCCAAAAGTAAGTTAATCTAAGTTAAAGTATTAAAAATATGTTTTTGCCCCAATTTTTAATGAAAAAATTAACGTTGGACCAAAATGTAACTTTCGAGGCACTTTCAGGGACTATGCTGCACCCGGCCACTATTACGGACCCAAGTACAATCTGGTGCCACTTTCAGGGATCATTTCGGCAATTTCGTCGACCAACCGAGACAATTTTAAAAGGTGAGTGATGAACCGAGACCCCTTTTTTAGTGATCAACTTGATATTGGTGAAAGGTAAGTGATGTATTAGTTGTTATTAACCCTATAATATACCATTAAAAACATAAAGTCTAGGATTAATGTATGGATTGGATATTACTTATACTAGATGTTTGTACACAGTCCAGCCTGTGCGAACTCGTGCATCGTATTATAATATATGATCTTTTATTAATACATAAATATGATATTTTTCTACAATACTATTATTTATTAATTCATTTAAAAAAAAATAAGTTTAAATTTGATGTGCGAAATAATTTATAAATTTTCCTAAATCATTTCAAAAAAAATGAAGGTAAAATATAGTAATGTTTTATGGATATTTATTGTACAAAATTTATATAGAAGTGAATTAATTTAAGTAATTATACCTCCTACATATTAGGAGAACAGGGGCTTCATATGCATTGAAAATAACTTCTAATTCCCCCCTTCCCCAATTATATATAGTAAGATTTCAAAAAAAAGTCAATTAGATCGATCAACTTTTTAACCGATCATAAAACGACTTATGTTTAAAAAAGTGGCTCAGTCGACTCATCCAGACTGTCGATCCTCAACAAAACCATAAACTTCGACCTTGCTTTGTATACGCTCCTTAGAGCGAAAATCGAAAGATATAGGTGTCCTAGAAGCTTTTTTTGTTGAATTATAAGCACACATATCATCTGGTATATGTTCGACAGTTCGACCTTTATATTCGTGTTCATCATGAGAAAGGGAAAAGAAAAAAAATAATGTAGTTTAATTTGAACAAAGATAATATCTCCACAATCAATTAATAATCATTCCACATTTTCTATATATTTGCCGTGCAGTGTAAATATTTTGTGTGCAGTGTAATAGATCAGAGTATTAAGTTACGTTAAAAATCCAAACATTAAATCAAAGAAAATAAAAAGAGTGCAACTCCAATAAAGTTATGATTCATTTTCATATATCACTGTATGTGATTACATATGTTTATCGATCCTCAACGTAAATATCTTTTTGCTTTTTCATTTCTTTTAATTTGTGTATAACATATACATATAGATCATTGTATATATACACATCTTCTATCTGGCAGAATATATATAGGAGAAGATCATAATTCATTCTAGCTGGCGGGGATCAATACATATATGTGATATAAGTGTGATAAATATTCTTGCATCACCAATAACGAGATTAATTTTGACATTACCACCGGTCAATAAAAAGATTGGGTGTGACATTACCAAATATCGCCGAGAAAAAGTTGTGGTTTGATTACACGACCATGGGTAATAATAGGAGCTTTGCCACTACCACCGACATTACCGCCAATATCAACGTTAGGTTTGGCATCACCACCAACGACATTAGCATTGACACCACCACCGACATTACCGCCAATAGCAACGTTAATAGGTTTGGCATCACCACCAACGATATAGCACTGACACTACCACCAACATTACCACCAACAGCAACATTAGGTTTGGCATCACCACCAACGACATTAGCGTTGGCACTACCACCAACATTAACGCCAATAGCAACATTAGGCATCGAGGCTAATCTCCTTTCGGGTTTCTCAACACCATTATCATTCTGATTGATGCAAGTATTTTGGCAATCCCTTTGGCATTTGCTCAATTGAAGCCCGTTAGTTTTCATGCATGTTAACATGCATTCTAACGTGCATTTTGAGGTCTCATAGCTGTGTTTCACATCAATATCAGCTTGAACAAAGGTAGCCAACAAGCACAATGCAATAGCACCCACCGCAACCTTGGAGGCTGCCATGTTCAAGAATGATATAATAAATGATAATAAAGATAATTCAGCAATGAGATAAGATATATTATGAGATGCCTTAAGATATAGATATGTATGTGATGATCAACAATAATAAAGACCAACCTCTTTATAGGCAATGAGATAAGATAATTGCTTATTATTTCTTGTTTGTTTTTGCGTGGATATTGTGGAAGATAGGTATTTTTTCGGGACATTGTTTGTTTATAGTATTAAACAAGAATGTTGACCATATATATGAGGTCATATGTATAATGGTTCTTATTAATGTAATACTATAAATGATGATTTTGTTGACATAAAATTCATTTGATTTCTAAGGCCTAAGGGGACGATGGTTATCATCCGCTAAGATTATATATACTTCCTCGCTCCATTTCAAATTAATCGTCTTATTTTGACTTGTACAATTTTGATGATACAATTTAATACGTAAATATTTTCAATTTTGTAAATGTAAAATTATAAAAAATTGATATTTCAAAAATATATGTTAAGACAAATATAACAAGATCTCACATGACTATTATTATTTATTATAAAATAAAAAGTGGTCAAATAATTTGAGATGGAAAGAATAGTATTTTTTTCTCTTTGAAGAGATAGACATGAAATGTTAGATTATGTGACAATCTAAGACTTGGGCAGACTTAGCAGGACAGCTGTCCTCACTCTTCCTACATTTTTTAATAATGTTATGATCAATTATATGCATGTCTTATATTTTTTTTATCTCACTTTGATCATTTTTCTATGAAATTGAAATTTTAAAAATTTTGATTATAAATTTTATTAATGGATAAAGTTTATATTATGTGAAATTTTATTAGATTTTATTTTAGTTATATTTTTAATTTTCAACTGGTATAATTTTTACTCTTATAATAAAATTAAAAATATTTGAATCTTAATAAATCGTGTCTGATGATCGTAAAAAGTTAAATGAAAGAAATAATTTAAGATTGAGGGAATAATGTCCAAGTGAGTTAGTAGATTAGTTAGCATATTTCAACCTAAGTTACGTAAGAGTTCAAGTCCCCTAAGTTACTAGCCAGGAGGACACCGATTTTTAATGTGGGATGTGTATCTTAACATAGCGCACACTTTAATTTAATGATTAGGATATGAAGCCACTCTGAAGAAACTAAGGACGCAGTCGGACTCATATATGTCAAACGTTATGGATATTAGATGTTTGTGTACAATTCAACCTATGTGAAGTCGTTCATTCATATTTGTTTACTCATTTATTCAAACGCATATCAGATGAGTTTAGGTCTTCATAAAATACTTTTTAAATCCGAATTTAACCTCTCATCGAGTGTTATGGTATTAAAAAATTAACTGAATAGTTAACGTGGGGACTAATCTGTAACGTTTTGGACAGTAACTTGATGACACTATCGAAGACTATTTGTGCAATTCGCCCACATTTTAGCTAGACATTTAATTGTTTCCACGTTTCTATCTTTAATATTTGTCCGTGGCCTGTAACACAATTTTGTGTGAAGTATATATAATACTCTCCTCGTCCCTAAATTATTGGTACATTTTGACTTTACATGCATGGTCAAGCTTTAAAAATTTTGATCAATAATTCTTATTAACCACTAAGAAATAATATAGTCATATGATATCTTGTGAGATTCGTCTCAATATATATTTTTTAACTATCAACTTTTATAATTTTTTCATATGTAGAATAGGAGATATTTATATTTGAAACTGTGTTTTGTTGACCATAAAAATCAAAATGTACCAATCAGGAGGAAGAGAGTAATAAGTTGAATATCCAAAAATGATTAAATCAAAGAGAATCAAAAGAGTACAACTCCAACAAGTTATGAATCATTTTCATGTATCATATTGTTTCTGATTACATGTTTATCGATCCTCAAGAGAAATATCTTTTTTCTTTTTCCTTTCAATAATCTTCTGTGTATAAGATATACATATATATATATATTATAGAATGTTGTATATCTTTATCCAGCAGAAACATATACAGGAGAAGATGAATAATTCATTCTAGGGATCAATACATATGTGAAATAAGGGTGTAATAATAAATATTCTCGCATGCCTTATCAACAAGGCTATCAGATTATCGATTGTGGCCAACTTCCTTTTGGGGCTAGCATTCCAATAATAACGCGGCATTGGTTGCGACATTATTACCATGCCCAGCCAAGAAATAGAAACTTAGATTTGGGATTATCACCAACGATATCAGCCTTGGCAGTAACGTGATCAGGGTCGAGGACATTAATGGCGACAGACAACCTCCTTTCGGGTTTCTCAACACCATTATCCGCATCAGTAAGAGGGACACGGGATTACTAGTTGGGGCATCAGCCACATTAACATTCTGATTGATGCAAGTATTTTGGCAATCCCTTTGGCATTTGCTCAATTGAAGCCCGTTGGTTCTCATGCATGTGAATATGCATTCTAACGTGCATTTTGAGGTCTCATAGCGGTCTTTCACTTCAATATCAGCTTGAACAAAGGCTGCCAACAAGCACAATGCCATAGCACCCACAGCAACCTTGGAGGTTGCCATATTCAAGAATAATATAAATGATGATTGAGCAATGGGATAAGGATATATTATGGGATGCCTTAATATGTATGTGATGATTAATAATAATAAAGATCAACCTATTTATAGGCAACACATTACAAGAGATTGCTTATTTCTTGTTTGTTTTATTTTACATGGGTATTGTGTATTTGTGGCAGATAGGTGTGTATTATTTTCTAGGCATTATTGTTTGTTTATATTAAAAATATATTAAAGACCATATATATTAGGTAATGTTTAATGGTTCTTGTTAATGTAGTACATTAAATGATGATTTTGTTGAGAACTCATTTGTTTTCTAAGGGATCGGCCGATTTTTATTAATGGCTATGATTTTTTCTCTAGTAAAAGATAAATATGAATTGTTAGATTACATAACAATTTCAAGCTATGTGAACGACTTAGGGGTAGCAGGGGTCGAACCTCCTTTTACATTTTTAATGTTATGATAAATTATATGCATGTTATATATATATAATATTACGTTCACAAGTAAATTATTAGTAGCTTTGTTAGCATAAGATTACAAGTTCAAGTCCCCTAAGTCACATACCTATATAATTGATTCTAAATAGGAAAAATAGAAATGTGAATTAGTTTATTGATCAAATTTTAATTCAAAGATGTGTGAACTAATATAAATTTTACTTATGAACAATTATTTTGGATCAATTAGATAATGTAACTTTAGCAATTTCGATAATCTACGTCCTCGTTTGTTTTGTATTATCATTCAAGTAAGTACACATTGATTACTAATTAAATCAATTTATGTCCGGCAAAATTGGAGGTGGGATCTTTAAACTTTAAAAATAGCCCCAACATGAGTTGGGCCAGCAAGGGCACATTGGGCAATTTGAAAGGACACCGTTCCCAATTCGGGCGGGTAAACAGAAACTTAATTAGTGCTGAACACGCTTCAAAACAAGCACTAAAAACATTTTCCAAATTTGAAAACTCCATTTTGGCAAAAATGCATTTATCGAATAATAAGAAATGAAAATCTCCAGCGAGAATAAGTTCTCTGCGTTCGATTTCAGTGAAGCAGACGAATTCGTCGAAAAATTCAACATGAAACAGTTGTCCAAATTCAATTTCAAAAAAACCAAAAAATCTACATTTAATTCTCCTGTTCATAAATACAGATTCCTCGAGTGCTGTAAGTATATGTATATGATTACCTATTTGATTTTTGTATTTTTGCTTAGTTTTAAAATTTTACTTTTGGTTAATACTGTAGATTATACTTTGTTTTATTCGCATAGTGATCAGTTGATGTAATTAAGTTAGTTGTGATCGTTTTTATTTATTTTAAGTCAAATAGATTGGTTAGGTCAACTTTTTATAAGTTATGAGTAATTTATTTTTGCTAGTACTGTTTATTTGTGTTAATAATTTGCTGATCAGGTCGATTTTTGTAAACTTTGCGTAATTTAACTTTGTTCCTATTGTGTTTTTTTGTTCATAGTTTGCTTTATAAGTTCGGGGTAAGTTATTTTGTTCATATTTTGCTGATTCAGTCTATTTTTTAAGTGTTGCTTAATTTAATCATATGAGATAAATTATTTGCTTTGCTCATGGAGGAATGTTGAGGGTTTGAAATTCCGTGAATGAATTGGTCTCACTAACCCGGAAGAGGGTGGTGTTGTACTTTTATTTTGTTTGTCGTTATTCCTTCCTTAGGAAAAGAAATGGGAAATATTATGTTGGTGATTACGTTGTTGGTTGATTCTTTTTTTGAACTTTTTTTACTATTCAGTCGCAGGGAAAGAGGAATTTGAAAAAAACTAACAGTGTATTTGAACCAATTGATGTCGATGCAAATGACTCTAAGTTGGAAGAGCCAACGTGCAGAGAGGACTCAAGTGGAGCATGTAATGGTTGGTTACATTTCATTGTTTCGGGTTTTGTTCTGAACTGGAATTTATATTGAATGTCAAGCGTACACTGATATCACAACTTGTGTGGTGCTTTAACAGTTTCAAGTGATGCCAAAAGTGGCACTAAAACTGCACAAAATTTCAACTCGGATGTTCAATTTTCTGTTGAACATATTGGTGCCCGAAGTGCAGAAAGGATCACACCATGGGATGCTAATGTTGTGTCTGGTCTAGACACTGATGTTTCTAGAGCCAAAAGATCGGAAGATACCACTTGCGACTATAAGAATTCAAATATTGATCTTAATATGTTTGTGCTTGATGTATGCTTCTTTATCTTGTCTATCTTACTGGGGGTGATCTCCAAATTAAGTATTCAGTAGATTTTTATAGTTGTAAATTTTTGCAGACAGAGCCCATTAATGTAGATTCAGATGATGATTGCAGTGTTGAGAACAAGTTACTAGTTTCTAATTCTAAATTTCCCGAATGTGAAGGTTCACTTTTTTTCTCTTTTATTTATAAGAAATCCTTTTTAAATCTCCTACAATCTCCTCAGAATATCAGACAGTGTTAGTGCCCTGTTTCAGGGTTATTAGGAGATGATCCATCAGGAGTTGATGCCCAGCTAACTGATGAAGTAAGATTTTCACCTTTTATTGTTACACCCACCAGTTACTCTTGTTATCCATTGTGGTTTTTTGGCTATATCCTTCCAATATGTTGGTCATATACTTGTGATCTACTTCATTACATTACTGAATGCATTATTTCTCGTGGAATAACAACTGGTTTATGTTTTGATCTCGATGTCCAAATTCTGTGCAACCGATGGAAATTCTTATATTCAAATTCTATAATTTTTACTCTTTGCTAAGATCAAGATAAGCATGAATTAGTTACTAATAGTGTACCTTTGATGTCTGCTTTGTGTTCAGGAAATGTCATTGTCTTATTCCCCTGATTTCATATATTATGGAGACATATGTTCAATGGAGGCTACATTGATATTTTCTTCCCAAGGCATTAGGTTGGAGGCATCAACCTGTTTTGGGTCAACAAGATCCATTGAGGTCGAATGGGCTGTCTCTGAGATAGTCAGCATTCGGTCCATACGATGGGGAGATGTCAGTTACTTCTCATCTCTTGATAATACATGCTTGACTTATAGAAATTCGTTTGTAAAATATCTAAGATCTGATTAACATGGTTCATTGTATTCTCCGGTCTCTCACATTGGTCTTTTTTTTACAGTTAGCTGAAATTACCCTCCTTTTCAAATCCAATGATACGAAGATTGCTGGTATAGAAAGTAAATTATTAGGCCCATGGAGTAGTTTTTTAATTTTGATATATCTTACTTCTTGTAAATTTTTGTTTTATATTTCATTTTCTTACTAGATGCAGGTATTACAAAGATACATTTTGCTGTTTCTGACCACAACTGGGCTCAAGTAGAAGAAACCATCAAATCTCTTCATAGTAGATACACAATCTGTTGGAATGTTGGTTTGGAGTAAGACACTGAATCTCGGGGTTATTTCTTAGGATTCCATAGTGCATTCATATAATGTTATATCATTTTTTCTCTCGTTGTGGTCCTTTAACCAAGAACCTATGGATATAATCAAGTAATTGCCCCATGTTATGCAGTACGGTTTTGAACTTAACTTTGTATATTCCTGAAAATCCTTCATCAATCCCTTAAAAGTTGCATGAATGAGATCATCTTTACTGCTTCATTTCTGCCTGCTTTTATTGATGCAATTAATAATTATCTGACATCTCAGCTCATATTTGCCAAGTAAAGAAGGTTCTACATCCCTGAGTAGCAGTCAAATTTCAAATCACTGTCCTGCAAAGTAAGTTACATTAAGAAACAGTTCACATTTTGGTATAGCAGTCTTTCATATGGATCTGAGTGACGTATGAGATTAAGTTGGTAGCTGAACAATTAATATTGTTTTCATTTTCTATTATAACTAGGTTATAAAGTTTGTTGGGCTTTTATTCACTGTAAACTTGTTCACATGAGCGGTGAAACAACCTCTCTGTTATCAGAAGGATAAGGCAACGTACAAACCAACCCTCCCCCCCCGACTCAGTGGGAGCCTCTTTAGAGGCATTGGGGCATGTTATTGTTGTTCAGTGGTTGACATGCAGTATATCTACCAGGACGACTCTTGAGGCTAACTGAGTATTTATGAGACATTTTACCTCTTTAAGCATCATTATCAATATATTTCTGAGACAAGGGACTTCTTTGGTTTGTCTGACTGCTCTGAAACTAGTAGCTGGCATCAGATTTGCCCCATATAATAGAGAATATGCACGAATGAGTAACCATTTATTAATTATTGGTCTCGACATATTAGATTTGTAGTTATTCAGATGCTATGTTAAGATTGAAGCCCAACAAATTCATTTACTAGCAAATTTCCTTTCTTACATCACTGGTGAGTTAATGGTAACTTTTACCTATGTACTTGTAAGTTGTAAGTCAATTTCCTTTACTCCTATGAGTTTTATGTTCACTTAGTTAAGCTGGATATTTTGCTGAGTCAGCTACTTGATAAATTTGGTATGTGAACTCATATTTGGTTGGATTTTATTAATAGCAATATATGTATTTATGTGTGGGTTCTTTGCTTGCAGGGTGTCTAACAGATTCATAGTCTATCCTAAAGGGGATCCAGATGCGGTTTCAATAAGTGAACGAGACATTGAGCTATTGCTGCCAGAGAGATTCATCAATGATACAATCATTGATTTTTATATCAAGTAAGTTTTCAAGTTGGAGATATATCACATTTTTCAAGCAAAAAGAACCGACTCGCTAGATTTACAGGTCCACGATACATCTATTTTCTTAGCATTGTTATTTTCTTGTTATGGTCTCACCTGTTTCCCAATCCATTGTTCAGATACCCAAGTGTGAATTTTTTAGTCACGTTGCTTATATTTTCCTCCAACCTTTCAATTATGGTTCATCGTTTCCTTCTTTAAAAAGTACATATATACAGGTTAAGCTAGTTGATCTCTCTTTAGTCATTGAAAAGGTCCGAGTAATTCGCAGGTACATTGCAAACAAGATCAGACCACCAGAGAGGCAGAGATTCCATTTCTTTAATAGTTTTTTCTTCCGGAAGCTTGCTGGTCTTGACAAAGATTCATTAAGCGTACATAAAGGAACAATATCTTTTCAGCATGTCCGAAAATGGACAAAAAAAGTGGATCTTTTCACAAAGGATTTCATATTTATTCCTGTAAATTTCAGGTTAGAAAAAGTAACTTTCTATGAGATTTGGGGCTAACTGTTTCCTAAAACTAAAATTGCCATGCTTTCCCAGTCTTCATTGGAGCTTGATTATTATTTGTTACCCTGGAGAAGTGGCAAAATCTATAGGCAAGAAAAATCTATTTATCATATCATTCATTAATATTTATTAAATTTGCTTGGCGAATGTTAAAAAATTGAACCTGTTAGACAGATGAACTTCAAACTTCAAACAAGCTACCATGCATTTTGCATCTGGATTCTATTCGAGGAAGCCACAAAGGATTTGGAGATCTTTTCCAAAAGTAAGCTTGTTCCATTCATGTGCATTTACTAGTAACGTAATGATCTTCTTCAATCGTTCGCTGCAATGCACGTATTGGTGTGTATTTATTGGCATATGACATGTGAGGAATCACATAATTTGAATGTCTAACAGATTATGATCTGTTAAGACTACTCTGGTTTATAGGTTGGTGTGATCTGCTGCAAAGTATATTGAATTTGTTATCTTATAAATTTATTTCTCTACCATAAGACTTCACATAAATTATACTTCAAAAATCTTCAATGTGTTCCTGGTTAAACCTTTTTTTGCTATAGAAAAGTCACAAGTTAGATTATAACATCTTAGCCAATAAAAGAGTGAAAAATCATTTGGATGTTCAGAGTGTTGTCCACTGAACAAGCCCTTTTAACGTGACTCATTTATTAATGTGGGGACGAGCTTAATTTAGCTTTCATCTATACTATTGCAAACACTTTGTATTGGAAGTCTCCACATAGTGAGTATGCTTTGAACCTGGAAGAAAAGAGACAAACTAAGAACTAAAACTCCTTTCTAGAGGAGTGAGAAATTTAAGATCACACTCTTTGAAAGTCTCAAGAAGGAAGGGTAAAGTTTAAGCAATTGATAGACAAATAAGGAGAAAGCCAGTTATGTAACTGATCAAAACATATTAAGTAATAATCTCAACTGATATTTTCCTTGTTTTTCGCTACTCTTATTTAGTGTTATATCTTTGGTAAAATTTCCAAGCCTTCTTTTTCACCACAGTTATTTGTTGGAGGAGTGGAAAGAGAGGCATGATATCGAAGCAGATAATATTTCTGAAAAGTTTCGGAGATTACAATTTTTTTCACTCGAGGTACTCTCTTTCGTAATTGCTGCATTTTTTTTATGGTTTTATGCTTACTCTTAGATCATTTTTTCTGCTGATTTACACAGCTTCCCCAGCAACAGAACTTTTCTGATTGTGGCCTCTTTCTGCTACACTATGTGGAACTTTTTCTGGAGATGACTTCTGTTCATTCAAATAATTTCACCTTGGCAGAGCCTTCTGATTTTGTAAGTTTCATCATACAATATTATAATCTATGCGTCAATATATTTTTTTAAATCTTGTTTAGGCGCGTTTGTTAACCTTTTAGAGGGAGGCGATATAGAAAGCGTGCCGTAGCTAAGATTCTTTGTAAGTGAAGCAAACTCAGTGTTACATGAATTAAACTTCTTTACGCATTGCATATTCCATATAAGTCTAATTATTTGGATAGCCCATGTCTATGTGCATTACATGTTCCAATCCTGCTCTTTGAAAGTTCTGACGAGCTATAAGTTGTTAGCTGCCTGGAAATTAAGTTTCTGTAGCAAGAGAGTTCTATGGTCTCTGTCCATATTCAGGAATACTTCCATGATACATTGATTTTTGCAGCCTCAAAAAAACTGGTTTCCACCAACTGCGGCTTCTGAAAAACGAGTTCGCATTAGGAAGTTGATTCATGGAATATTTGAAAGTGATCCCCTTGAAGATTATGTGTTGGAAGCCGATGACAACGATTCTTCATCCGATTTTACTGGAGGAAATATCTCTACTGGCTCTTCATTGAATAAAAATGACGAAAGAGAACTAGCTCTTGGTGCTGTTTCTGAGTTTATTTCTGATCAAGGTGTTCCCATTACATCACGAAAAGCTACACCTCTGAAGATTCCTTGCTGTTCAGGGATATCCAGTTGTGTTTTTGACGTTGATCGGCAGGAAGCTCTTGTGGTTACTGATAAGTTTTGTGAGTTATCAACAATTGAGGTAGACTCCCTAATTTTCTTGTCTTGAATTCTTGATATTTCTATTTTGTTTGATTTTAGGTTGCTGCATTGACATCCCATTATTTTGTTATTTAGACGTGACGAGTAATTATATAGCTACTGCTCATAGTAGTAATTATGTCATCAATGTTACTTTCATATTCTTTGCTGCTGCTTTCTTTAATCAATTGCATGAAAAAGAGAACAGAACTCTTTCTACCTTATCATATTGTCCCAGTAGCTAATTGTTGAAGGCCATGCCGCCCCCCTCCCCCCCTCCCCCCTCCCCTGCCGAGAAAAGTTGAGTGAGTAATTTAGTTTTTATTCTTCTTGATTTTCTTGGAAATAGGAGGAGAGCGAAGTTGAAGGGAAAATGTCTCCATGGACCGAGGAAGTTCAGTCTCAACAATCAGTTAAACTACTTGACCTGTTTTCAGTTCCACAACATGTAGCCAATTCGGTGGAGCATTCAAACATCCAGGAGTGCGAAATGTTGGAGTCGTCACCTGAGACTTCTACCTGTCTGTTTCCAGAATCTAAATATGTAGTCATCGACGAAGATTATGTGCCACCCATAGTTGTAGCTCCAAGTGATTTAGAACTGGAGAGTTACGTCATTGAAGACTCTGATGTAGAAGATAATAATGTTATCGAAGACTCTTGACTTAGAAGATTAGTTTCATGATGTCTATGCCAGTGTATTGAGATGCTTCCAGGTTTTGAATGTATCGCGATACCCAGGTATATCCCATATTCATCAATACAGTGTTTCTTGTAGCCTAGTGGAAAAGGCTCTTGCTAGTGACCAGAAGATCCTGAGTTCGAAACTCACCTCATCGCTAATTTACAAAAAAAAAAAAAAGTGTTTCTTGTAGCCGTACACGACTCCGGTACTCCTGCCTTATCCATTGGAGCGATCTCATAAATGAGGACTAGCTAGAGAAAACAAATTTGCCGGTGTGAGTTATTTTAAAATCTGTATGGTACATAACTTGAGTGTTATAGTGAATTTTAAAGTTCCTTTTTCTTTATAAATGTGTAACAGCACAAGCATCAAATATACGTTTATATAGGGGAGAATAATTTAGTTTTGGAATAACCAATGAAAAAAAATACTCCCTCTGTCCTAAAAGATTGATACATTTTGACTTTTGGTGGTCAACAAAACACAATTTAACATGAATATCTCTTATTCTACATCCGAAAAAATTATAAAAAGTTGATATTTTAAAAATATATATTGAGACGAATCTAACAAGATTTCATATGACTATATTATTTCTTATTGTTTAATCTTAATCAAATTTCTTAAAGTTTTACTATTAAGAGAAATTTCAATCCATTTCGCCCTACGGATAAATTTTGTGCCCGTTTCAATCCGGGACCATATTTTCGGCCCGCTTTGACGCGGGACCATATCGTCGACCCATTTTGCCCCAAACAAATTTTAGGCCTTTTTTGACCCCGGAGAATATTTTTAGTACGTTTCGACCATGGAGCATATTTTCAACCCCGTACCATATTTTCGGCCCTTTTCGACCCAGGACCACATTTTCGGTATGTTTTGCCCTCGGAACAAATTTTCTGCCTGTTTCGACCCAGGACCATATTTTCGACCCAGGAACATATTTTCGTCCATTTCGACCCGTGAACATATTTTGAACCCTTTCGACCCCGTACCATATTTTCAGCCCTTTTCGACCCGGGACCACATTTTCAGTCCGTTGTGCCCTCGAAACATATTTTCTGCCTGTTTCGACCTGGGACCATATTTTCGGCCCGTTTCGACCCGAGAACATATTTTCGCCCGTTTCGACCCGGGACCACATTTTCGACCCACTTTGGGACCATATTTTCGACCCGGAACTGTCCGAAAATATGTTCAACCAAGGACCATATATTCAACCCGTTTCACACAAGGACCATTTTTTGCCCTATACTATATTTTCGGCCTGCTTGGGCCGAAAATATAGTCCCCCAGTAGAAATGGAGCGAAAATGTTGTCCCGGTAGAAACGAGTCGAAAATATGTTCTCGGGTCGAAACTGGCCAAAGTTTGATACGGAGTCGAAACGGGCCGAAAATTTTGTACGGGGTCGAAAAGGGCCGCAAATATTTTCCCGGGTCGGTACGGGCCGAAAATATGCTCCGGGGAAGAAATGGGTTGAAAAATGGTCCTGGGTTGAAACTGGCCGACCTGGGCTGAAAATAGGTTCTCGTGTCGAAACGAGCTGAAAATATGGTCTAGGTTTGAAAGGGGCGAAAAATTGTCGCGGCTTGAAAATGGCTGAAAATATAAAGTCGGGTCGAAATTGTCCGAAAATATGTTCCGGGTTCGAAAGGCGTTGAAAATATGGTCACGGGCCGAAACGGACCAAAAATTAAATAAATTTCCGTTGCCTGCCGGTGTGTTTTCTACTATGTGATGCTCACCGACGGCATTTCCTTGATATTTTTTCATTTTATTTTTATAATATTTCTTTAAACTTTGTGTTATTTGAAAGTTGCTTTTTTTACTCATTATTATTGCAAACTCATGAAAATGTAAATAAATTATCATAAGTTTGAGGGAGGGAGATAGTATTATGAATAAGCGGGAAGACACCAACTTTCAATGTGGAATGTGCATCTTAACAAGCAGTCTTATCAAAAAATTATTGGATGATTCATGGGCATATCTTTGATAACACCTGAGTGCAGTATGACCAGATTGGAAAAGATTTGACCAACATCTTGGACCTAGAAGATGTCCTGGTTGCGTTCTGAGAATACCTGTGAGAATTGTCGTTCTGTTGAAAATATTGAATTCGCTTGGAAAACCTTGTGTATATAACATTCATGGCAGCATATTAATGGAGATTTCAGTCTGATGCATTCTGGCTTAACGTTGCAGCACAAGAAAGGTCCATGTATGTGGTTTAACGCACACCGTGAAGTGGATGTTAACATATTGGCCTTCGCCCTTCACTGATAATAAGGATAGTACTCCCTCCATCCCTTTTTGTTGGAGACATTTCATTTGGCACAAAATTTTAGGAAAATTCAAATTCAACTCACAATCTTAAATTTCCCTCCACTTTTTTGAACTAAATAGGAATCAATTAAGGGATTTCTATTTTAGGAAAGTGTCCCTATCAATTAGGGATGGAGGGAGTACTATAATTTGTAATGATGCAAAAACTCTTGGAAGTTGGTAAACATGAAATAATTTTTTGTGTAGAATGTAATGAAATAAGGCAAAGACAATCAAAGAAGATCGAACAATTCAAATAAAGTTGGATAATGAATAATTTTCATATATAAATCATTGGTAGTGTTTTACATGTTTCTTGCATGTATGATCACGATACATATTGGGATTAGTTTGTGGCCGCCAACCTCCTTTCGGGGTTCTCAACACCGCTGCTGGGGCTAACACCACCAACATGGACGCCGGGAAAGAGTTCGGTCAACCTCCTCTCGGGGTTCTCAGCATCGCTGCTGGGGCTGACACCACCAACATGGACACCGGGAAAGAGTTCGGTCAACCTCCTCTCGGGGTTCTCAGCACCGCTGCTGGGGCTGACACCACCAACATGGACACCGGGGAAGAGTTCGGTCAACCTCCTCTCGGGGTTCTCAACACCGTTGCTGGGGCTGACACCACCAACATGGACACCAGGAAAGAGTTCGGTCAACCTCCTCTCGGGTTTCTCAACACCATTGCCGGGGTTGACACCACCAACATGGACGCCGGGAGCGACTTCGGTCAACTTTCTTTCGGGGATACTAGGATTTCCGATAGGAGTTGGAGCTGGAGCAGTAGCAATATGACCATTTGGATTTGAGCAAGACTTAGGGCAATCCCTTTCGCATTGACTCAAAACGAGGCCGGTGGCTTTCATGCATGCAAACATGCATTGAGTGGTGCACTTTGCTCTCTCATAGCTTTGTTTGACATCAACATCAGCTTGAACCAAGGCAGCCAACAAGCACAGTGCGATAGCACCAACCGCAACCTTGGAGGTCGCCATGTTCAATGATAATATGGATGATAATAAAGATATGGCAATGAGATAGGATATGTTATGGGATAATGCCTTGATATGTATGTGATGATTAATAATATCAAAGAGCAGCCTATTTATAGGAAACACATTACACATTACACATTACAAGAGGTTGTTTCTTGTTTGTTTTTGGTATTGCGTATTTGTGGTAGATATTATTATTCGGGACATTGTTTGTTTATATTAAACTAATATTGAGAATGTTAATCATATTATGTCATCTTTAGTGGTTCTTATTAATGTAATAAAAAGAATCGATACCACTAGAACTTGTCCAACTTATAAGGAGATTTCGGACATTATCAGTTATAATTTTGTGAACGTTGGATTTCAAAATCTCAAGCTACTTTACCAAGTTGAATTTCAAAATAAGTCGGCTTCCAATCAACTTATCCTTCTACCAAGTTAGTTCAAAACTTGAAAAATCTCCAGTTGCTTCACCAAATTGACAAACTCTCACTTATTTATAAATGTGGATTATGACAAATCTTGCAGTTTGAGATTCACTTACGAGAACCATCGCACAACAGTGTGGTGCCACTCACATGAACCAAACTGCAACCCCTAATTATTGGGAGCATTCCGCAATTACTTTCACTATCTGTGTTAGAAGTATGCATTGTAAGTTGAAATTTGATTAATCATACAAAGTATATATCGAACGCCCAACACAAGAGTCGTGATCAGTCACTCCTCACCCCTTTCTGAATTACCTAAGATGCATGTGCCCATAAGAAGTGGCGGAACCACCCACTAATAAGTGATAAGCTACTGAAAACAGTAATGCAATATGTGCACATGTACATAAAGTGGTACATTCCATGGATCTAATGTGGAAGGTTCATCCATAATTTCCTTGACGCTTTCAATGTCATTCAATTTCGCAATGATTTTCCGAAAAGCTAAACCATCAAGTACAATGTTGGACGCAACTCACAGAAAGTATGATGGTCTCTTCCACATCATAAACCAACAAAAGTTTCACATAACTCGCCCTAACAAGAGGATTTGTAATAACGCTAACAAGAAGAAATACAACATGCCCAATGCCTTTAAAAAGGCTCCTACCTAAGCGGTAAGGGGGTCGGATTGTACACAGCCTTATCCTATGATAACATGAAGGCTGATACTAATTATAATAATACTAAAAACAACAAAAAAATATTAATATACATGGCAACCAAACAACACTAATCACTCTGCCTAAAGGGTGGTTATATATCTTCCCGTAATGCAGCCACCCTATATAGACTTACACAACTGCATATATAGAGAAGCAGAAACAAGATGCACTACACTTAACTTTTTCCATTGATGTGTCTCAGCATCCTTGGCTGACATAACGAATATTCCGCTCGTAGTATTGTATCAACTGCAAGTCACAGCAAAAAAGAAAAGACTTGAGGTCACTATGAATAAGCGAACATTTATAAGTTAAAAGAGAAGAGTGATGGGGAGGAAGATGATTAATTACCAATAAGGGATAATTAGCCCTTAGAGTTCTGTTATCAACCGTTACTTCCTTTCCATCAGACCTGAAAACAGACCAGGCAATTAGATCAATCTGGTTTTGGAAAATGGAAGATTTAATTATTACCTTCTTAGTTACCGGATAACCTCTAAAGATATTAATACATACTTGGTAATAAACAACAATGCAAGCCTCTAAATCTAAAACATATAGCCATGAGTTTCTGAGCACATTAAATTAGTTATGCAACAAACTTAACTACAGAATACATTATTTACAAGATCAAGCTTAATGAAAGTACCGGCCTATTGGCACCTTTTGGAACCCATGTTTGCCTGTGTGAATGGAGTATGGAGCACAAGAGTATAAGAACTCCTATTTATTTTTTTGACAAGTACACAGGATTATAAATTTTGATAAAATAGTAAGTTGAAGGCAGAGTTCCTCATATCTTAAAAGATGAATTCACAGTCTACCACATTGGACTAACAAGCTATAATAAGAAACAAGTACGCCATCATTATGCTCGTTCTGAAGGAACAACCAGATAAATGTATAACTGATGCTAACAATGTACTTCATCTAAAGCAGGCTAGTTATTCACTATCTAGATATCAATGTCTGACATGAAATGAAATCTTCCAGGCAAGTTTTTCCATTCATCAAATCCATTTGCAAGAGAATTCTCAACTCAGCTGCAAGATATTTGACTACTTTGACGGGATATGTTGGTTTACAAGGGAACACAAGCCATAAATATAATATTGGTAATAAGAAATTAATTTGAAGATATCAAATTGGACCACTTACCTCTTAGCAACGAAGGTTATAAAGATTTCTCCATTATCAGAAGTTAAAGATGAGGAGGAATAACCAATAGGCTTTATGATCTCTGTGATTGTAGATGAACTTTTACAGTCATCAGTCATGTCCTTGTAACTCAAATTACATTCTCTCAAGTCAATGTCCCCTGTTTGTACGTCAGATTGATCTTTGACAAACTCTTGCTTAAACCTTTTAACAGAACCAGACTTCCTTCTTTTTGCACCGGTGCAACGACCAGGCTGTACTGCCTGTACATTCTGAAGAGGCCTGTTTGTTACATCATTCCCCTCGGTTGAGGTTTGCCCACTCACAGAACCATTAATAGCATTGTCTTCATTGACCAATCCAACATTATTATCTGACCCAGCCTTTCCTTTTTTATTTTCATGGTCAGATAGCACACATCTTAAACTATCCCCATTCAGTTTCTGGGACGATTCAGCATGATTCGCACAACCCACATTACTCTTAACATTGTTCACAATGCTGGCAGCATCTAAACTTTGAAAAGGTGGAGGTTCATTTACAATCTTGACCTTGACAGCTGGTACATTATAATTTGTGGTTGAAGGTGATTGCAGCTGTTGTTTTTTCTTCGGTTGACTGTTGGTGCCTACATGCTTCCGCTTCCGTTTAGTTTTGGAACGGTTTTTTCCAGTCCGCAAACTGCAAGTATGAAAAAAGGGAATTAAAAAAGTTAATATCAAATTATTAATCTGGGACAGAAAACACTTCATCAAAA
This sequence comes from Echium plantagineum, assembly GCA_003412495.2. Classification (NCBI taxonomy): domain Eukaryota; kingdom Viridiplantae; phylum Streptophyta; class Magnoliopsida; order Boraginales; family Boraginaceae; genus Echium; species Echium plantagineum. The sequence goes on along the minus strand of CM016561.1, from coordinate 15,011,801 downwards.
AAATTCTTCATCAGTAAGTATAGATAATCCAGCAATTACAATGTAAAATATCTTAGTAGAAATTTATAAGAATTGGAAAAGGGGGTGAATAAGTTCTGGCGGATGTTTGATGAGCTAAAAGCATCAATTACACTAAACTAAGTGTATGGAAAATAAATAGTACTATAGAAGTAAACAGTATACCTATCCTCAAAGGCATCAATGAAATCTGAACATGACAATAGGTTCCTCAATGGCTCCCACGTATTCTCGGTCTCCGGCCATCCACGCCTTTCAGAAATCATAAAAGTCAATAGTTTAACAGAATTATAAATCCGCTAACTCATCATCTTCACTATAAATCACCACCAACCACTTTTATCCACCTTAAATTAACACTACTATTTTCCATGTCCTATGAAGTCAATAATGATAGTGTTTACATTTCACTCTTGGGCCAATGCAGAAACTATTTACAAGGGTAACGCTGCGTTCTATCCTACCGCCCTTAACCCGCTTAGGAGGCCTCTTCAGAGGCTTGGGCCTTGTTAATGCTAATGTACACATTAGCACCACTATGGTATCAAACAGACACCCTCACATACACAACTTCAAGATGAATAACTCAAACATAACCATAAACCTTAACCAATCCACAAATTCTACATACAAAGACATTCAACAATAGAACGCAAGACATACCATTTAATCAGATACTGCACTTGCCCCTTCAGGTTTCCACAAAGCCAACAGAATCAAAACAAAAAACCAAGCCTCCAATCAAAATCTTGAAATTATCAAAATAATTAATACTCCCTCCAATTCTTTTTAATCATTTTTCCATGTCAATCTTTGACCACAACATCACTTTTGTTATCTTTCATAACATAAGTAAAAAATCAATGCAGGGTCAGAGCTTGAGACATCAAAACGAAAACGTCAATTAAATTGAATTGGAGACAGTAGTAACAGGAACCCAAAATTAACAACAAAGTCAAAATAAAAATAAGAAAAGACCAACCTTTCTGACCCTTTTCTTCCTAACAGCCTCAATCTCATAGTAGCCATCAGCAAGTTTGGGTTTTTGAGGCTCCTCGTCAGCTTCAGCTTCACCTTCAGCTTCACCTTCAGCTTCAGCATCAACATCTAAATCCATCTCACAATCATCGTTCTCATCTTCTTCCTCAAAGTCGTCTTGATTTTGTTCATCTTCTAGATGGGTTTGGTCCAGCTCATCATCACCTGAGACCAAACTTTGTTCAATTAAACCATCTGAAGAGACAGACTTCTTTCTTTTGCCTCCTTTCATTCTAACCTCTCTCTCTCTCTTTTGTCTTAAAGATTTTTATCTTTGTAGTACTTATTTGAGCTACTCTCGGAGTGTGAAATTTACATCCGGTTTTGATGGGATTGTTGTACTCGACTACACTATTTCCACACCCAAATACTCCCCCGTCCCTAATATTGTCACATTTTGACTTTGTTATTCAAACATTACAAAATTTGATCATGAATTCAAATTAAGAGACAAAAAATAGTATATTCTTGTGAGACTTTGTTAGATTCGTCTCAATATATATTTTTTAACTATTAACTTTTTATAATTTTTTCGCATGTACCATCATAGATATTTATGTTTTAAATTGTATTTTATTGACTACCAAAAATCAATATGTGACAATTTAGGAACGGAGCGAGTACTAATTAGTAATTACTCCCTCCCCCAATTCTATTTAATAAATCTTTCGGATTTAGTATTAAATCTAGATTTTAAATTATTTTTGATGTACTATTTTGGAAAATAATTGATAGTGTTTGAAATTAATTATTTTGATATACTCTCATTATATAGGGTAAATGTCACCATCAATCACATTTATCTAAAATTTCCATTTCGATCACCCCAGTTTAGTTTTGCCTATATTCGAACACTAAATCTCGTATTTAGTGTTTTGGGTCATTTTTGTAAGTTTTTAGCTAGGGCAATTTAGTCTTTTCACTATTAATCATCATCTTCCTCCCAAAACTTGAAAAAAAAAAATGGGGAGTGACTACTTTTTAGCAAAAGTATGCGAATCGGTGTTCAAATATAGGCAAAATTAAATTAGGATGATCAAAGTGGAAATTTTAGATAAATTGAGTGACCGATGGTGCCATTTGCCTTATATTATTTTGTTAGATTTTTCATCATATATATAAATTGATGACTAAAATTATATCTCCAAAAAATGGAAATTTATTACTTATATATTTATTTTCCTATATTTCCTAAAGACGTTGGGTTAAAATATTATTTTTTACTCCTACAAAACAAAATTGGTGCGAAAATAATAATTTAGGAATTGTACTTTGGGGTTGACTCTTGAATTGTTATTTTCACACCAAACTAATGTTTTATGAGGTGAAAGTATTATTTTACCCTGTTCCCGGCACTTCTATTAGAAGCAAAATAGTCCTTTATGTCACAATTTCGGTGTAGAATGTGTAGCGTGGTTTTCCTTTCTCACACAAAGGGTTATCGAAGTGAGTAAATGTTATTCTATTGGTTAACTCGCATCATAATTTACGCCATTTACTTCAAATTAGTTTTGATTCGTTAATGGGACTGAAAAATTGACGTAATATCTTAATTTTCATCATGAAATTGAGCTGGCATTTCTCTTGATCATCAAATGTTTTTATTGTAAATTAGAGAGAGATGTAAGTTTCGAACCCGTCCTGATCACTAGCAAGAGCCTTTTTCCACTAGGCTATTCGATTAACTCCTTGATCATCAAATGTTAAACAAATTATTTCATTGTTCCATATTTTCACTCCCGCTATTTATCATCACATAATTGAACCCCTTAGCTCAGTATTCTATATCATCAACATTCAATATTGTCTGTTTAGATAGATTACAAAAGATCTACAGAACATTTCACTAAATTCGTTTTTTTTTTTTTTTTATGTAAATTAGCGATGAGGTGAGTTTCGAACCAATAACTTAATAACTATTAGTACAATTTTTAATTATATAGTCATAAAGTAATTAATGGTCAAACATTTTTATCGAACATTGAAAAGGTGTTATACTTCGAAACGAAGGGATCAAAACATATATAAATGTACATGTTAATTGATAAGGATACCAACCTAGTGGCTAGTGTTGTTTTCACATAAATAGATGAAACAATTGTGTACAACTTTTAAATTATTCGAAGATATAATCATAATATATTAATATCTATCATAATCTCAAGTATAAATTCAGAGTGTCAAACGAATCGGAATCAACAATTGAAAGGTTTTTTAGTCCTAAGACTTCCATATAAACTTGTAAGAATGAAAATTGAGTCCTACGATATAGTGATCTTCCAAAACGATGCTCTCTATGCAAGTATGTACTGCTGCAAATTCTTGGTTCTCTTTTTGTTTTTCAGTTTACGAAATGCACACGACTCAATTTGTCTAACTCTCTCTCGGCTCACCCCCATCAATTCTCCTATCTCTTGCAATGTTTTCATTCTCCCGTCCGCTAGTCCAAACCGCCATCTAACAACCTGTTTTTCCCTCGTGCTTAAGGTGTCGAGAACCTTATCAAGGTCGTCCCTCATAAGCTGCTTGAGCAATATATCTTCTGATGTTTCAGCTTCAGGATCTGATATGACTTCCTGAGCATTAAGGAACAATTTATGCGCGAGTCAGACACTAAATTACATTTTTCAAATATAAGACTAACTGCAGAATCAAAATTTAGAGGCAGATAGAAAAGATACCGAAGGTTTGAGATTTTGGTTGATCCCTATTTTCTGATCAAGAGATCTTGGAGCTTTAGGAGTCAGCATCACAGCTGAAAGTCTCTTCATTGAGAGCCCCGCTGCTTCTGCAACTTCTTCGTCCTCCGGGTGCCTCCCGTTTTCAGTAAATAGATGTTTTCTTGCTTCTTTCACTTTATAAGTTGCCTCAACCATGTGAAACTGAAAACCATAAAAAAAAACCAACATCAATATGGTGCAGGAGTGGTATCAGGTATGATTACCTATAAATGTCAGAATTCGCATTTCATTTATGAAATGACCCTAAAGGTCTAAATATAAAAGTCAATAATAACTACTGTTCTAAGTCAATCGAATAGCCTAGTGGAAAAGGCTCTTGCTAGTAACCAGAAGGTCCTGGGTTCGAAACTCACCTCATCGCTAATTTACAAAAAAAAAAACTACTGTTCTGGTTGAACATATTCTAGTAAAAAATTACCGGGAGTCGAATTGTACGGGATTGATCAGAAAGATATTTGCGGACCGATTGTTTTATCCACCAGTGAGCATAGGTCGAGAACTTGAATCCTTTTGACGCATCAAACTTCTCAGCACCTTTTACAAGACCCCTGCATCCTTCCTTCAGATGAACATGGACCAAAAAGAGTATACGTCTTAATATAGTAATTTCAGTCGAAACATTAATTTTAACTAAGTACATGCAATAATAGATGCATAGCTACCTGGACCAAATCTTGAAGATTCATTCCAGATCCCTGATAATTTTTAGCAATTGAAATAACCAGTCTTATATTACTTTTGATCATCTTGTCTTTGCAAAGTTTACCATAATTTAGTCGCTGTCTAAGGGTCTTTTGATCAATGCCCGCTGCAGCAGCCCATTGAGCAATAGTAGGTTGTGTGCCACAACGTTGGGTAAGCTCCTCCTGAAGTCCTTCCAATTTTAAGAAGTCCTGCATGATAATCATTACATATAACTTTCTAAGGACTTCATAAATTAACTAATGAGATCAAATGGGCCAACAAGATAAATATAAAACACAATCCTGATGAATGGTGAAATATAATTCTACTATGTCGATCAGAAATCCCACTAAAGAAAGTTGGAAAAGACTCCAAGCATGCTCTTAATGTTTAGCTCCAGAGACCCATAATGTACATGATGATCTGCCTAATCTAGACAATATAGTCGGAAGTGATGCAGGAAAGCGATTAATCCAATAACAGATCTCCGTATATCCTATCTAGGAGACATACACATTCGAAGTAAATATATCGGTTACACTTATATCTCAACAATGTAGTGGGATATCTAATCTCCAGATAATTCTCCTTTATAGTAGATGACGTAGATCGTTCATGAATATCCATTGGCAAATGCATAATCGAAGGACAAAGAAGTGTTGTTCCACAAAATAACTTAGTATCATCCAAGACCAAAAAAATTCCAAGTGAGATGCCAACATTACAATACACCCTTTTCGTCTGAAATTCTTCTACTTCAGTGAGCCAGGCCCACTCAGTGGAAAAAATGCTTAGTTTGGTTGAGTTAGGAAGATGTAAAAATTCGGTGAAAACGACAAAATTGCTACAGCCAGCTTTATAAAGCAAGATAAATTGTAAATGTTCTCAGTCAAATATTCTCTCAACTAACTTTAGATAACAAGTTTTCCATATTCTTTCACGTTTTCTAAAAGATTCAAGAAAATCTAAATAGCAAAGTCTCTTTAATGGGTTAATACCCAAGCCTTATTATTATACAACTTTTGTCGGTATAATGAATATCTTTGAGTTCCTATAATAGAAAAAAATTGTAATGTGAAAACCATGATTTTCCAGTGTTTCTCTTAATTTCTTCGAATCTTGAATTTAGATGTGGCGCTTCTTTTTTCATTGAACTAAACTAAATCCGAATAAAATGTCCTAACAATGCATTCAGATGTGTTACCTGGATTCCTGCCGATAACTGTTGCTCTTCAGTAGCAGTAAGAAGCCTAGAAGAACTGGTTGTTCCTCTTAAGTAACGCAGAGGGTCAGAGTAATCCACATCTTGCGAAGAAGGACGCTTCTTCCGGCTTGTGGAACCAGATTTAACTGAGACAACATTAGCTGCTGCCTTCTCTGCTGATCTTGTTCTTTTGGCTTGACGCTCAGGTTGACGCCTTGATCTAACAGCTATACTCTTCTCAATTTCAGCCTGAAGAAGTTCTAACTCTTCAGGAGTTGGCTCTTCATAGTTAGTGTCGGATTGAGGGTGATGTGATGCATGGGATTCTCCTAAGCTAACTTCAGCCCGTTTTGACTCTTTTGTTCTTTCTACTTCTGCAAGTTGACCTAGACTGATGCTCTTAGATACAAAATTCTTCGAATATGTCGTACTAACAGCATTACCATCAGCCATTACTGAGTTAGAGATGTTGACCATCAGTGCTGCATTTTTTGCAACTTCAAGAGCTGCTTTTGCTAAAGCAACAGCTTCAGCAGCAGTGGCTGCAATAAAAGCCTCTTCACTAGTATGAAGAATTTTTGTGGTCAAAGATGCGCCAAGCCTCGCCTGTTAGCAAAGTTACCAAACAACTATTTATCAACAAGTTGAGTTTCAAAGATCTATCCCATGGCGTAACTAAAGAAATAATGTGGTGATTCCAGACTAGGACCTGTGTTCTAGACATGGCCATAAATTCATATTAATTGGAATATATGAGACACATATAGGACATCATTCCATTAAAGCAGTATTAAAAAAATTAATTTACATAAATGACAAAAAAAACCTTAGCAATATTGATTTTTCAAGGTGCAAGCTATGACCTCAACTGGCAAGCCAACAGCTCCAGTACACAGCCACTGCTTGTCTACAGATTCTGAACTTGGTTGAGTTTCTGAAGATGGTACTCTTAGCTGCTCTAGTTCAAGCACTGTGTTTGTTGTTGTCGAAATTGGCAATTTCCATGAACGCTCACCTGGCAATGGGTTTGGATCACCTTCTAAAGAAGGAAGTTGCACATCAAGAACTGTAGTTGTTGCTGTCGATGTCATTTGCGGTGCAGACAAGACACATTGTGTTTGCAAGTTAATCATTTCCTTACATTTTGCTGCATTTTGGCCAATAGAACAGTAATTAAAGATATCCATGATCTTTTAAGTACAAGCATGATGAAGCTCCAAGATGGAAAATATCATGATTGAGTAACCTCAATAAAAAACTAGAAGAGAGACGTTGACGAGAAATAAAGACATCATCGTACTATGCTATTACACAAGAGACATTTTAAGGAAGTCAACAAAATAGCATCTCAAATATTCGGAAGGATGTGAATGCAACCTTGTAACAGTTCCACTCATTTGTAAATTCTTAATACTATTCATAAAGTAGATGCTTCATGTTTTGTGCTCTCTATCTTCTCGTCCTAGATTTGGTTTTGTCGTAAAAATTCTGATCTGGGCTTCTTCTTTTTCCTTTTCTTCAATCTTAATGCCGAAGTTACTAGTGAGTGTCCAATGTGCTCTGCTAATAAAGGATATAAATGTGGGAAGTCTGTCATACAAGTCTTGTCTTTCTTTATGCTAACCTGATAAGTTAAACGAAACTGAATTTCTGTATTAGGGCCACCACCGCGTTCATTGATATACCTACTCCTGGATGCTATATATGATAAATTACTCACATAATATGTATATTTAGATGATGGCTACAAGACCTATATATAATGGAAAATTCTAGCTGGAACTCTTCCGTCTCTTCGCACTACATTACGTGAATTCAACTTATGCCTATACAATCAAATGTCCAGGGCTCGTATCCAAACAATTATTGAAAATGGATAAACGAACTTCTGTGGCCAAAAGAATCAAAATCGGCTCAAGCATTTGATAACAGTGACAGATTCGTATCTAGATGAGTCTTCAGTTTCTACAGCTTCCCATAGAAAACCATCACAACCAAAATGAAACCTTGTGGATGTCTCAGATTCACATCCAGGTGGCAGGGGGGTCATCATCAATCTAAGATTCCAACTTTCCTAATACCTCAGGATAAAATAAAGCAAAATCTTGAACCTAAGTTAACAAACAACTATCTATAGATTTTTTAAAAATTATCAAACAACTCATCAGTGTAACAAGATAGGGGCTCCTCTCCATCTCCAAATTCAACCACTTAATTATATAATTAATTAAAAGCAAACTAATTATCACTAGTTATATTAAAAATGCAGCATATTCAATCTAAGTGTACTTAACAAACCGAACGTAACAATATAAAAAACCAACAAGTTGGCATATTCGATACATGCCCCAATCCCTCTAAAGAGTCTCTCGCCCATGTGGGGATAAGGTGGGGGATGTTTTCGGAACTGAGCAAAGCATTATCTACAACTTCACAATTGATACATAATAAGCGTATGTATTGCAATGAGCCATTTCCAAAATCCTTAGAATATAAAATATTTGACTTCAGCACGAAACTATTCAATATAAGAAGCAATGCAGCATAAGAACCAACAAATAATAAGCAGAAGAAAGAATACAAAACCGAAATGCAGGAGGCAGACATGTGTTTCACAACAAAAAGATGAAGAATGAGAGATTACTAACAATGATGAAGTTGAGGGGCCTTAAAGTTAAGAGAGAAAGTATCAGGCAAGCACTTGAACTGCGGCAACAGACAAGACATAATTGTTCTTCTTCTTGTGATAAAATATTCCTAATCCATGGGTTTTTTTCTATATTAACAAAGATTGATTAATACTGGAACAAGACTGTGTTGAGGAAGTGAAATGGGAGGCGAGGAAGAAGATGGCGAGATCAAAGAGGTATTGTTGGTGAAAGAGTGATGATGATAGATTAATGGATAAGAGAGCTTCTGCTCTTAAGAATCTAGAAACACGCCTGGCCAACTTGACTTCTTATAAAAAATAATGGGTGAAATCGTCAACGGCACAAAAGTAAATTGCGGGACGTGCCTTACCTGATCGAAGAGACGAAGACTGGAACTTTCTTGTTAACCACTGATAGGTTACTTGCAATATAGTCCTTTACCAGTTGAGCTATTTCTTTACCGATCCAGCTATGATCCGAATGCATCAAGTTGAATTATTTATAACGGTTTTTCTAAAATGTGCCCTTAGGGCACGGGTTAATAGTAGAAAATGCACATTTTAAGCCTTATTGGCAAACCATGGTTAGTTTAAATAGTTTCATTCCATTTTAATAGTAATTATCTTCCTTAATTTTAGTCAATTAATCCGTCCATCAAGTCTTCCCATTCATTAAAACAATGCAATCAACTTTACTATATGTTTACTATATGTAAGACTCCATTAAAATCCAATTACGTTTGCTGCAATGTTATTACTCAAAAAATAGTTGAGGTTCTTGATATGTCTGAGGACGAAAATCAAATCACTCAAGACTATGTTGATGCATTAGTATATTTAAATGAGCAGTTGACTTTTGGGAATTTAATTGTCATTTTTATTATCGTCGTTGAATACCATGTTTATTATCGTTGTTTTATCGAGTGCGAGCATGATAACTCAAGAAAGAAATAACTATTAGAGCCTAGGACATTGATTATTATATTTGACAAAGTGAATACCCATATTCCTTGTCCATTTCAGATTCAAAAGAAGACAAATAAAAAACCTTCTAATAGAATGAATGCCAATTGATTCATCTACTTAAAATGAGCTAGTTTCAATATAAAAAGATTTAACTACCTGAAAAAAATGATGAAAATTGAATAAATTAAAGTCAACAAGCATATACGCATAATAAAGTTGATTGGAGTGTTTTAATGAATGGGAGGACTTGATGGATGGATTAGTTGACTAAAATTAAGGAAGATAATTACTATTAAAATGGAATAAAATTATTTAAACTAACCATGGTTTGTCAATAAGGCTTAAAATGTGCATTTTTAACTATTAACCCGTGCCCTAAGGGCACATTTTAGAAAAACCGTATTTATAATATATATATATATACATCCAAATAATGTATTTTTAGGAGTCAAAGTACTATTACGTTCACATTTGTAAATATTGTAATTGGGAGATAAGTGTGCATAGCATTTTTTCTTACCAAGGTCTTTGTTTGGTACTCGCTATCTTATTGTATTGGACTACGTATTAGGTAGTGTTTGTATAATGGTTTGTTATGGGCATACGTTCCAATTGTTCTCTCAGATAGTATTCTAAATGAGTTCGAATGTTAAATTCAATTCAAGAAGTTCGTTTCGAACAAGTTTAATTCAAGGTTTGTTTATATGTACTTCGAGTTTAAGTCTAGCAGACTCCCTAGATGACTACAAGTTGTAAAGTTGAATATTTGAGATTGTAATCATATATTTAATTAAACTTTGAAAGTTTTAACTCATAAACTAAATTAGCTTTGTGGAATGGTAGTCTAGGTTGGAAATGAACATTTTTCTCTATTGTGAAAGATGTTGGACGTATACCATAATTACACCCTAAAGATTCGAAGTCGAAATATCTCTGTAGATATTATCCTCGTTAAAAACTTACAAAATGCACCCAAAAGCTTTCAAAACGGTCCATTGACCAAATTTTAAAGAAAATTTTAATTAAGTGATCTAAAACACTCAATTTGAAAAGAGGATGATCGAAATGAAAAGTTTAACAAAATTCAGTAATGTTTCATGTCATTAACCCATCTAGAAAACACTATCTTGTGTGTGTATAACAACTCAGTGGGTGTGGATATAGCAGATCAATATTTATAAGAACCGTGCCAACTGCCAAATAACAATTTCCCTAACCAGGTGCCGTCTCTCCACCTCTTTATAAAGCCCCTGTCAGTAAGTCCCATTTCCAAGCCGCCGACTAAACCAATTTTGACCATTTCAAGCCGAGTCAACTACAATGTCAATTCCATCTCGCTTCTTCAAATCCTCAGCGACTCTATTCGAAGCCGCCAAAGCCACAACCCGAGCCGCCTCCACTCCCAAACCCTCGTCGGCTAAAAAGCCAGCCGCCAAACCCTCAGCTTCAGCTACTGCTAAAGCACCCGCTAAACCCACTGGAATTTTGAAGCTGGTCCCTGTCTCCCCGGCTCTTAGCAGCTTCCTTGGCGGCGCCCCTGAAGCTTCTCGAACCGAAGCTGTTAAGAAAGTTTGGGAGCACATTAAACTCAAAAATCTTCAGGTATTCTTCAACTAGGGCTGTGTAGTTTATTTTTGAACAAAAATTATCATGTTAATAGTAAATTAGGGTGAAAATCAAATATTATTGTTTTATATTTTTCAAAAACTACACCAATATGTTTAACAAAATATTCGAGTTAATAAAAAAAAAATTAAAAAAAACTGAACTCATAAAAATTCATAACAGAAATGATCTTTCAGTGATGGAGAGGTTATTTTACTTTTTCACTCCTGCTCATTATAAAAAAGATTTTATAGTTTTGAATATTTAAGTTTTGAAACCAATGTTTTTGTATAATACTCCCTCCGGTTTTTCAGTAGTGGTTTCAGCCATTTGTATATAGCTTAAGAAAACGTAAAAATAGTCAAAAGCTGCATTGAAAATATAAAATGATAATTGATTGTATCATATGATTGAAAATATAAATAAGTGGGCTAGCACGAGGCTAAAACAACAACTAAAAAACGAAGGAGTATTTGTTACAAAATGTATCTGAAATAGTCAACTTATTGTACGGTTAACACTATGATTTTAATTTAAACAAAATTTTGTGTCTATCAATTGAGTTTGCTAAGTTTTGTTTGTTAATTTTGACTATCTAAGTTATAGTAAGCCTATTTTATTTAGGTTTTCATTTTTACTTTGGTATCGACTTTGTGTATTTTGGTATTGTACGTGATGTTTATCAAGTGAAGGTTGTGAAATTAAAAATGATGGCAGCAATAAAAGATAAAAAGCTTAATGCAATAACACATCTCGCGTTGTGGAATGGTTGTGGATGCAATTTCATTGATGTACATAATATATGGTGAAGCTTATTGGTTCATATAGTTGTCATTTTAGTTCGTAGTTGTTCTGCTGATTTGTTTTCCATTAATGTGGAGTATCACAAGCTCATTGCTCCATGAGGCCTTTCTTCTCATTTGTTAGTTTCTGTTTACATATATGTGTATGAGTCATTTAGTCTGTTACCGAAGCCCTACCGTGCTGGTCTTGATAGTCATTTCTGATAACACCTATTTCCTGACATGCATTCTCTCCGTCCCTCTTGTACTTGATTCATCTATTGATAACATTTTGGTGTGCCTCTACACATTTACAAGTATCATCTGAGTATTTCTCTCCTGGCCTCTTTGTCTGATGATGATTTGCAATATTATTCTCCTACGTGACTCTGCCCAAATACGTCCATTCGCATATCACGCGTTCTTATGAAACTCAAAGTTTTGTTAATCGCCAATCTCTTAGTTTTAAATTGTGCTGTCAACGTTAATAAAATAGTCTTTAATTTAGTTCTTTGCAGTTTCAGTTCTACATGAATTCTTTGGGATCCTTGAAGTATTAACATGTTAATATTAAAGCCTGTTTATATCTTAACATTTGATCAAAAGTGAGCAATTCTGGAATTTATTACTGAATACTGTTAGATAGTATGTTCTACCATTAGTGATGCTAAATGTTGAACTTGTTATCTTTTGAGATATGTTGCTGTTTTCTCTGTGAGTTGATGTGTATGCGGTCAGTAAATGTCTCATCATGAACAATGTGTCATGCTTCCGTTAAACCTTCTTGTTCTAAGAACTAAAGTGTGGGATTAGATGTTGGACTCGTAACTTGTTCACTTTTCCTCAATGCCGCACCAGTTGCGGATAATTTTTAGTTTAAATTTGAGCACTCCACTTCTTTAGATGAACTTTTCTAAAGCATACCAAGATCCGACCTCTTCTTTTACTGATTGGTATAATGTACATGCATATTTTGTCTTGAAAATAATTTCACTATGTGATACCAATGCTTGACTTGTACAGAATCCGGCTAACAAGAGGGAGATATACTGTGATGACAAGCTCAAGACAATATTTGATGGGAAGGACACAGTTGGATTTCTAGAGATAGCGAAATTGTTAAGTCGTCACTTCGAGAAAGTTAACTAGGTTGATGAATGGCATAAGTAAATTTGGTTCTTCTGCTCCATTTTGGTGTCTTGGTAGTCCTAATTTTTCGGATCAACTGAAGCATCATCTAATGGTTTGTTGAACCAAACATGTCTTATATCACTATGTTTAATCTTGAATCTTGGAACAAGAGGTCTGACTGGCTGATTTTTTCCTATGCTTTGCGTATTAGTGGTCTCATATGTTTCCATTTTGCGACGATTCAAAAAATGTGCATTACATACGACCTACGGACCTAGCGATAGCATCGTTTATAACAAGTTTTTTCAAAGCTCTGCAAGGATTATGGAACATGCAAAAAACATTATCAATTGCTTATAAGATTTCTGTACACGGTAAATTCCGAAAGAAAGGGATGAGTTAGAAATTTATAACTAATCTAACAAATAACAATGGGGGTATGAGATCATAATAAATAACTTAATTTTCACATGAACCATTTTAGTTTGGATATTGTATTAAAGTACGAAGATACTCTAACTCTATTAGCAAGAGTTGAATCCGGAATTTCTTGGTAGAAGCTAAGTTGAATATTATTATTGACATCATGGCATGGAGCTTTTGAATTAAGTGTTTTAATGAAAAAAATAGGAGATTGTTGAGTTCATACATAAATTTTGAAGAATACCCCTCTTATTCTTTTTTAAGATTTTTGACCTTAGACTTTTGTCTCTTTGTTTCAATACCTCCTCACGATTTTACTAAATTATTTTTAATGAAGCGTACCCCTTTTTATCTTCTTCTTTTCTTTATTTTTCTGGAAAAGATCTATTATAGATTGATCGACTGTTTGAAATGGCAACTAATAGCTCTTCTCGCCCGGCGAGTAGCTTGGACCCCTAATCGGCTTGAATCAGATTGTTGATATTGGTTGTGCCTATGAACAATCGAAATGATAAATAAATGAAACTTGAGTGATGCCCTGTGGTATTTGCCGTTTCTTTTGTCACAATAAAAAAGCTACTCAAACCTTTATTTCACAAATTGAAAAGGTGAATTAGTTAAAGTGAATTGTACCATTAAATCAAAAAAATTATTCTCAAGTACGACGAATGATCTAACAATTAAGCTAGCACCTTTTTTTCAAGAACAAAATATAAATTAAATATTTGAATTTGATAGTGGGGAAAGGAAGTTTGAAATATTATATACTCCCTCCATATCAATATAATTTAATTTATTTGTTATTCTTTAGTTCAACAAATAAAACAAATACCAATTAAATTTATGTTAAAGACTATTTTTATAAAGCAATTTTTATACTGTAATTGTTAATTAATTAGTTATTGTTAATTATATTTAGATATAACAAAACAAATTACTTTTTATATTTTGAGATGAGGAAGTATCAAACATGAAAAAAATACATGTTCGTTTAGATGACAAATAAGTATAAAAGTGAACACCATATTTCTTTCATCTGCTATTTATTCCCTCCCTATTTTCCCGCCACTAGAGGTAACTGAGCAGCCATGGAAATCGACTCAGTGAAGAACACCAACCTTCTCCATAGGAAACAAGCTACCTACAACTCTTTGGTAAATTGACTAAATTCCAACAAATTCTATTACTTAAAATTATAATTTTGTATTTTCTTTTGTTTTATTTCCATATACCCTTTTGGATTCTCAATGTGTTGGATATTTTATTTAACTTATTGTATCTGTAAAGGATGGCATTTTTGAGATACAAAGGGAAATGTACAGAGGTCAACAATACAGTCAAATATACTTTGCAAGGCTTCACTTGATGAGAACTCTCTTGTACTCTCTGCTTCCTAGGTGGAAACCCTATTTGCCTGGTAATTTTGCTGAAAGTTTTAATCTTTATTACTTTTTTTGTTATATAACTATGGTATTTTAATGGGCAATTTTTTATACAAAAAGACTTTGTTTGTTCCTAGTGGGTAGTTTTTGCTCTTGGATCAATTTGGAAACTATTTACCTTTTCGTAAGACCCAATTAGGTGGAAGAATTAGTGAACCCGAACTCTCCTTTCTCAGTAGCTGTAGCTAATTCTTAAAAAACCATTGTACTACTACGAATTCATTTCATGTTGTTGCAGTTCGTACTGTTTTAGGACTGGAAGAAGGAAAAGAATGCATCATTGTTGGTACCATATACAAGCATATGAAACTTAAACCGTGTATCCTCGACGAGTACTCTAAAGAGGTACTGGATTCTAATTAACCATCATTAGGATCTTACCATCATAAGTCGTGAGCTCGATACTGAGTTTAGGTAACTTCAACCTCAAATATTGTTTATTAAGTTTTGACTTTTGGAATGCAGAGATCTGTGACTCCTTTGGTAAAGCCTCATAATTTCACACACCCGGATGACCATCTAATTTTGGAAGACGAGAGCGGAAGAGTAAAACTTCGTGGTGATATAATCTTGCCTTCTGTATATGTAACAGGTCTGTATCTCTAGCTGGCTGCTATTATGTTACAGTGTGGTAATTGCTGTTGCATTATATTAGTTTGATCAGAAGCGAAGTCCTGTTTGACACTTTTACTTCATTACCCATTCCATCTTTTCAGTATCCTCTTTTGATCTACTGTTAAAACACGGTCTTCTCTTTTTCCATTATCTTTGATTGACTTTAATAGTACAATCTTGAATCTGATTACTAAACTTAGGCTTTGCTCTTGATTATGCTAATCTGACATGAAATAGGGGTGGTAATCGCTTTACATGGAAAAGAGACTGGATCGGGTGACTTCTGGGTTGAAGATGTCATGGAAGCCGGTCTACCAGACCAGATTGAAAAGCCACTTCAATCAGGTAATCACACACCACTTTACACTTTCTTTTAATAATTGATTACCTATTATTTGGCATGGATAGGCTGAGACATGCCATCTCAATTGGCAAACCTCTTTTCTTAAATTCTAGAGCATAGCCATGTGACTTTTTCAAAGTTGCGACTCCATTATCGTAGTTAGTGACTAGTGTCATCCCTTCATTCTTCTCTTTTGGTAGATGTATTTACTTCAGTTACTATATCTTGTTTATGTTGTTCAGCTTACTATCTACTTCATCCGAGACACTTATTGTTCATTTTAATACCATAAATGTTCTTAGGCGGCAGTTTCCAGAAAGTGAGCAGTATCTGCATGTTCTGCTGTGCAATGCACTGAGCTTCTTAAATACATTGATGTTCAATCCATTTGGCAGCTATAAACCTAGACAAGTTGATATTTTGATTTTCGTTAGCCTTTTATTCATTAGCAGGATTGAGTACTTAAACTAAATTCAGTTAGCCTTAAGTTCTAATTAGCGCCCTTGATAACATTGTTAAAGTATTATACAAAATAATAGGTTAGTCTCAAAATTTTGAGAGATCTATTTCCGTCTCAAATTTGAACCTAATAGCTCTACTGTTACCCATTCGATGTCCCTTCCTCTATTTTCCCTGTGTCTCTGAGTTGTCTTCCTAATTGGCTCTTTAACTTTGTTCTCACTAAAGGTTCCTCTCCCCAAGCCAATCCGGATGGTACGTGTCATTTTCATAAACACAAGTACAAACATTTGAGTTATTAAAGGCAATGTTAATGATAAATTTGAACTAACATGGTTTTCTCTTCTAAAACAACACTTCTGTAGCCAACTATAAAATCCTAAAAATTTTCTGCAATGACTTAAGATCTCAGTCGCTTGACGAAACACACGACAATGACTTGGGATGGGGGTCCCAAATCGAATACATGACCTTCTCATTGCACCAAACAAATATGGTCCCTAGATTAATCTATTCATGTTGGATCATTAAGGTGGCCCCCGTCCAAGTTTAGAGTGTTGCACTTAATTGCTACAACATGTTGATGAACCCCAGCCTCATTGGTGAAACCATCAACAAGGCTTGGGGATGCTTGTTTTATGTTCAAAACAATCTGTCTAATATGGCTTGCGCTGAATTATCACCTAAGCTCTTCATATTTATTTATAAATTCAACAAATGTTCTATTCACAACTGGTTGCCAGAGAGAGGTGCTACAGTTAACATATATTGTTCAACATGCGCGTTATCTAGCCTACTGCTACATGGAAAACCTGATGATGTGCCTCATGTTACTGTTTTCTGAGAAGATTTATTTTAATTGAGTTTCTTAAAGTTTTTTTCCTGGATTTGGTTATAAGCAGGGGAAGATAAGTACGTTGTTTTCATCTCGGGGATCAGTGTTGGGAGCAGTTTATCTAATCCTCTTCAATTTCAGCTTTTTGTTGATCACATTACTGGACATCTTGGAGATGACAAGGTTTGTAAGATTCCTTCCTCCTGTTAACTAGTACCCTTGACCTTTTTATGAGGATGTAGTTTAGGTGTCATGACTTTGCATATTACCAATTGAATAGGAACAAAGCATTGCAGCTCAAGTTGTCCAAGTTGTTATTGCTGGGAATTCTGTTGAACTTCCTCGGGGACTTCTCAATGGTCAGGTAAAGTTTTGGTTTATATGTAGGAGACAAGCTGTCTGTTGAGGGAAAAAGAAAATTATATTTGGTTGTCGTGGCTAATTAAATGTCAATCACTTGTAGTCATGGCTGGTCAGTTACTCTTTGTTTGAAGCAGCCTTGCAGAAACATTAATTGCAATAATCCGAAATATAAAAAGTGAAATAATTCTGATAGGTTACTTCCTATCAAGATTTGCTCATAAAAAATGTTAAGATATATTAGTTTTGTGGACAGAGACGTTAAGGGGTTCAGAGAAGTCGATGATAAAGCAGAAACCATTAACCTTGTTATTGCACAGTAAAATGTTAGTGAAATTTGCAACTGAGGTTATAGGATCAATTTAGTACCGCTATTGTGGCATTGAGAATTGCCTCCACGGAAGCATGCTCTATTGCGAAGTGATTACTTTTCAGCATGCTGCTTTAACTTATTGAAACGAATACAGCAGAGCCATTTAATGGCTGCATTATGTACTTAAGCAACTGCATAGTCAACTAATATCTGTACTTGAAGTATCATATTCTGCACTGATTGACAATGACCACAAAAAATTTGTCATTATATAACTTTGACTATATTTACAATGTTGCATACCACATTGATAAGAATCTATACTATATATAAAATGGGAAGGTAGCAATGTTTGGTGAAGCCTAGAAAGACATTCAAGCTAGCCATGTGGCATTATTGTTAATTGCCACTTGTCCATATTTAATAATCACCTTAAAAAGTAGCTACTCATAGTTTTTGTTTTTATTTTATTATTATCGATTGTCCCTTATCCAAATTTAAATAACCAACTTATTAAGAAGTAACTATTCATAGTTGTAGTTACTAATCTACCCATATATAATGTATATTAGAATGAAATTAAGTTTATTATGATTCACATGAAATGGTTGTGCCAAAAATACTAGTCATAAATAATATTTTTTTCTATGATACAACTTTGGGTGCTAATGATTTGGCAATAAGTGTGCACCACGTTTAATCTTATGAACAATAGTTCCACCACTTATTGCAGAACTTGGGTTCAAAGGACCAGTCTAGGTTGTCCGAGCCAATCAAAGAGCTTGATATCATGTTAATGCAGGTATTTCATTACATATCTGTACATGATGGTTGGAATTCTGACTTAACGATTTCCATATCCCCGTGCAGATAGCTGCTGGTATCCCTATTGATATCATGGCAGGACCTGATGACCCTGCGAACTTTTCCTTGCCTCAGCAGGTCTCTGAAATCATATTCTTAAGGACTTCTTATTTGAGTCCACTTCTTTTCATTTCCTATTAACATATTTTTTCGTTTCCAGCCTTTGCATCGATGCCTCTTTCCTGGATCATCTACTTACAATACATTTCGCTCCTGCTACAATCCTCATGCCTTTGAGCTTGACAATGTTAGGTAGAGATAATAGTTTCTTAGAGATCAAGGTAATTTAGCAAATATTGACAATCCTCTGTTTGATGTTCAGTTTTCTTGGAACATCTGGTCAGAACATTAATGATCTTGAGCATTATTCTGATGCTGGAAACAAACTTGAGTTCATGGAGCGGACTTTGAGATGGAGGCATATTGCACCAACAGCGCCCAACACACTAGGTAAAAACATATACATCTTCAGTAGGTCGAGTCTTAAACTTTCATTGAGTGACTTGTTACTTATACTCCAGCTACTTCGATGTTTTGTATCTTAACACTCAAATGACCAAGAATAGTTGCTTATATGATAATATCTTTTGAGTTAATTTAATAGATCATCACACTTTTGAACATCAGAATATTTTGGATCCATATATTATCTTGTTGAAACTCAATCTCCTCTTGTATTTCTTGGCAGGGTGTTATCCATTCACTGACCGTGATCCTTTCTTCATTGAGAAGTGTCCTCATGTTTATTTTGTTGGTAATCAGAATAAATATGAGACTAGTCTTATTAAGGGTACGATATGGCGTTTCACCTTTTCTTGATCATCAACATATCGTTCTTTCATAAACTGAACTCACATCAACTGTGACCATTGCAGGTCAAGAAGACCAGATCATACGACTTATATGCATCCCCAAGTTTGCCGAGACAGGTGTTGCAGTAATGGTTAGTGGATGCATCACATTTTCTGAATCTTTAGGATTCCATAGTCTTTTTTGGCTTCTGGATTAAATGAAATACGTAAATCAAAATAACTCATTACATCACATACACTTCTTAAATATAATGAATAGTAGATATAGGTTGTGCACTCCACTCCGTTTGGGTAAGATGCCAAAAAACGAAGCATTGATAATGTTCATTTGTAGTACCGATCTTTGAAGTTCTCTTGAGCTTATCGTTGTGTCCTCACTCACCATAATTTCTTACTAGTGTACGATTAAATGCTTTCAATCATATATTCCTAGGATGCTTAAGCTCTTTCTTCATTTTGTGCAGCTGAATATGAGAAATCTTGAATGTTCTACTCTCAGTTTTGGGACTCAGTTCATGTGACTGCGTGGTGAATATGATTGTACTTCAGCAAATTGACTTCCTCTTTTCATCAATTAGGTTAATGATTTTATACATAGAAAGCCTTAGGTAGGGTGGTGGACTTATGTTTGTACTTTTGACATTTTAATTTTAATTTAGTTGTAAACTTGAATGATGTTTGTGTAGTAAAATGTTTGACTACTTAGAAATACCAAAAATATATGAATATATTAGTATAATTTAATGAGTGATAAACAACTATTTGTAGCAATTGACAACTCAAATAGATAATAATAACTTTAACAAGAATTTTGGTATGAAGTGAAAGTATATTCTTTGTTAGTTATCATTCACATGATTTATCAAGGAGATTATCAAGATAGGTGATTCACTATGTGACTCATTAAATAGCTTATTAAGCTAGGTGACTCATCAAATAGCTTATTAAAGCTAAGTGACTCATTGGGTGTCTCATCTACTAGATGATCGACCTACATAGATTTATAACACTCCCATTTAGATAATTTACAATTACTAAAATAATGTCTCACTACAAACTCTTTGGTAAAATTCAAATGGGTAAAATTTGGATGAAGAAAAAAAAAAGTATAATTTCATAATATGCACATGTTGCCTCATTAAAAAACTTGATAAGGGATAAGGGAAAATCATACGGGCAAAAACCTTTATGAAAGAAAAAATAGTACAATGTGTAATCTGAGGCTAACTTCTCTCATCAAAACTTCATTAAGTTCATTGTTGACATAGATGTTTCATTCCGATCCTATAGACTAGCATCCTGAAAATTGTTGTTGGTAAGTATCTTGTGAAATGAGCGGCATAATTTTGACAAGATTGTATATTCTAGATACATATCTCTACACTTTTTTTAAGATAATGAGCATAAAAGAGCTTTGGTGAAATATGTTATGTCGGATCTTCCTTGATGTAGACTTTCTTTATTTGTGAGATACATGATACATTATATTCATAAATGATATAGATAAATAGTCTCGGAGTGGTTGAATGAGGTAGCGGGAAGCATTGCTTACATGAATTCCAATAAATTGCAGTACCAACACTTGTGAACACATATCCAATTTTTTATAAATGGCTTTGTGAGGATCGGAGATATAACCTACATCTATATATTCATGTAGTTGTGAAGAATGGGGTGCATCCTCTGGGTAAAACAATCACATATCTCTAGTGCCTTGAAGATATCGAAATATATGTTTTATACATGCCTAACGTCTCTTTGTCTCAACAAGAGCTAAATATTGTTAACAAATTAACTATAAAAGAAATGTGTATATAATCCAGGTTTAAATCATATTCCAAAAATCATAAAGATGTAATCTTCAATTGATTCAGGTTAAAAGTTTAGATTCATATTGGTTATATAACAACATTTTAGGGGCATTTCTCTTATTCATAATTTTTTGTTTAGAACAATTTTAAAAATAAAATTCAAGCATAAAAAATAGTTAGAGTTTACAAAAAAGGTGAAAGCACATTATATTGATATATCATGCATACACTCAAACTAATACAAAAGCTTTATTCAAATGTTTGTTGTGATTAATTTTGACAATATTAAATTTTAGCAACTTTTTGAGAAAAAATAATATGGTGAAATTAATAAATAATCAACAGGATATTAAATATACATCCAATCTGAATAACTAATTAAAAATTCCAAACCACTTCCAATAAATAAAAAATAAAAAATTCTGCGGTAAAAGAAATGAAAACAACCATTTTCAAAATTTGAAAATTTCCAATTACTCCTAATTTAGTTATTCTATTGCTTTCATCCCGTTCATCTCAAAACGTGTCATCAACGTCAAAAGACACCCCCCCCAACCCCCCCTCCCCCCCCAAATCTTATTTACCCCAAAATTCACATATTCCCGGCAAATCACCTACCTTAAACACAAAAGGTTGCCCACAAAAATTTGTTTAGTTCGTCCTCCCCCCTAAATGGCATCAAAGCAAATGGAAGAAATACAGAAGAAGTTGAGGGTGCTGGACTACCCAAGAGCAAACGCGCCTGCTCAATCTCTACTTTATGCTGGCATGGAACGCTATGCTCTACTCGAATGGCTTTTTTTCAAGTATCTTCTTTTTCTTTTTCATTTTATGAAATAATTGATTTTCAATTTTGTGGGAGTTTAACAATATGCAATTTAATTATGCAGGCTTTTGGGTGACAAATCGCCGTTTTCGCAGCAGAATTTACACGGCGAGGGTGTTGATCGCGATGAAGAGACCTCTAGAATTCAATGTATTAGCCCTTTTCTTGAACCCTTATTGGATCTTTGGTTACACTTTGTGTGACACTTAGATCGTGCCACGTGTTTTATCTTTATTTTTTAAGCTTCATTGTAATAACTAACAACTCGGATGTCACAGTCTACTAAATGGCTGTTTTGGGAACAATTGAATTGCATTTAGCAAATAGCTGTTTCAAAATTGAGTACTTACTTCCTCTATTTCAAAAGATCGTCTAGTTTTGAAATTTGGTTGACGGCTATATGTGGTATTAGATTTGGTGAAAAGATATCAAAACAGGATTGCAACCTACTTTATACTTACAATTATAATTGTGGCTACAAATTTTTCTAATTGAAAAATGTGCCTCAACAAGATGATAAGTTCTGGAATTTATGCGATTGCTAGAATGTAGATTGTTTGTGGATTTGTTTGGAAACTTTTGTGAGTAGTGTTTAGAGGGCGTCTTCCCCATTTGACAATCTAGCTATGCTCTTAAATTATTGGTGATGTTATTTATGCTATTGTTGCAATTTTCTCAGTATAAGGTGTATGACTGAGTTTTTTTAATTTCTAAATTTTGACTTTAACCGAGCACCAAATCTACAGATTTTTTAGTCTTAATGATGTTCATGCCCTATAGAGTCGAAGACTTTATGTTCTATCGCTAGTGGAATAAATCGAAATGGTTCACTATAGTACCTACGCTTCTTATCTGTTATGCAGTAGTAGATAGTGTTTGCACTATACTTTTGGGTCAACTCGGAAACAACCTACCTGTAATCATAGGGGTAAGGCTAAGTAATATCCAACCTGTAATATCCCCCTTCCCCCCCCCCCCCCCCCCCCCCCCTATCCTGCCTAGGTAAGAACCTTTACAAAGCATTGGGGCATGTTGGTGTGGTGTCCATATGTCAGCTCATGAATCTAAATCCTGTTTGCAGAGCATTACCAAGACTTGTTTTATATGTACCATCATTTAGTATAGTGGTTTAAACAGAGTGGGTTCTGCTCATCTTGTTTAATATTCTCTTGATCTGTTGTTTAGTTTTGCCTTCAAAAAATATTTAAGTGGGAACATTCTAATACTTGGAAAGTTGACTCATCTCATAGATTGCATGTGAAAGGTCAAATGAGAAAAAATATGGGAAATGAAAAAAAGGTGAAAGTAGACAATGTCATGAGATGGACGGACTATTTTTTTCTCTAATTGTATAACATTTCATTAAATTTATGTCGGAATTTTTTTGTTTTTTTGCAGATTTAGCTGAGATCGCTAAATTTTTAGGCATTACAACAACTGAAGATACTGAAGCTATTCAAGTGAGTCTTATTTGATCCTGCATGTATCCTTCTGTTTTCTTAAAGCAAGTGATTGACTTTGATTAAAATTTCTCAATTATTTCTAACAGAATGTAGAGGACGTGTTTTGGGGGAATGATGGACAGTTGGAAAATGTTTAATATTAAATTGGAACTGAGGGTATAGTATACACATAAAATTTTTTTGTTATGCATATACGGAGCTAATGTTCTTGAACTATAATAAATTTGTCAGAGAACTCATTCAAACTGAAACAGGTGTTCTAAAATTGGTACTCTGTTATGATGTGTACAGTTTTGTTCTTAGGAGCTAACCTCTATTTTGTATATTTATTTAAATACTTACCTTGTTGAGCTATTTCAAAGTCTTTTAAGTGAAACTTCATTTTCTCATGCTGGGTTAGTGGAGTCAAAGATTTTTTTGCTCTTCGTCTTGTGAGTATAATGGAATAAATCAAACTGGTTCATTACACTACCTACACTGCTTAAAACTTATTGATAGTGAATTAGTAGATTGTGGTTGCACTACATTCTTGGGGCAATTCGGAAACAAGCTCCCTGTTATCACAGGGGTAAGGGTAATGATACTAAAGCACAGAGGATCACAGCAAAAAGATTGTGACAGTCATCTTTAGCTCTGTCATGTGACTAATTAGTTGTCACATTTATATTTTGTCATACCCCTACTCCATGTTTTAATTTTGTAACATGTAGCAAGTTATATCGATTAGTCAATTCAAGGATCAATGTAACTTCGTTCAGAAATCATGCTTTTTTAAGATTCAAGGAGTTGGAAAATACAACTATTGCATCTTCTTTTCCGTAGAACTTTTATGAAGTTGCACTATTGGAACTTCATATGGAAAGTTTCCAACTGATGATAATTTTTCCTTCGTTAGACCTCTTTTCTACTTTGTTTTGCAGTTTGAGTTCTTCATTACATATTCCGTGATGCGACAAGTGCAGAAAGTTGTATAGTATGAACCAAAATTAATTGATACTATATTATTCATCTATGAAGGGGCGTGGCAGCTACGAAGACCGTATGGAGATGCTTCGCCTTATTGTTGACTTGGTCGAGGCTAGCATTTTTTCTGATAATCCTGAGTGGAGGTTTCTGTTCTTTATCCTCTTTAGTTAAGAGTTTAGACATTATGGGAACAGCAGAATTTCTTATTATTTGCAACCATGAGCTCCAAGCCTCCAACTCTTTTCTTTTTTCAGCATCGATGAACAGGTAACTAAAGACATACAGTTGATTGATTCTATTGCTGAGCATCAATCTCAAATATTTTCTGAAGAATGCAAGTTGTTTCCTGCAGATGTGCAAATTCAATCTGTATATCCGTTGTAAGTAATTGTTTTTTGTCATCAATGCTTCTTGTTCCTAATATTTTATATTTTACTTATTGTACCAACTTTTCTTTCCTGCACAATGAACTGTCAAGATTTCTAACTGTATCATACAGTTGAACTGTCTTTTCCCACATGAGTATATGGTCCTGCCTGAGGCCAGACTAGCTATATAAGTTCTGAATATCTATGTGAAATGAATGGTAGCTGCGTGAGGACCTAGTGTTTATTATTTATGGCGGGTGATCTGGTAATATTATGTTCCTTCAATGGAAGTTTACTTGCAGGCCAGATATATCTGACTTAGAAAAACAGCTTGAAGATCAGTCAAATGGACTTTCTACTCTTCAAGCAATGGTTGATGAACTAGCATTGCAGGTGAAACTCTTCCTTCCTTCTCTCTTATATTGGATTATGTTACTATATTTTATGCTAATCTTGTTTGTCGTTTTGTTGTATTCAGCATCCATATAACCCTGATGAGGACTACACAGAGGCCGATGCTAAATTACGAACTCATTTAGAATCATTTTTAGAAACTGCTCGATCATTCAACACCATCTACACTAAGGTACTATTTTTTTTCATGTGGTTATTGTTATACTATGTTGAATTGTGTTCTATAATTAATGAAATGTATATCCATATATATATATTTTAGTATAAGAGCATTGACAATGATACTTTATGTGAATGTGCTAACTCCTGATACATGTAAGCTGTTTGTGGGATGGACACACCTTTCTTCACTAACGTTTAATTCACATTCTGAGCACTGGTGTAATCTGTAGGAAATTCGTCCTTGGACACATATGATGGAGGTCCCTCAACTACATGGGTTTGGTCCAGCTGCTGATCGGTTGTTGGAAGCATATAAGATGCTTCTGAAGGTACTTCTTACCTAAATCTATCTCTATACAATATACGGTAACACGTAAGATTTGTTAATGAGTCAATTACATCTTTTTGAGAAAAAATAACACTTTCATAGTATCATTATGTTGAATGTTTCAAGAATAAACATGGACTTGTGTCCATAGTGTAATCGCTTACTCAGCTAGACAAGCCTGTTGCACCTATAATCTGAGAACTTCTTTATGACTCACATTCTGTAGCACCTTTATAACAGTTTCTAGGCAACTTGAAGAATCTACGGGACTCCCATGCAGCAGTTGCCATTGCATCATCCCAGAACATTGCTGGTGAACCATCATCTATCGCAAGAATAATATCAGAATGTGAAACTGCCTTAACGCTCCTGAACCGTGATCTTGGAGTTCTCTCATCTTCTATCGCTCGTGAGCAAGGGGGAGGTATAAATGTGTGATCGAAGACTTCGTGTTAATCAAATCCTTCTTCAGTGGTCCCCTTCTTGATGTACTCATTGTGGTACAATAACTAATTGCCTGATAGTAAGTCCTTGAAGAGACATTAGCAGTGGAGTTGAAACCTAATTAGTCGTTGACTTGTTGTGCCCGAACATAAAGGCAGTAGATGCTAATTGTCTTGTTTGCTATGATCAAAAGGATCTTCATTTATTTTTGTTTTCCCATGTCTTGTTATTGAACATCTCCTCAAGCTCTATAAAGGCTAAAGCAAACTTAAAATCTTTGGTATCCCTAGCAAATAGGAATGTACAAGAAAGAGGGCTTGTTTGTTTTATCTCATGTTTGATAAGTCTAAGCACAATACTGAAAGTAGGCAACTAAACGAGGTCGAGAAGGGGAATGCTCAATGCATACAACGGTGTGGGTATATGAAGGATTTCAGCATTCTGAAGGCATGTCATCTGAGGGGGAGGACGACCGCAAATGAAGCTAGAAGCTACGCCGTGCGTTTGCTACCGAAGAAGCAAAATAGTGCGGATATAGAAATTCAGGAATTTTATAATGTTTGTTGAAGTGATGATAAAAAACGAATGGAAAAAAAATCAGATGTTGACAGTGGGATTTGAACCCACGCCCTTTCGGACCAGAACCTTAATCTGGCGCCTTAGACCAACTCGGCCATATCAACTTATTGATAGGTAATGGAAACCGGCTATAACATATTGAATTTGTTTTTCTCCTTAAAACATGAAATTAATAAGTACCCGAACTCTTGGGTTCCTTGAATTTTGTCATTAGTCATTTTTATCGTATGATTTAATATTTCACCACCAATACCACTTTCAAATTTATACTCCTTTTCGTTCCAATATTTAAGGCTCTTTTCAATTTTTTTATCAATTTGAAAATTTTAACTATCAATTTTTATTGATCGATAGTAAATTCTATCTACATTTCAAATAATAGACATTTTGGAAGTTCATATCGAATTTTCCATAAATAACTTTTTATTGACGTATCCGAAATATATAAACTTGATATCATTGTATTTATTTTTTAAAATGCTTTAATAACATCTTTTATATATATAATTTTCTATATTGCATATACATATAATTGATAACTAAAATCGAGTCTCGAAAGACGTGAATTCTATTAATAAGAAATTAAGGGAGTTATATAAACATGTAAAATATTGTTAGGTTCGTTTCAATATACATTTGGGTCAATGAAATTACACAAGTTTCGTTTCACCATTCGATCACACGTTTATCAATATATCACGATCCGATCGCGCATATCTCAATATGTTTCCTTCAATCACATAAATGGTGTTGCTTCTAATTGATGTGTGTTTACCCCCCTGTTTGTCTCCGAAACCACCCAGCTCCACCAGCAACCATGAAACTGATTATAAATTCGGAGTCTTTTTAATTTATACTCCATTGTGCAAATGAAATGAAGGGTGGAAATCTATACACATCAATAACAAAATCATTTTCTTCAATGAAAAACCTCAAAGACCTCCACAAAATTCATTCGATTATAATCACACTAGGCTTCCATTGTTCACCATTATTTATAGGTTCATTGATATCTAAATATTCTCAGTTTAAAAACCCAAATTCATCATTATCGATTTTTCGCCAAAATGATAACGTCAAATCAATTGTTTATTTATGGAATACTATCATTAGAGCTATGAACCATAATAGTTTGTCCACTGAAGCTTTGGACTTTTACACTCAGATGAAGAAGTTGAATGTTAAACCAGATACATACACTTTTCCTTCATTGATAAATGCTTCTTCTAGTTTATTGGACGTTAAATTGGGTAAATGTGTACATTGTGATGTTTTCTTGATGGGTTTTCAGCGTGATTTGTATATATGTAATGCTTTGATCGATATGTATTCGAGGAATGTAAAATTAGACGAAGCTCGCAAAGTGTTTGATCAAATGCCTGTCAAGGATGTTGTTTCTTGGAATAGTTTGATTTCGGGGTATAGCTCTAATGGGTACTTTGAGGGTGCTTTGGATGTTTTCCGTATGGCGATAATGGAGGGCGTTAAAGTGGACTGTTACACGATTTCGAGTGTTTTGCCTGCTTGCGCTGGGATAGGGGATGTTGAGGGCCTTGTTGTTCATGGTTTAGTGGAAAAGCTCGGGGTTAGGAGAGATGTCAATGTGTGTAATATATTATTGGCAGTGTACTTTAAGTTGGATAAAGTTAAGGATAGCGAGAAATTATTTGGGGAGATGGTGGTTAGAGATGCAGCTAGTTGGAATACGATGGTCACGATGTATGGTCAGTCTGGTTTATATGAAGAGTCAATCAAGTTATTCACAGAGATGTTAAGTGAAACTGAAACTGAGCCTGATCTGTTGACAATGACATATGCCCTACATGCATGCGGTAATCTCAAGGATTTAACGTTAGGGAAATTTATTCACGATTATGCTGTAAGACATGATCGTAGTTCTGATATCAACTTCAATAATGTATTGATAGATATGTATGCAAGGTGTGGTGATATGATAACTGCAAAAGAAGTATTTGAGAGAATGAAGAGTAAGGATTTGGTGACTTGGAATTCAATAATCCAAGGTTACATAGGAAATGAACTTCACGAAGAAGCGAAAAATACTTTTAGATTAATGAAGATTGAATTGCAACCGGATTTTGTCACTTATGTAACACTTCTTTCGATGTGTTCAAAATTGGCAGACCTGCTTTTTGCTAAGGAAATTATTTGTGATATCGTTAAAAGTGGTTTCATCTCAACAGTTGTTGTAGGAAATGCAATTGTGGATGTGTATTCCAAGTGTAATCAGACGGAGGATGCAGTGAAGCAATTTGACAATATGACGGCACGAGATACAGTGACATGGAATTCGATTCTTACTGCCTGTAGTCACTCAGACAACTTTAAGCTAGGTTTTAATATGGTTTCTAGGATGCGAATTGAAGGTATCATGCCAGATGAGGCTACCGTGCTTGCCACCTTGCCTTTATGTTCGGTGCTTGCAGCTAAACGCCAAGGGAAAGAGATGCATGCATGCGTACTAAGATTGGGTTTAGAGTCAAAGGTTGCAATCGGTACTGCACTGATTGATATGTATTCCAAGACTGGCAACTTAAGATACTCTATACTGGTGTTTCAGCTGATGGAAGCTAGAGACATTGCCTCGTGGACATCCATGATTACTGCATATGGAATGTATGGTGAAGGAAAGAAAGCTATAAGAATTTTTTATAACATGAAGGAATTCGGTCTAATTCCTGATCATATTGCGTTTATCGCTGTTATATATGCTTGTAGTCATTCTGGTTTGGTGAAAGAAGGCCAGAGGTTCTTCTACCAAATGAAAGAAGATTATAACATTGATCCTAGGATTGAACATTATGCCTGTATGGTTGATCTTCTAGCAAGGTCTGGAATGCTAGATGAAGCAGAAAAATTCATCCTTTCCATGCCATTGCAGCCAGATGCAAGTATTTGGGGAAGTTTACTAAGTGCTTGCAGATCAAGTCAAAATAGCAAATTAGCTGAACGTGTCTCAGCACGTATCTTACAGCTGGGTTCAGATGATCCTGGGTACCATGTCTTAGCGTCAAATGTATATGCTGCTTTGGGAAAGTGGGATAAAGTGAAGATGGTACGTAAATCCTTAAATGCTAAAGGGTTGAAGAAAGATCCTGGTTGTAGCTGGGTGGAAATTCAAAACAAGGTTTATGTTTTTGGAACTGGGGATAAGAACTTCAAACAATTCACAGAAGTCAAGAACTTATTAGAGACCTATCTAAGTTTAATGGCCAAAGAAGGTTATGTACCTAACTTAAAATTTGTTTTGCCTAATGTTGGGGAAGATGAAAAGATAGAGCTGCTCTGTGGACACAGTGAAAGACTTGCCATAGCATTTGGATTGCTAAATACAAAACCAGAAACACCTCTGCAAATAATGAAGAATCTGCGGGTTTGTGGGGATTGTCACATTGTGACGAAGTACATATCAAAAATAGCCAAGAGGGAGATCTTGGTTAGAGATGCCAATCGCTTTCATTTATTTAAGGATGGTGTGTGCAGCTGTGGAGATATGTGGTGAAATCGGTTTTTTGGTCAACTACATATCTTCGAACGAGAAAGTGAATCTAATATAGTAAGGATATCTTTCATCTACAATTTCTTATTTTCAGTATTTACATTGTTCATAGTTTTCTTACTGACCTGGTTCTCCAACTTGCACAATTAGCCAGTGAGCAGTTGATATCAAGCATTCAAGCGGGCACTTTGAGCTCACTGACATGGCAGTTCCTTCTCAAATTTTTAGTAATTTTATCCCTTTCCTCCCATCTCTTAACTCAAATTATTTTACATTTTACTTTTTATCCTTAAATTCAATCTCCAAACACATTTACGTTCATGCTGAATTTCCAAATTAAGGTCGGTATGCGAGAAAGAAACTATATTAAGTCTACCTTAAGAGAGCCTGAAGAGAGAGGTAGCTTATAGATATCGTGAAAAAAAGTATTGCTATCCATCTCTGTAACTTTAAAATTTTTGAATCACTTCGCCCATAGCAACTTCACAGGGTAAGACAGAGTGATTACCAATGCTGACTGTTAGTCAGGGAGGCAAAGAAAAATCCTGTTATAAATATGTGTTAGTGAACCAAAATAAGAGGGTGACTGGGGTGGGGAATCTAGTGGTTGAAGTGTTCAACCTTATTGCTTTTACTTTGATCAGAGTTGATTTTTGTGCTTAAGAGCTATCCTTAAGCAGTGTGTTTAATGAAGGTATTATAGTATTATCCTATGACCATACCATTACAAGCAACAATCAGTAGTTGCCCAGTGGGGGTTTGGTGTAGTGGTTAGACATTCACTTGTAAGGTTAGAGATCTAAGGTTCAAACCTCGCCGCTAGATCCTTTGAAGATAAAAGAACTAGCAGCAATGACCCAGGCAAGCAACCCACAACAATTGTGCAGCCATGATGTCTGCTCATCTCGGATTCCATTCCAATCAAGTTGTTTGAACTTCTTCAGCTCCTATTATTTCCGATCTGCTATTTTGTTGGTTTTTGTTTTGTTTTGGTCATAAATATTCATGATTGTAATTGCGGCATTATTTTCACAATCAACTTGGTAGATATATCATATATGCACATCTTTAGAAGCGTTTTGTGTGGCAAGTGTCCAGTTGAGTCGATTACAGCTCTTTCATTCTAATTCAGTCTCTCAAGGATATTGAGTTACAATAAAACAAGAAGATATGTCTGATACCAGCAGAAAGTAGTCATATGCTACTAAACTTATTATTAGGTTGACTTATTAAGCTCACACAGAAGCTAAATATATTAACCCCATTTGCAGGAGCAATGATCACATTGCCAGTGACAAATGGTAACTAAGGTTTACTTGGATCACTTAGGTGCTGTAGCCAGGGACTGATTGCGCATGGCTTGATACTTGGAGATCAATTTGTCATGTGGTGGCAAGGATTCTTTGATCTCTGGAACCTCCGAGAAACGGTGCATCCAGGCTGACAATTTGGGGAATTCCTCTTTGTCGACCAATGTAACGTCACATGTTATCTCCAGAATAGGGATCAAAGTTGCCATCCCACCATATGCCAGATCTAGGTAACCAATTCTTTCGCCACCAAAAAATTGCTTCCCTTCTAAACACTTCTCTATCAACTTCATGTTCTCTTTAGCAGAAATGACGCCTTCATCTTGTTCCTTCCCTTTAGAGGTAAGAACTGTCCTCAGTGATTGCAGAAGCTATATTCAACAGACAAATGTCAGAAACAGTGGCAGAACTAGGAGGAAGTGCAGGGGGCAGTCCCCCATCCAAATGTCCATTAAAATCAGATTCTAATACATTTTGTCCAAATATGACTGGATTCGCCCCTCCTAAAATTTTAGATCTTTACTCTCTTGTTTTACGTTCATTACCCCCTTCCTTAAAATTCTGGTTCCACCGTTAGTCAGAGATGTGACACGTCTAAAGACTTCAATGACTAATATAATGTGTTTTATGTAGTTCTATGCCTGGAATAGAAAAGAGTTGATAGATTGTACCTTTTCATCTGCGAACTTCGCCCAGAAACGTGCCTGGGCTCTCTCATAAGGATCTTGGGGTAGCAGAGGGTTGTGCTTCCATGTTTCATCAATATACTCGAGGATAACAAGAGATTCACAAATTGGATTTTCATTGTGCAGGAGGACAGGAACCTTTTTGTGAACAGGGTTATATTCCAAGAGAGAAGTGCTCTTGCTTGTCAGATCCTCATATATTGTCTCATACTCTATGCCTTTGATGCTCAGTGCCCAAACAATTCTTAGAGCATATGGACTTGACCAATTTCTGAAAAGTTTGACTCCTGCCATAGCTCCTTAATCAAAGCCTAGTGGACTACAAGTTGAGGGTTGGCTATATATGGAGTCAATCGAATAGCCTAGTGGAAAAGGCTTTTGCTAGTGACCAGAAGGTCCTGGGTTCGAAACTCACCTCATCGCTAATTTACAAACAAAAGAATATATATATATATATTTACACCTTTTAAAGTAGAAAATATATATTTGGGAAATGAATATTTTGAACTATATTGAAAAGTATACTTGGAATATCCATAGCCGCATCTGATTGGAGCCGGCAAATATGACATTTATAAGATGGGCTTTTGAACAACTTTCATGATTGTCCAAAGTCGGGTCTTAGTGAATTTGTATGTTGTTGACTTTGAGAGTTTACATACTTTTGCATCTTTTAGTACTCCCTCCATCCCTAAATGATAGGGACATTTACTTTTTCACAGTCTTCGAGACACAACTTAAAATGTAGATATCTTTTATTCTGTCAATGAAAAAATTATAAGGAGTATATATTTTAAAAATATACATTAAGACGAATCTAACAACATCTCATATGATTATATTATTTTGTATTGATTATTAAAAATTAATGGTCAAAATTTATAAATTTTGACCCAAAAAGTCAATATGTCCCTATCAATTAGGGATGGAGGGAGTAATTGGGTTTTAATATTGAAATATGTGATGGTAAACAATAATTAGATTGAGAGAAAAACTAGGAGTAGGAGAAATATTGAATTTGTTGCTACCATTCAAATTGAAGGTAGTGCAATATATTTTAGGGTTAATGGCATCAAAGATCACTGAAAGTATTTAATATTTTAAGATAGATTACCTTCATTTTAAATGGATCATGGTAGATCACTCAACTGCATTTTTTTTGGCAAACTTGGTCATTAGACCGTTTTGAAAGATTTTGGGTGCGTTTTGTAAGTTTTTAGCAAGAGTAATTTTTTCGTTTCATATTTATAGACATTTAATCCTCGTTTTTTTAAACTTTTCTTTTCATTTTTTTTAATGTTTTTAAAAAAATTATAAAAAAACCAAAACAAAAATTTAAAAAAAAAATTAAAGAAAAAAGTTAAAAAAAAATTTTTTTAAAAAATTGAAAAACAAGTTTAAAAAACGAGGATTAAATGTCTATAAATATGAAAATTACCCTCACTAAAACTTACAAAATGCACCCAAAATCTTTCAAAACGACTCAGTGACCAAATTTGCCCAAACAATGCAATTGAGTGATCTACTATGGTCCATTTAAAATGAGGGTGATCTACCTGAAAATATTAGACACTTTCAGAGTTTCAGTGATCTTTGGTGCCATTAACACTACATTTTATTTTGAATGTTTTTTACCTTGTTGATAAACTGTTTTATTACAGGTCATGCAATATATGTTGTGGATGTTCACAATAAAACATTTGCCTTAGTAATATAAACTCAGGACACATTACTCAAGTTATGTGGCTTAGAGATATTTGGTTAAAATGTTAGAAAGTCAACTCTGTTTTTAATTTGTAGCATCCTTATCATTTTTTAAACTTAAATAGCATCTACCAGCACAAAAGAGGGTTGAGGAAAAGGGTAGTTGTTATTTAGAGCACTCACACTAGTGTCCTTAAAAAAATCCTTATAATTCTCTCTATTTACAACCTTTATCAATTTTGGGGAGGTATTTTAGTTTTGATTCATTTTCAATTTCCTTATTTTACTCTCTATATAATAAGAACAAAAATTATTTTGTGATGGATGCCCCAATTATTGCTTCCTCCTTTTGCTCTGTGACTTCATTCTATAGCACCTAGGCATTCAACATTTTATCATCCCTCAATTTACAGAATACTAAACTACTAGATGCAACAAAACATAAAATTGATCAAACAAAAATTACTATGTTTTTTCAAGATTGTAGTATCCATTCAGACAAGCTAAATAAAAAATTTCTGCTAAAAATAAGATACTTCAAGTTGGAGTATCCATTTATTAGTATAAGCTATATTAACTCAAATCAAATACTCCCTCCGTCCCTAAATGATTGTCACATTTGACTTTTGGTGGTCAATAAGACACGATTTAAAATACAAATATCTCTTATTCTAAATACAAAAAAATTATAATAAGTTGATATTTCAAAAATATATATTGAGACGAATCTAACGAGGTCTCACAAGACTATATTTTTTCTTTTCGTTTAGTGAGAATTCGTGATCAAATTTTGTTGTAATTGACCACAAAAGTCAAAATGTGACAATCTTTTAGGGACGGAGGGAGTATTAAATTATTCTTTTGATTCATTCCTTTTCTTGATATACTATTACAGGGGTCATTAACTCAAATCAAATCGATGAAGCTTTAACAAAAGTGGTGGATTTTTCAAGCAAAGTCGTTTTAATATTTATAATGATACATTGAAAGCAAAAAATTAATTACTTTAACAATTACTAATTATCATAATGATATACCAAAAACATAAAATTAAACATGTAATTATATCATTATTATAATTCTTAAATTAAATTAGTACTTCTCAATACCAAAATATCACAAATTCACAATAAATAAAATGCATATGTATTAAAAATAGCAAAATTATGATTGATAAGGATGAACAAAGTATAATGATACAACTACCTTGTTCACAGGTTGATTGAAGATGGAGAAATAATCATGAAAAAAAAGTTAATGTAAAAAAGAAGCAAGAGATGTGAGAGAAAATAGAGAAAAGGTGATTTGGGGTTTTGGGTAGGAGGAGCTAAATATTGGTCTGGCCAACTTCCTCTCTATTTTTTTAACGTGGGGCCAGCCCAAGATAGAGAAGCTGAAAATGGGCAATTTGAGCTTGTTTTTATCTACCCTTCCTTATTATTGAGATAATACATATTTTAGACCATCTAGTGTGAATGCTCTTAGGCAAAACAAATTACAAATTAAAAACCTTGTGACTTCAGGTTATTTTTACCAAATTTATCATCAGACTTAACCGTGATTCCCTATAGCCTTATGTGCTTACATGTCTGCCAAACTAATATTGTTACCTTCTATTACTAGCTCATTCTTTGTCGTAGAAAAGAAATGAGTCAGATCGAACCATTATCAATTATTCGTAAACTAAATAAACCGAGATGACTGCTAAGAGCCCATTTAGTTGCAGGTATGTACTTTGGGTGATCACAGTAGTAGGAACAACTAGGCCACAAGCTTAACAAAAGGAATAACGTAAGCTTGCATTTCTCTGGGCATGTAGGCACATTGTATGTGATTACTCCCATTTATAATAGAACTATTAGTAGGTAAGTGTATATTTCTGATACCTGCAGAAAGTAGTCATATATGCTTACTAATCTTATTATTAGGTTTACTTTTTTATCTCACACAGAAGCTAAAAATATTAACCTCATCTTGCAGGAACAATTATCACATTGCCGCTGACAAATGGTAACTAAGGTTTACTTGCTCGCTTAAAAAACTTGGTTCACTTGGGTGCTGTAGTCAGGGATTGATTGCGCATGGTTTTATACTTGGAGATCAATTTTTCATGTGGTGGTAAGGATTCTTTGATCTCTGGAACCTCCACAAAACGGAGCATCCAGGCTGACAATTTGGGGAATTCCTGTTTGTCGACCAGTGTAACATCACATGTTATCTCCAGAACAGGTATTAAATATGCCATCATACCATATGCCAAGTCTAGGTATCCAATTCTCTCACCACCAAAGAATAGCTTCCCTTCCAAACGCCTCTCTATCAATTTCATGTTCTCTTGAGCGGAAATGACGCCTTCATCCTGTTTCTTCCCTTCAGAGGTGAGAACTGTCCCCAGTGATTGCAGAAGCTATTTTCAATAGACACATGTCATAAACAGTGGTAGAACTAGGAGGAGGTGTAGCCCGTCCCCCCCCCCTCAATGTTTTAAATAATGAATGTCCATTAAAATAAGAATCTATTACACTGTTCCAAATTTGATATGTTTAGTGCTCCTAAAATTTTATATTTTTACTCATTGTTTTTACGTAGATTAGTTCTCGACCCCTACATCACAAAAATCTGGTTCCGCCATTGGTCAGAGATTTGACACGTCTAAAGACTTCAATGACTAATATAATGTGTTTTTTGTAGTTCTATGGCAGGAATAGAACGAGTTGATAGATTGTACCTTTTCATCTGCGAACTTCGCCCAGAAACGTGCCTGGGCTCTCTCATAAGGATCTTGGGGTAGCAGAGGGTTGTGCTTCCATGTATCATCAATATACTCGAGGATAACAAGAGATTCACAAATTGGATTTCCATTGTGAAGGAGGACAGGAACCTTTTTGTGAACAGGGTTATATTCCAAAAGAGAAGCGCTCTTGCTTGTCAGATCCTCATATATCGTCTCATACTCTACGCCTTTGATGCTCAGTGCCCACACAATTCTTAGAGCAAATCGACTTGACCAAGTTCTGAACAGTCTCACTTCTGCCATAGTTCCTTAATAAATGAAATCGAAGTTTTATTTGATCTAATCTTGAAATGAGTGTAGACTATAAGTTGAGTGCTATATATGATCAGTTGAAGCCACTAGAAAGAATATTTTGACACTTCTTTTAAGTAGAAAATATATTTGGGAAGTGAATATTTCTTAATCATACTTTATAAAAGTATACAATGAATTCTTATGACAGCATCCGATGGGAGCCGGCAAATACGACAATTATAAGAATGGTTGCCTGCCCGTTGTATGTTGTCGACTTTGAAAGTTTACATACTTTTGCAAGTTTTACTCTTTTAGAGTTTTAGTGCGTAATATGTAATCCAAGAACCTATCTGTTTGTTGAGATACTCGAATAATCTAGTGGAAAAATTTCTCGTTAGTGGCTAAAAAATTCTGGGTTCGAACCTCACCTCATTGCTAATTTTTTCCATCCGTTTGTTAGCAGATATTCAATTCATTTTGTACAAGATTTCATAAACAAAGACCTCTAGCATAACTGCCCAAATGGACAACTTTTCATTGGGCAATTATTTATTTATCTATCCTATATATAATCCATCAAGGGGGTGAATTAGTTATTTTAAATGAAGCCCCATGATCTCCATATTTGTTGGAATGAAGCATTTCAATATATCTGTACGAAATATACATGAATATAATTGTATTATTTAAATTTTATGAATATTTTGTACATAACTACCCATCAATATTATCAAATAATTTTTTTTTCATTTTTCTAAAAATGACTTGCAAAAAAATCTTTTAATATTTATTCATTAAAATATTTAACCTTAGTTACTAAGAGTTAAATAGTTACATAAAATTGCATATTTATTCAGTAATTCTACCATGCATATGTATTTTTGAAATTCACAAATAATGTTTTACCATAATATATTTATGTAAAAATTAATTTTAACAAAACATATATTATAAATACAATAAACGAATTCGCATAGGCTGGACTGTGTACAAACGGCTAGTTTTTGTAACCCGCGAGCACTACTTGTCAAGTGGTTACTGGCTAAATTTCATGGTAACGTAATAGTCTCCGAACCATGTAAAGCTAAGCAAATTATACTAGGTAAGTCTTCAATCATCTATGAGAGACTCAATCAAGAGAATGAGTAGTAAACATCGTTGTCACCGTAGAAGCAAGCTTCAACAAGTAAAAGTTATATGGTACTCCCTCCATCCCTAATTGATAGGGACATATTGACTTTTTGGGTCAAAATTTATAAATTTTGACCATTAATTTTTAATAATCAATACAAAATAATATAATCATATGAGATGTTGTTAGATTCGTCTCAATGTATATTTTTAAAATATATACTCCTTATAATTTTTTCATTGACAGAATAAAACATATTTACATTTTAAGTCGTGTCTCGAAGACTGTGAAAAAGTAAATGTCCCTATCATTTAGGGATGGAGGGAGTACAAATCTTGATCATCACAGACTCCACCTAGTACTTATCAGTTACCCTTCTATGAATAAATTCATTCACTCGAAATTTTCGACCAAACATTAAATGTCAAACCAAGATAACACAACAAAGTAGTCTGCATTGATGATGAAGTGAATTTGATCTAATTAGCAAATTTCATTAATTCTAGTTCTCTTGTCCCTCTCTTACTCAACATATTTGTAAATTTTGTTTTGAGACGTCCACTTGAACAAGTCTTCTGAGTTGGAAGGACTCCAGGTTCTCAGCTTTTTCATCTGAAGATTCATATAATGCTCACCTTTAGCTTAGCTTCTTCTTTGCTCCCGATACGCTCCAGGACACAGATATTACCTACCTTCAATCCCTTGTCCCGCACAAAACGCGACCATCCGCTGGTTAGCATAAAGGAGAAGTTCCTACCAAGGCAACGAACCTCCCATTCCTTATCGTCAGAGTCAACCAGTTTAACGCGCCTTGTTAAACTGCACATATGCGACCTTGCAAATGCAATTGGAATTCTCTGCAGAAACAGAATAGACTTAAAATTACGTATCACAATCGATGGACAGATTATCAAAAACTTACATCATCGTCTGAAGAAACAGAATAGACTTCTCAAAATGCAGAACAGGTCTTACCACAACACTCTTCTTTATATGGTAGGGTCGTATAGAAACGCGGAATGAATTAGGTACCATTGGCTCCATCCTTTCAACTCGAGTGGTTATATCGTCCGAAGATATGTCACCAGCAGAAATATTAGTTAAATCATTTCTTGCTGCACATTAATGTGAGTTTCCAGTCATATAAAGAACATATACACCGAAACAAACAACTACAATTTATCAACTATTGTCCACCGTCCTCTATTACCTTGTCGAATTTCATCGATTTCAATCTCATTCAAAACATTGCACCTTTCTGAATCACTTGTGTAATTGTAGTCAATCGTTGTAGCTGTCAAGTCAAAGATGTGAACAACGAACTTTGTCTTGCCTTGATGCTTGAACATTAGGAAGTTTTCTATACCAACGGAATTTTGTTCCATGAATTCACGAAATCCATTTTGAAGCCAAATTGTACCATCGTCTTCTCTTTTAACTCCAACATCCCAACACCAACCAGTCGGAATACAAAGTCTAGCAGTGTCGTACAATTCATGCCCATGCAAATGGACAAACTTGGTCGGAATCTTCTGCACATTCGAGTAATGGATTACACAGAAAACTCCAAAACTAGTTGCTCAGATAGATGCAAATGGTTTCAAATACACCAGCCTTCTCATACTTATGTCTTTATTCAATTAAGCCATTAATGTATATGTAAATCCTTGAATGATACTGTAAGTAAATCAGGCATCGTACTTTTCTCACAATTAAAATGCAAAGACAGAAAAAGATTATAACCCTGGATTCATCCTACCATTGAACTTTTCTATTTTTCTTGAATTCATAAGAAAAAAATAAAAAGTGAATTTGATTTTGCTTTTGATGTAGTGAAAAAGAAGAAGAAGAAGAAGAAAAGGGGTTGTGTATTTACCAGTTTCCCTTGATGAAAGATAGAGTTGGTGATGATTTGGAAGAAGGAAGGTGACATTGTCACGAATGGGAGTAAGTTTCACTGGAGACGAAGCTTTCTTGTATTCATTTCTTTACAGATAGAGTATCTAATAAAATCTGAGCGTGTTCCTCGAGACTATAGCTTCTATGTTAACTTTAACAAGTTAGCACCAT
Source organism: Echium plantagineum (assembly GCA_003412495.2). NCBI lineage: Eukaryota > Viridiplantae > Streptophyta > Magnoliopsida > Boraginales > Boraginaceae > Echium > Echium plantagineum. The sequence goes on along the minus strand of CM016561.1, from coordinate 14,971,705 downwards.
GCTAACTCAATTAGAGACAATTCTGACATGTTATAGGCACACCCAAATAGTGAATTTTGGGTGTGAAATTACGATTATGCTTTTCTTTGTAGTAATTGTGGGACTTCACATAAGAGTAAAATAGTAAATTCAAACATAAATAAACACTATCAACCACCTTCCACCACTCATCTTCTGTTTCTCTCTAGATCAAGGCAAACGCGGCTAATCTCTCACATGTAAAAAATTATGTGGACATTGTCTTCCTCTTTGACTGTAAGTGTCTTTGGTGCAACGGAAACAATCGTTTGTTCGAAACCCTCAAACCTCCGCAACCAGCTTCGGATTGTCTTCATAGAGCCACTGAATTTTTTCACGTTGGTCTGAATTTACCGTTCAAGAAAGGAAAAATTCCAAACCTTATTACTTGAAAATCCCCCTACTGGCGTCTTTACACTCAACGCCGATGGAGCGGCACCTTGGCCAGCAGGATGTGGTGATCTGATTAGGGATCATTTTGGTAATTGGGTGGAGGGTTATGCTCGGTAAATACCCTGAGCTACTAATACGCTAGCTGAACTTTGGGCCTTAAGGGATGGTTTGGATTTAGCGAAAAAACTAAGCATTTCACCTTTAAACATTGAATGTGATGCCGAAGTTGTTATTTCTCTTGTAAATAACTTGAATACTATTGATAAACACTTTATGACTTTAATGTGCTTGTTGATGAATGCAGGTGGTTGTTATAAAAAATTGCGACTTTAAGATGATTAAATAGAATTACATAGAAATATTGTATTTATGCACAAGTTGTTTTATACTTCATAAAGAATTTTTTATCATCATAATTTTATATAAAAACTAATCACAATCAGATACTCTTATAGATATAACGAACGAATTTACACATGATGAATTGTGCACAAACATCTAGTATAACATAACTCATGTATTGATGTTGGGTACAATTATTTTCACAAAAGAAGTACCCGACCCCTCCTCGAGTGACTATAGAACATATGTAATGTGCGTTTGATTTAAACACAAAAAACATAATACACCTTTCGGCTAAATAGTGGTACCCTCATTTGTATGGGGGCCATGAAGCACGTGCCATCCGTGTGATTCACACGTTAGAGATAAGGCTCCTTCAAAGTCCTCATCCGTGCCAACCCACACCCTTCTCGCACGCTTCACACCTCTCACCCGTGTCAAATTAATTCAGCTCGCACTCTCAGCCACCCTCAACCGGCGCCGGAAAACTCCACTTATCTATTATATACTTGTCGGAGCTCCGGGTGGCTCGCCGGAAAACATATAATCGTTTCTCTTTTGAGATCAGATCGAGCTTTGCTCACTCAAATTGAACTGAAACGACGCCGTTCGTAAGTTTCCTCCCATTTCTTAGAGCTGTTTAGAAAAAGAAAAAGAGAAAGTAGTATTAAATTTTTAGTGGTTAACTTTTTATATAATTGAACTCGAATAATTTTTTATGCGTCGTACTACTTCCATCTCTTAAAGATGATCTAGTTTTACTCTTTTTCTTATTTTATTATAACATTATTACATGCATTTTAGTAAATGTATCAGTCTATTTCAACTGGTATTAAAATGTTTCTTCTTAACTTTTTTGATCAATCAAAACAAATATTTTTCATGGGATGGACTGATTAATTAAAAATTTGACCATCAAATACCAAATATGTTTTGTATGCTTTGTATAATATTTGGTATTTGATGGTTGAATTATTTTAGATATTGAACTCGTATAATTTTGTCTGTGTTGTTTAATATTTGGTGGAACATTGGTTAATGTTAACATGATAAATTTGATTTAAACCAAGTTAATGATCATTACATGGTGGACAGGAGTTGTCAGATTAAGATATTGAATTTCGTTCCTTAGTGATTTAATTGATTACATTCTAATTGTTCTCTTATTACAGCTGAATAAGTATTGGAAGGAAGATGACTTAGAATGGGGATTTTTTGGTAGTAGAAAGTGTGTAGAAGGGGTGGATAGTTATGGCGCCTGAGGTACAAAGATTCGGGACGAGTGAAGAAGAAGATGAAGATATGGGAACAGATGTGAAAGAAGAGGATGACGGTGAGGAAGAGAAGAGAAACGCTTCTGTGGGAATGGTTAATGTGAATGGTGGAGTTGTCCCAAATAGTGAAAGCAATATGTTTAGTGATCAGCCTTATCTGGAGCAGCCAACTCCTCAAGGAGGAACTCGGAGGTGCAGGCCCCTAGAAGAGAAGGAGAGAACTAAGTTACGGGAACGCCAGAGAAGAGCAATCACTGCTAAGATTTTAGCAGGGCTTAGGAAGCATGGTAATTATAATCTTAGAGTCAGAGCTGATATTAATGACGTCATTACTGCTTTGGCTAGAGAAGCTGGCTGGATAGTTCTTCCAGATGGCACCACCTTTCCTTCGAGGTCTCAGGTATATATGTTGAAGCATATACTGTATGAAACAATTTGGTCATACAATTGAAATTGAGTCCTTATTGGTGAAACTTAAACATGAAATATAATGGACTACAGCCTACAAATGAATACATGTTAATGTCTCAGATCAATTCTCAAATCTCCATGCCTCACATAAACTGGCGACCCGTACTTTCATCTCGAGAACAGCCTACAAAATGCAGGTTTATGCCTCAGATAAATTGTTAACCTGTGCTTTGATATTTAAAAGACTAATTGCAATTTTTAACTACATGCAATCAAGGAATTTTCTTTAATTCCCCCAGAGATGAGAACATCTTGAGATGAATACTGGGTACTTTATTTACTACCAAGATTGCTGGTGTGGCTAAAAAAGCTTGAACACCCATTATTATCAGTATATATGCATAACATAGTAGCCTTGTGAATTATAAGATGGGTGCACCATTGACTTACTGAATAATTGTGTATTGACTTACTGAATAATTGTGTTGTTTATACGTATCTACCATACCTTCTCTGTCAGGATAGTAATCTTGGGGATCCTATAAATTTATGTACCACATTGTTCTTTTGTTTCAAAATTTTGCTGTTTCCAGGTACTGAGACCTTGTAATACGTCAAGTGCGCCAGTGATGTCAGTAGCATCTCAATTGACAGCACAACATACTCCATCGGCCTCACTAAGAGGCGTTGCTGCTGCTTATCAGGGTGCTGTTGATTATGATGCGTGCCAAGCAAGTGGTGTTTTTGTGCCCGCATCATCTCCATTTGATGTATCATCAAGTGGTCAATCTCACAGTTCAGCTCTGCTTGGAGATATAGGTGAAGCAGAAAATGATCCTTTTATTGGAGGCCCCATAGATTCGATTGACAAACAAGTAAGTAGAGTAAAGGCTTCAAATATTTACAGTCAATGGAAGCCACTACACTTTCATTGTCATTTGAAATACTAACTTAGATTTTTATGATCAGTCTGTGTTATTCAATTTCAAGAAAGGTTTACACTTCTTTTGCTTTATTCAGTAACTTCTTAAAAATAACTACTATACATATAAGATGAGAAGAAGATATTGCTTCACTTGGCTAGGGCAGTAGTGTATCTCATCTTTTGTGATCTCATAGTGCTCAACCACCTTTCTAATGAATCGTTGTAGGTTGTTGACATACACACTAAACTTCAGGAGCGTGAATTTGCCGGCACACCATATGTACCTATATATGTTATGTTACCTGTGAGTTCTTTGGTTATAAAGAAAATAATACTTTGATTTGATTAAACTACTGCTTCCCCTATGGATCAGAACTGCTAATATTTTTCTTTGGTAATGAGATTTATGTGCTTCATAACATTCTAAAAGTGTACATTTTATTTTTTATGTTCATATGGCTGCAGTTGGGTGTTATCAATATGAAATGTGAACTTGCTGATGTGGAGGGTTTAACAAAGCAACTTAGACTCTTAAAATCATTGAATGTTGATGGCATTAAGGTTGATTGTTGGTGGGGAATAGTTGAAGCACATTCTCCACAGGAGTATAACTGGAATGGCTACAAGAGGCTTATTCAAATCGTGCGCGAGCTCAAGCTCAAGATACAGGTAAGATGTATAGCATAAATTGTTACCTTTGTGGACTTACTGTTATATGTATACGACTTACACTTAATAAAAAGTCCTGAATAGTGATGCTTACTGTATTCGACCAACTTCGCTGCAAGTTATCTATGTTGAGTCAAAGTCCCTAAATTCTGTTGCGGCATCCTCTCAGAAGCACAGTTCTAAACAATTGCTTCTTCTAATATGATATGAATCCCAGATATCAGCATTTATAGTCGTTCTGCCTGTATGCAGATAGCAAGTTGAAGTGTGGTACAATTGTCTTAGAAAAATAAGTTGATAGGTATAAGCAGAAGTCAGTTCTGCAGAGCTTTGGCTAACTTCTTTGTTTAACCAATTTCTTCAGTTCATTTTAATATTAGCGTTTAATGGTAAATAAGGACTTTTTATATAAATATCTACACTATATTTAGTATGGGAAGGGGGAATTAGAGGTTTCATTTGAAGCCCCATGATGAAGCTCATGATCTTTTATAGTAATCAATAAACAGGTGACACTTGTTTAATTTGAATAATAATCTTCATTTATCTTTTAACTTCTAATCATGTATTTTTAAATTAAATTATATATTTTAGATAGGGCTACAATTGAACTTTTGTTGATTATCTAATAAATACATAATACACATTTTATTATCTTACACGCATCGCGTGTGCTCGATTGCTAGTAATGGGTAATGTGAAGAATGAATTTAACCAAAAGTAAAGAAGAAGATAATAAAAAGAAGGGAAACGACAGTGCTGTTGAAATGGGTTTTTGAGGAGTCTGGTGTTACGTTGAATTTGCGTAGATGTGTGCATTATGGTCTTCCAGGACAAGAGAGAAGAATGGACAAACGAAGAAGGGAGGCAGGAGAGGGGAGAGGAGAGAGAAAGAATATCCAAGCCTTTTGTTGGTATAGAATGAAATAGGGCTAGCATTTTCGAAGGGATTGGAGCAATACATGGAAACTGATTATGTTCTTTTTGAGTGCTTTTGTATTATCAATCCCCTTAAAAAAAAGGGAGAGCTTTTGATAACATTGCTAGAGTTGATCTTAGAAGTGAAATTGTGTTGATCTTCTATTAGAAATATAGGTTTTCTGCTGATATGGTAGTTTAAATCATAAATGCTTTCAGGTTGTGATGTCATTTCATGAATGTGGAGGAAATGTTGGTGATGATGTGTGCATTCCACTGCCAAATTGGGTAGCTGAAATTGGTCGCAACAATCCCGATATATTTTTTACTGATAGACTTGGAAGGAGGAATCCGGAATGTCTATCTTGGGGTATTGATAAGGAGCGTGTTCTTAGAGGCCGAACTGCTATAGAGGTATGTTTGCTTTTGAGGTAGTAATTGTCGACATCCAAGGGTGTTTTGTCGCCTCTCTAGCTGTCCTTTTGCTAAAAAAATATAAAAGCAGACTACAAATACTCTATTATCATCACAACAAATACCTCCATTAACTTTCAATTTTATAAACCGTGTTTAGTCACTTAGTGAACTATCATCTGTCTTTCTTTGCGTTTAAGAACGTACAATTGGCTGTTTTACACACACCTCTCTTTTCTTTTTATGAGCAACATACCCCTTTGTACTTCCAAATCTCTATATGATTTTTTAAGCCGAACACCATACACCCCTGTCGTTAATTTGTTCATTCAAGCTAACAATTGACTCTTCTCTTATGCAATAATGACTTATATGTAAAAACATACAATTTAGTCTTACCAAACGCTGATCCTAAGTCCTATATAAACATAAGCAGATTTTAATACGTGTGAGAAAGGTATTTACGTAAATTACAAAAGTAACTTAACTGATTTATACCTCAAAATTTATCTATTGATGTCATTTATACATCGATATTGGTGATAATGTGGCACAGGATTTTCAGTAAAAAGAAACTTTTCCTTTTTATACTACAATTGTAATGAAGAAATGAAATAGTGAACCTTTTAACGGGAAAGAACTAATGGCAGGGTTATGATTTTGGGCTTGAATAAACATATAGCCAATATGGGTGTATCGTGTTGATTTGGAAGCACAAGGAGACATGGTGATTATTAAAAAAAACATATGGGGTTATGGTGTAAACTGTCATACATGACAGTATTAATCGTTCTTATATCCTATTTAGGTTTATTTCGACTATATGAGAAGCTTTCGAGTTGAATTTGATGAGTTCTTCGAGGATGGTATTATATCTATGGTTGAGGTTGGACTTGGTCCATGTGGAGAGCTTAGATATCCGTCCTACCCTGTAAAGCATGGTTGGAGACATCCTGGCATTGGTGAATTTCAGGTGACTCTTACTCTTCCTTTTAGTATCTAATTGTAATGTAGAAAAGATTAAAGAGTATCCGAAGCTAAAAAATCTTGATGGATATCTTATGCATTGTGGCTGCTTCCATACAGTGTTATGATCAGTATATGTTCAAAAGCATTCGGATCGCGTCGGAAACAAGGGGCCACAAATTTTGGGCATGTGGACCAGAAAATGCTGGTTCTTATAATTCACGACCACATGAAACTCAATTCTTTTGTGAAGGAGGTGATTATGATGGCTATTATGGCAGGTTTTTCCTTAGTTGGTATGCTCAGGTTTTGATTGACCATGGTGATCGAGTACTTTCTCTGGCCAAACTAGCTTTTGAGGGTACTTGTATCGCTGCAAAGGTGAATTATAACTTAGAATGCAATCTCATGTATAAACTTTTGACAATTCTTGCAGATATATTTCGAATCAGCTCAGTTATAATTCAGTTTCATATAACTAAATGAGTGAAAAGTCGTAAAGATGTCAAAGATAATCACTTTAACACCAGAATTTAGAAAACTGGTCCCCCTTCCCTTTTAAAACAAGCTTCTTTTAATTTCCAAGATGCAGATATTTCCCATGATTTATATTCCTGCTTCACAAATCCTATGAATGTCTGCATAGGATTTGGCAAGTATTGGAAGTTCCATAATTTCTAACATCAAATTACTTGGTGAAAACCTTTTATCTTTATGTACCATGATCACAATTATGGCAGCTACCAAGTATTTATTGGTGGTACAAGACGGCTAGCCATGCTGCTGAGTTGACTGCTGGATTTTATAACCCATCTAATCGTGATGGGTATGCTCCATTAGCTGCAATGTTGAAAAAACATGGGGCTATGCTAGACTTCTCTTGCGTGCAGATAAGGTTGTTAGACCAGCATATAGACTTATCTGAGGCATTGAGTGATCCAGAAGGATTAGCATGGCAGGTAAGTACAAAAAACAACTTTTTCGTAGAGCAAATAAGAGAAGATACCTCTTTAATCAGGTCTGTAAAACTTCACAATTCTTCATAATGTACTTGATGAGTTCCCACATTTTCAGATGCAAAATGCTGCATGGGATGTCTGCATACCTGTTGCCAGCGAAAATGCCATGCCGTGCTATGACAGGGAAGGGTACCATTATTTGTTGGAGAAAGCGAAGCCCTTGACTGATCCAGATGGTAGACATTTTTCTACTTTCACCTATAATAGGCTCAGCCCTCTGCTATTGGAAACACAGCACCTCATCGAGTTTGAACGCTTTGTCAAGAGATTGCATGGTATGGGACACATATTTTTCACTCTACACTTGTGTATTTTCCATGCATCTTATATGGTCCTCCTCTACCAATTTTTCATTTTGCTGTTTGGATACGTCGTATTCGTATAATCGACCCCACGAGACCGACCCCACTTGTTGCATAAGGTTTGGTTTTCGGTTTATGCCAATTTTTTGTTGCAGGTGAAGCTGTTCTCGATATTCAGACTTAGTACAGAATTCACAACAGATCCATCTTTCAGTTTCCTTGACCAAAGATGTGAAAGGTAAAGGATGGATTACAACCATCATTTATACCTTTTTAGTATATATTTTAATTAAAATGATCAAATGAATGAGAAAAGAAACCTAGCTTTAATTGGCTTAAGGATCTACCATCTCGGCTTCTGATCAATGTACCAAGTGCTAACGAGTATTTTTAGGGCCGACTCATCAGTAAACATGATATCGTTAAAATTGATAACAATCATGAAATGTATAGTAATTTAAATTATGACTATTTCTTATTTAATTTTTCGTACTTTAATCTTAATTTAATTGAGAGATTGACCAATAGTTTAAAATATCTCATTTTACTAGTAATGTTTTTCAATAATCGAAGTGTTGTATCTAATAATATGAATATCTTGATAAACGGGACTATCTATGACTCTTTAAGTGCTAACTCGAGCAATTTGAAAATTGTAGTATATTATACTCCCTTCATCCCTAAATGTTTGGTACATTTTGACTTTCATGGTCAACAAAATACGATTTAAAACTTAAATATCTATTATTCTACATGTAAAAAAATATAGAAGGTTGATATTTCAAAAATATATATTGTGACGAATCTAATGAAATTTTACTTGACTATATTCTTTTTTATCGTTTATTTTGAATTTTTTATCAAATTTTTTAAAATTTGATCATAAAAATTAAAATGTATCAATCAATTAAGAACGGAGGGAGTAGTAATTAACTAGCTCGCGTAGTCGCGTAACTTTGATCACAAAAATTGATGGACATATATGTTTGTCTTTATTTTCATTTCATCACACTTGTTTATAAAACGTACTATTGTATAAACACTCATCATTCAAAATTGGCTAAACATGGTTTTTATTAATTTTTTAATGTGTGTCAATTTTGGACTCATTTGGAATAATCTGAACAGTTGTACATGTTCCTTAATTGAAATTTGTGAGATTTGAAGTCGCTTTTCGTGGAGGATAGTTTCCACTTTCCACTTTCAGTCTATTATAAAACTAACATAAGATTACAAGTAACAAATAATTAAATAAAAAAGCGTGTAGGCAAATTAATGTGTTCATCGGTTGAACTCCCAAACTAAACTGACCATGCCGTGGAACCAAACGAATATATGCCACTTCCAACATCTAACATAAATTAATGCGATAGTATTTATAATGCAATGAGGTATAATGGCATTTCATTTTTAGTGTAAGTGAAGTGTCGCAATAAAAAATGAATATGTGAAAGTAAAATTTAATTGTTGTAGGAGTAATTAACTTATCTGAAGATATTGAAATGAATATCTTAAAATATTGATTGAATAATACTGTTTTGTCGAGGTATATCATGATGAAATAAAACAAAAAATATCATTGTAACCTACATCGGGGATTATTGAAAATGAGGTGGGCTTAGATTATTATGATTTATTTAATCTAAAATTAACTTAAATAAATATAAAAAATAGAACCTTAAACCAGATGAACAAAAAAATTAGTCTTATTCATTTATCTCGACCGGCTTCCTGATGGAACCGAGTCCAAGAATGTAAGCAGATCGACTGAAAATTTAAAAAGTCGATGGAGACTCGATCATGGACGGGACCGACACAGATCGCAATAGATCCAAATCAACTAGACTCGGGGACTTGATTTGAAACTGCATATAAAAAAATCCAATCGAATTATCTATTCGAGTTTCTAGCGAGTCCCGAGTCACCCGCCATGGGAAGAGCACGGGCAAGATTATACACACCACAACAATGTTTAGCAGTGAGGTGAAATCTACATACTATCCGGACCTGATATGTTTTACACACAACAAAACGACGCCATTATGTCCCTCTTATTTGCAAAGGTAATGGATGAGAGAGTTCATTTGGGGCAAAATTGTAATTTCATAATGGATTAAATACTGTTTTGGTGAGCGCAAATGCTATATACGGTACCCATATACAGTACACCAACTCTTATTCTCATATTTGCTCTTACGAAATTTCATCATCAAAGAATTTCAATTAATTTGCAATTTATTACTCCCTCTCTGGAAGTGTGAGTTTCTTTTTTCTCTCTACAAAAATTACATAAAACTGTAGAAATTTCTTCTCCTTGATCACCAATTCCATTAATAAGTAGATGATGATTGCTTCACGAACACGACAAGAGTTTTATCATAAATCTCCCAATTAAAGGTAAATCCATACACAATTTACAAGAGCTTTATTTACCACATTTACCACTGACGTTCACTTTCGTGCCAAAGACATTACTTATGTTCCAAACTTCCAATACTACTAAACCCGTCTACTTTTCACCAATTTTGCTGAAATAGCAATTTTAAGCACAAAAGTTAGAAGGGTAATTATATCTGTTTCGTTTTCAAAATTGCATATTTTCAAGATTTTACTTGTTAAATTTTGGGGCTTTTCAAAAATTGAACATGTGTCGTTTCTCGAAAGCTTCAATTGATGGCCAATTAGGGGGGAAAATATAATATCTAGAAGTAGTTACTAATAATTTGAAGTGTAGTGACTAAATTTCCCTTCTAAATTTTGTGCTTAAAAATGCGATTTCAGCAAAATTGGCAAAAAGTAGACGCGTTGAGTAGTACTGGAAATGAGTGATGTATTTGGCACGAAAGTGAACGTCAGTGGTAAATATGGTAAATCATGTCCAGTGCCATTTGCTCTTGAAAGTTTTGTCTTTATCAATTTAAAAGGGTATTTTAGTAAATTAATATGGATTAACCGTATTTAGCATTGCCTTTGGTGAGTGTATGGTGGTGTTGCCCTATCTGAACTGAGGCCCAGCCCAGTCTGAAGTACTAATGCAGGATGATTCCGTAATAATATAAATATTCAAAAGAAAAGCCCTAGGTCATCTCGCATTTCTCCTACCATCCCACCAAACCCTAAGGTAAGTGCACGCACTTTTCTCATCTAATCTCACTCTAATTGCTTCATCATTATGCTTAATGCAGCTCACATTATTTTAGGTTCTATCAATTTGTAATCCTTCAAAATTATTAATTGTTGAATGTTGTCATATCCTTGTTATTTTTGTATTTGGCTGTTGTACTTTATGATTTGTTGATTCGATCGATCGTATTCATATATTAACCCCATTCAATGGGAAATGGCCTGGTCTGGTTTCGCTGATTATCATATGATGACATCAATAATTCCTTCGAGTGTGGATCCTGGATAATACTCCGAATATGTTAGTTCGATTACCATTTACAATTTGGTAGATGGTTTCACTTTCTCAACCTTGGATATTGCGTTATTTAGTATTTCCATTTGGTTGACAAATCATGCTCTTTGTTGAATTTGCAGGTGATGGCACCAAAGCAGCCTAATACCGGTCTCTTTGTGGGATTGAACAAGGGACATGTGACCACCAAGAAAGAGTTGGTACCCCGTCCTTCTGACCGAAAAGGGGTAAGTTACCTAATCGTAACTGGTTCTATTGATGTTTGTGGAAATGGTTTTAGTGAGCTGAGTAGGATAGTATGTTCGTGTTTTATCAACTGGCATTTAATTTATTTGGTATGTTTAGTGGTTAATATTTCCTTGTTCGGTGCATTAGAAAACCAGCAAGAGAGTCCACTTTGTGAGGAACCTCATTCGTGAAGTTGCTGGTTTTGCTCCTTATGAGAGGCGTATTACTGAGCTACTGAAGGTTGGTAAAGACAAGCGTGCACTAAAAGTTGCCAAAAGGAAGTTGGGAACTCACAAGAGAGCAAAGAAGAAGAGAGAGGAGATGTCAACTGTTCTCCGCAAGGCTAGGTATGGGTTTTCGTGGATTACTAACTCAACCTTACTTTCATTTTTGGTTATCTGTTTCTGATTTGTACCTGTACATTGTGGTACAGGGCTGCTGGTACCTCCGGGGAAAAGAAGAAGTGAGCTGAAGCATTTTGATTTCTTGTAGTTGAAGGAGAACACATGATTTTATTACATTTTCTACATCAGTCATGTTGATGTTTGGGATTTTCTGTTTAGAATCTTATTTAGTAAAAACTTGGACGTGCATTAGATTTGTGTTGGTTGGCTCTTGCCTAAGTGCATTCTTTGTTCGTCCATTTTTCTCTCTGTTATCGTGTAATCAATGCTTTAGTGGTCTTCAGATAACTGATAACCGAGTAAATTTTGTCGTCTTTAAATGGTGTTTATTCTCTTCAGCAGTTTCCACTAGTTTGTGCTGAGTTATGACTTACGAGACATCAAAACAAATTATTAATACATTAAAATGTTTGGTTTCTTCATTCTTTATACCATGTCAATGTAATGAGACACGCTTGCCACCTGAAGCTCTCTGAAGGTGCGCTAGGGACAACTGAAGGAAGCATCTCTTGAAACTAAATTGAAGATATTTGAGGCGAGAAAATAAAGCATGTTAATAGCAATGTTGAAGAAAATATTAGGGTTGTTTCTTCAAAAGATATAATGTTGAATTGATAATTGGAGAAGAAGAAAGCAAAATATGCAGAGAAAATGAAGATCAAAGTAGCTCAAATTCACAAGCAAACAGAGTAAAGCGAAAGACCAACCTTTGTTTTACTAAAGGCTTCTCGTCATAAAACTTCGTCATTACAAATAATATCCTATGACCATTAGGGTTGTGGAATCTTGGATGCATGGTAAGTTGGTAACGGTTACTAATACCTTCGGACTTATCAAGATTATTAAGGTCAAGGTTTAATACCTTCGGACTTTTCAAGATTATTATTAAGGTCAAGGTTGAAGTTTGATCGCATATTTTTGTATGTTCAGATGTTCTTAGAGAGCCACCCAAGTATACGTAGTTGATAGAAGATCTGTTTGTCTGCTGTTTCGCATAGAAATATAGCTTTAGAGCCTTTCTGGGCGAACCATTCCCCCAGTTCCCAGCAACATTATACTCCTATATATACTTTCTATATAAGTTGGTCCAAAATATATATATATATATATATAAGTACGAACAGGAGAATGTTTCTAGTCTCAAATTTTACTAACATTGATTGGGAAGTACTATATTAATACAAGCATACTACAGAAAATGTACTAGCACACATCAGTTCATAGTAAATGATAGACAAATGATCCTTAAAAGTTAACCAATAATAGATACTTATGGTTTCAGGTCAAGTCTGCATTTCTTCAACTGGAATTGGTAATTGGAGGAGGCCGAGTAGCTAAAACAACTACCTCACTCCCTGAGCAACTACGGCTGCAAAAAGTTCTCGACCAAGTTTTCTTGTGTTCCTTGTAATGATAATGTAATGAGCTTCCAGTTAAGATGATGAGTTACTAATCATCAATATTCTTCTAAGAAGCTCATGTCATTGTCGCAAGGGAAATCCAGAAGAAGTTGTAGTGCCGATTCTGATGAATCTTCCAACTCATCGGAGCTACAAGAATTTGAACCGTGCAGGATATCTTCTCCGATGAAGGGTAAGTTGTTCTTGCAATCTGTATCCTCGGACTGATTCTCTCTAGCTGACGACTCTGGGATGGCAAGGTCCATCTCAGTCGTGGTGCCTGAAGCTGTTCCACATTTTATCGATGAAGCTTGTGATGCTGGACTTTGATAACAAGAAATGTTCTCTCCTTTGCTGAAATTGCGAAATGCCTCTCCAATCTCAGAATTCCATATCTTTAAGAAATGGTCAGAATCAGATCTCTGAGTTGACATTGGGGACAACAGAAGTGATTCCATAGACAGACGAGCCTCGGCTTCAAGCCTAGCACTCTCCCACTGGGCCATGTGTCGCATAGAAGAGGAGCTAGATACTCCTCTTACAGTCCCATTGGCGCCGACACCAGAGGGCTCATGAGTCACTGGATCAATGCCCATTTGAAGCAGGCGTTTCCTTAAGTGTGTGTTCCATAAGTTTTTGATCTCGTTATCTGTCCTTCCAGGTAATTGTGAGGCGATTGAAGCCCATCTGAACATGTTTTATAGATACGACAAGAATCACTACACAAATTAGGCAGACCATGATAAAACTACTCACATCCTTCCAGGTAATTGTGAGGCGATTGAAGCCCATCTGAACATGTTTTATAGATACGACAAGAATCACTACACAAATTAGGCAGACCATGATAAAACTACTCACTATAAGCTTTCCAAATGAATGCCGTAGCCAAATATTCAGGATTAGGGATGAGATATACATATATAACCCTTGGAGAGAACAAAACAACATTTCAGGGGAGGGGGAGGCGTGATGCCCCTAATTGCCTCTACTGTATAGAACTAGAATAAAATGAGAAAACAAATCTGAACAAATGTTACTACTTACTAACTAGAAGGCTGCATTCAGAAAGAGCACTTTATGTATACATGATCATGTAAAAAGAAATTAGACGACTATTTTTTTACAATATTCGATTGAAATGGCAACAAGTACAGTAGTTAGAAAGATAACAAGACTAGCCTGTTGCCAAGAATGCCATGTAATTGAATCACAAGCTTCTCTTCTTCTGCGGTAAAGGGGCCTCGCTTAATGTCCGGCCTAAGATAGTTTGTCCATCTAAGTCGACAACTCTTCCCGCAACGAAGAAGGCCTGCAAAATTGAAACTTTTAGATCTCACTGAGAGATTAAAGAAAACAGGAAATATAGCTTATGATGCACTACTTAATCTTTATATGCAGGGGAGGGGGGCGGGGGGGGGGGGGGGGGGGGGGGTAAGATTCCCCTTCACAATGGTATCCACAACAGGTAATTACCTAAACTAGTCTCCTTTACAATTGCAATAGTGCATACGCAAACAAAGCAAGCTACTAAAAAATAATTCAAATCTTGGTACTAAAATTTAAGTGAAATTTACACCTGAAAGTCAACATTTTGCTTCAAACTTAATTATTCCAAGATACATGCTCAAACACTAAAACTTATCAAAGTGTCACTCTTCAAGTTATACACTATTTATGCAAACACATTACCCACATAAGAGAATCACATAGCAGAAGCATCACAATAATATAGCAACAAATTGTCCATAAAATGCAATAAGGTATTCTCAAAGTCAAATGCAGGACTTTCAACCCACATTTTCCTCATCTAGATTAAAAAATTGATCCAAAAATCAAACAGCAAAACCAAAAAAATTCAAGATTTTGGAAGTTATTGTACCAAAACGAAAGTAAAAACCAACCCACCTGCTTGTTTTGGTAGTAAACGCCAACTACCATGCCCATTTTTGTTGATGAAGTCGATAAGCTTCTCATCTTCCTCAGGTGTCCATGGCCCTCTCTTCAACCCCTTCTTCTCACAACATGGTGTTCTCCCCATCTTCAACACCCACAATTTTGTTTTAAAGGAACCCTTTGAACCAAAACAGAGTACTAACACTTGGAGACACTAATAAACACACTACCAAGAAGATAGCATTGAAGAACAAGAATCTGCATTTAAAGATGATCAAGTGAGAGAGAGAGTGTGGGGGTGGGGGGGTGGGGTGGGGGTAGGGGGGGGGAGTGAAATAATGAGTGTGAAAAGACCTGTCAATTGAAGGGACCGGCGAATTGGAAGCCGGATGTGAATTTATTACAAGGCTGATATCATATGCAATAAATGTACACACACATTTATGCATGAAAAGTATATATGTGTATAGTCAGAGACGAAGAAATTAAATGTAGGATTCATTTGAACAAGAAACTTGGCATTTAATGCAGCTAACTCTTTGTTTTTTCTTACCCTTACAAATTTCGTGTCCTTTTTTAATGTTTTGACTTTGTGGTTAAGGTTTTTTGCCCTTTCCCATCAATTATCGACACTCTATCGACTATGGATTCATTTTGTTCAGCTATTTTCGAAACTGTAAGTACTCAACTAATAACTATTGTCATTTCAAAACTTTTTCAATCCCTCAAGAATCCAAGAGCTGAGCTTGCATGGTGACCATTTTAATAACGTATGTGAGCTTGTGTATGAAAGGTCGATATTGTTGTGATCGTTCGAAATTACTTTTATATGGAGTTCCTTACCGTCTAGTGTAATTTTGATGTGGTTTACAAGTAGATCACCTCGATTCTATTCAATACACGTTCGACAAATAGGACTAGGGACTCTCCTGTTATAGAAAGAGTCGCACTAAAATATTTATGAGGCATTTGACATATATAAATAGAATGAAATAAAGTGAAATTTAATTCAATTACATACAATAATTGAATTGAAAATACAAATTTTAATTTCTTTTTATTAAGCAATCATATACTCTCATCGTTCTTTTTTAGTTGTACTTCCAACATTAAACACGTTGATTAAGAAATCATAAAAATTTACCTATATGGAATTTAGTAGATAATTAAATGTTAGATTTTTTGTCAAACAATATCATATTAAAAGTAAATCTTACACTATCGGGATGGGAAAATCTACACTATATCGAGGCAGAGGCATCTGTTTTTATTATGATCCATGATTCGAGCCCAAGACCTCCAGTTGCGAACATTGGGTCGATAACCACTCGACCAAGGCTACATGTTAAATATTTGAATTAATTTTATTGATTTATTGAAATGAACATTTATTACCATCATCAATCTTACAAATTTCTTAAAAATATACATGACACACATAATTAATTAAGTACATACATAATTAATTAAGGAGTATTAGTTGACTTTTCTTTTTCTTCATAAGTTGCATCCTCAATTTATATAAAGGCACACTTATTACCTATTATTAAGGAAGCATTAGTTGGATTTTTCATGAGAATGTATTTGTACCTTTTAATAAATGAGATGTAATATCTACACTCTTCCTATGTAAATTAGTTGGAGCATTAGTAATATAATTACACTTATTATGGTTAGAAAAGGAAAAAATTTTGGTCCAATATGCATTAAATACTAAGAAGACATTAAAATATTTTTATAATGATCATTATATCCTCAGTTAACTACATAAACATTCATGTCCCAACTATTAAATAATTACTCTTGGTTTGAGTATTTTTATATAACTAAGGGTATTAAGGGAAGCACGAATGTGGTTCAATTTGGTTTATATAAAATATCACTGTTTTTAGATAATATTGCAATGTCTAAAAGACCATTTTTTTTGAAGTTGAGTAATATTACTTTAGGGCACTACCCTATATCACTTTACGCCTTTTAATCATATCATGGTGATTTTACGTGAACTTTTAAGTGTACTTTGCTTGAAAATCAATTTGTGTTCACCTAGATTAATTGGGCTTCAATGATTAACCTACATGTACAGATTGACCCACAAATTAAAGTGTAGTCTAGTTGAATGATGTTTTTAATTATATTACATTACATTACATTTCACCTTGGTCAGCTTAAATAAATTAAAGTGCACAGTGCATTTAACCCGATTCAAAATCTATTAGGAGGTCCCGGTTAGGGATAGCCGTTACGAATGCTAGGGGGAATGACCGCAATAAGCACCCATTTTAAGGGCCCATAATCTTTTGAATGACTTGATGTTCATTTTTTGCACATAAAAGAGATGTTGGATAATATATATCAAGATTCAATTAGTTACAACTTTCCATAAAATAATAGACGCGAATATAGTTTTGTGTAACATTTTAGTCTTATACTCCTTTTGATCAAAATAATTGTCTTTCTCACATGTCGAGGTAAATCTCTGACTTTTAATTATTCTTTAATTATATTATTGAAAACACTTTAAAAAATTAATATTATGAAAGTGCTTTGAAAGATAAATTTAAGTATATAAGTTTTATACTTAGAATAAGTAATAATTAGTAAATGGTTATCAGAGTTTAATTTAAAAAAAGACAAACGATAATTATCTTTGATTTAAGGTAATATGTCATTTATTTTAATAAAAATGAATTACCAAAGATTTGAACTTTTTGTTGTATTAAGGGCCCATTTTCAATTTTTTGCACTAGTCCCTGCCAAAGTCTGGACTTACCATGTATCGATTTTAACTCTCGTTGGAATCGTACTATACTCTAATCGTTACTCTTAGTATTTATGTATTCCTTTATCCATAATATTTTTAATTTCACTGCACGTTAGTTTGCAACTTGTAATTCTAATTGTTAATTACAGTAAAAAAGAAAAGAAAAGTAGTTTCTTCGTTTTATAAGACCCATTTACTTTGAATTTCTGTACAAAGCTTAAAAAATTTGAAATTATATCACAAACATTATATTTCCTCCACTTTTTCTTATCAATATTGGTGTGGAACCTTAAAATTGGATTTTTAATTTAAGAAAAATGATTCATAGATTTAGGGACAAAGGGAGTAAACATATATGATACAAATAACATTTTGCACATTCACATGAATTATACTCGTCGCGGATTTAGATGTTTTAAAGTGACCGTTCGAAATCGACATAATTTCGAAGTAGGTGTTCAGAACACTTAAATATATCCAAATATAAATTTAAATGCTAATTTTTACATTAATTTTTTCTTTATATCTATAACAGTTTATTTTTTCGAAAAAAATACATATTCAACTAAATAAACAAGAACAAAAGTGGCTCTACCAATCCGCCACTGATTCTACTCAATTACCCCTACCAAGGTGAACCTTGAAATTCTACAATCACCTGAATTCAGTCTGATCCAAGCGAACCAGTTAGTGTGTTATTCTCCCTCCTATTTAGTGACATTTGTTTTTTCACGGTCTCCAAGACACAACTTACAACGTAAATATCTTTTATTTTGTACACGAAAAAAATTATAAAAAGTACATATTTTAAAAATATACATTGAGACGAATCTAACAACATCTCATTTGACTATATTATTTCGTATTGGCTAATAAAAATTAATAGTAAAAGTTTACAAAATTTGACCAAAAAAGTCAAAATATCCCCATCAATTAGGGATGGAGGGAGTAGTAACAAAAATATTCACATGCACCCCACCACCACCATTTTTGTTTACTCTATCTTTTGAAAGCAGAATGGTAAGGTATTCTTTTATGTATAGTCTAGTCAAATCATAAATGAATAGCAGTTAATGCAGTCAAATGGTTTGAAAGAAACTTGTCCAGCTATTCAAACAAATAATTGCAATTCAAGTAACAGTAAATAGTGCCCTGCTAGTCAATTAATTGAACCAAGTGATGAAAGTCTCCGACATAGTTCAACTGATAAATATTTAGAGTACGATGTGTCAACAGTCTCATAATTTCATGCCACTCGGATCCGATTTTTATTGAAGATAAACTTTATGTTTTAAAATGGTTAACAAACAGAGTCTAGTCCGTGACTTGTCAAAACTCTTAAGGTGAAGGTCTCAGTCTTTTGAACCGAGTGATAGAACCTGATGAACCTCCAAAGGGTTCATTTTTCTTAGTGTGATTTACTATTATAGCAAGTACTAGTTTGTAGTTATCTTCTTGGACTCAGATGTGAAACCCCCTCTTTTTTTCCCTCTCTACATGATAGTTTTAAATGCTTGTCGTTCTGCATTATGGCGCCACATTTATATGCAGACTTCAATAATTTTGCAATAATAAAAGCTTTCTTATTAATATAGACATGCATGCATGATGGCCATTGAATTTTTTGTCCTAGGATCATGCCTGCCGTTAATGTGTGGATCATGGATCAATAAATATGTAGTACTTCCTTGCATTTATGCGATGTTTTGATTATGAATTTGCTATTTACTTTTCAAAAATGTATAGTTTGAAAATTGATGATTCAAAACATAGAGTATGGTAGGAGACGATATCTATTAAATTTTCAGACATATGACAAGAATACAATCAAATCGCATATTCGCATCCCTTTCATCATTATATTTATAAATGATACGCTCATTTAAGGTGCCCTCGCTTGGCTAGCCCATCGCCTAACAGAGGAGGTGAATCAGGGACGTGCCTCTAGCGGTTCGGTACTCCACCTCAAAAGTGCCCAGAGAGGTTGGGTAACCACCCAGAAGCAGATTCTCCCTTGAACATATGCAGAGTTACTCATGCACCTCCCATGTATCGAGCCCACACTTGTGGAGAAGCACACTCTTATAGTAAAACTCCTTACCATTTGAGCTATACCCCATGGACTTTGATCATGATATCTATATACATTACTCGTGTTTAGTTAACATCATAGCTACATATATACTACTCGCTTAAAAATCGACTCGATTGCTAATTTTGTTGTATAACTTAAAACGCGAACGAGAAGCGGTCATGATTTGCCGTATACACTACTCGTATAAATCATAAAACGACATGCTATACTATGAAAATAAGTTCAGTGTTTAGGCTGAAGATTGGGGAATAGCACATAGTATAATAAGACTATAAGAGGATGAGGATATATGAGTAGAGTAAAAAAGTAGGGGTGAGTATGGGTTGGGCGGAAATTGGCTAAACTCAAACCCGATCTAATATTTTTTTGGATTTTAAAATTTTGATTCAAATTCGACTTAATAATTATTAGACATGTTGCTTGGGTCCTTTCATTTGTAGGTGGGGTTGGGCGGGTTGTTCGGATCAGACGTCATTAATTTTAAACGACAAGTTAAACTAATATATATATATATTTAACTCATATAACAACATTAATTACATGTAATAAAAACTTACTGATCACTAATTAGTCGGTCAATGTTGATATTGGGAACATTTTTCTTTCATTCAAAATCTGAACATTGAACACATCATATTTACGGTATTTCATTAACCATACTTTTCCATTCTTTGAAAAAATGATTTGAAGTGGTGAATAACGATTCGAAAAATTTGAAAGTGACATTGTAGAAAATCTTGAACTTTACTAAAATTCGTGCACAATATGAACTTTGAACACATCTTATTTATTCATCAAACTTATATATGCAATTATGCACCAGAGCGGTTGCGGTTCAATTAATATTTTTTTCTATTAAGATTTCTCCTAATGCATAAATTATACAATTATTCTAAATTAACTTAAACTCTTCACATGACAGTCATTTAGAGAAATCTCAATAGAAGAAAACTTATCTTAATGCAATCATAATTTTCAACATTATGCACATGTAGTGCTGCCTCTATGACTATTTATATATATAAATACTACTCCCTCCATCTCTAAAAGATTGATACATTTTAACTTTTGGTGGTCAACAAAACAGAATTTAAAACATAAATATCTCTTATTCTACATCCGAAAAAATAATAAAAAGATAATATTTAAAAAATACATATTGAGACGAATCTAACAAGATCTCACATGACTATATTATTCCTTATCGTCTAATGAGAATTCTTGATCAAATTCTTTAAAGTTTGACTACCAAAAGTCAATATGTATCAATCTTTTAGGGACGGAGGAAGTACTTTATTAAGTTAGATACTTAAAGTTGACTTATTGTAGCATCTAATTATATGAGCTATTGGATTTGCATAACGTGTTTTTGTAATAAGTCTAAAATTTTATGCATTATATTATAAATTTAAATTAATATGTATAACATCTGGGTTGGGTCGGGTTTCCCCGGATCTCAATAGTGTAAACCCAAACCTGGCCCAACTTTTTTTTTCTTTCGGATTTTTGACTACTCAACCGATCCATCAATCCAAGATAACCTGTATTTTCAAGTTGTGTTCGATTAGTTGGGCGAGTTGGATAATTTTTACACACTCCTAGTGAAAATGACGCTGAACAGATTAATGAAGAGTTTCGTCCTTCTTATTTACATCATAATAAGAGTGCTTAGCAAGATGAATTTTAAATTGATAATGTGTCAAGAGATGGGGCAACACTATACAGTATACAAAAAAAAAAGAGCAAATGACTTCATCGATCACTCACGTTTGTTAAAAAACACTAGTCGATCACCCTAGTATGACTTTGTATACTTTCGATCACTCATGTTAGGTATTATGTATACTTTTGGTCACTCACACGTTTTTTTGGTACAACTCTTAATTTTTTGAAATTTTTAACGTTTTTGTAAGGGTATTTTAGTCATTCTCTCATAATTTTTTAACTTACATCAACTAACTTTCATTAACTTCCATTGCACTCTACATTTTCATGACAAAATTATGAGAGAATGACTAAAATATCCTTACCAAAATGTTAAAAAATTTCGAAAAATCAAGAGTTGTACCAAAAAAACGTTTGAGTGACCAAAAGTATACATAATACCTAACATGAGTGATCGAAAGTATACAAAGTCATACTAGGGTGATCGACTAGTGTTTTTTAACAAACGTGAGTGATCGATGAAGCCATTTGCTCAAAAAAAAAACTATACAGTATACACACATGAGAATAGTTTTTTTTTTTAGGTCTTTGATTTTTACACTTCAAATATTATAACCACATTTCACTTTATTACTTTTTATAAATTTTCAAATAGTTATTGAAGGGTAAAATTAAGAAAATAGAGTGTAGTAATCAATATTTATGTTGTGCTTGGTACGCGGGAATGGAATGAGATAAGAAGGAATGGAATTAAATTAGTTTGTATTACTTAGTTTGGTAGATAACAATGAATTTTGATTGCATTCCCTAGTTAATTGAAATTACTTCATTTGAAGTAATAACCATTCCGCCCAAATTGGGAGTAATGAATTATTACCTCCTACTTTTTTTTTTTTTTTGATAATTAGCGATGAATTGTGACTACAATGATATTACAAACATTAATACAGAAATTGCTAACTAATAGGAAGTTAGAGTATAATATGAGACAAATATGTCTCCAACAAGGTTCGAACTCATGACCTCCTACTAGGTAATCAAATTTGAAAAATTGGGGGTAATGTGATAATTCAATCACATTACTACCCACATACCAAACAAAGTAATAAAATTCGTTAATTCATTCATTTCATTTGTTTATTCCATTACTTTGTCTATTCCATTCATACACCATTCCATTCCACTATACCAGACGCAACGTTAGAGGTAAAAAGTCAAAGCCCTATTCTTATTATGATATGAATTATCATTTCGATCTCCACTTAACTTTTACTATATTTTTAAATAGGGGTAAAGTGGTAATTTCAAACAATATTTAAAATTAACACAAATCCCTATATACTAACCATACAACATAAATTAACCCAAAACTATTAGAATATTTAATTCTAATTAAATAAATTAAAAAATTTTAAGGTTGAAGATGATATTTTTGATGTGATTAACTAAAACTGAATATTTTAATAGTTTGGGCTGATTATAAAATATGATTATTATATAATGAGGTTGAGTCGGTTTTTATTTTTTAATATTGTGTAACTGTTTTACTCTTATAAAAAACATTTAAATGTTAAAATTGTCCAAAAATATTGAAAATTAAAAGTTCATATACCATATTTAAAATCTAGATGACTAATTAAAAAAAATTAAAATATAATGAAAGTCCAGGTGTCTATAGGAAGAAAAAGCCAAAATAAAATAGCTGCAAGTGTGACTGTAACATGGTGAACGAACGAGGTCAACTCCAGACTGAACAAAACCAACTAAATCAGAGAGGCAAGACGGGAGGGACTCGATTGAAAATGTGAGATACTCAACCACAAAATTATTGGTAGAATAATTTAATTGATAATGTTTTGGTCATAAACTAATTGCAAACACTTTTGGAAGAAAATCTGTACAGTTGATTTTTTGTTTTTTATAAACTCAAATATTTTACATTTGTTGTACTCTATTTGATGCAAAATTATGATTGCGATTTAATTTAGAAGTTTTAATCATTAAAAATTAAATTACGGAGTATTTAACATGAGATTGAGGAAGTAATTATTTTTTCAACTTGATTAAATTTTATTTGCGATTTCCTTGTTATCATCGCCACTCAGCTTTCATCTTCTTCATTTCCTCGTTCCATTTCTATTCCTACTGCATTTTCTCGTAGCTGTATATCTATTCTAGGTATTTTTCTGAATCTTTTCGCGTTTGTTTATGTGTTCGAAGGTGTGGTTGGTTTTTGTGTGGAATTGGAAATGAAATGGACTTAAAGGAATCTATAAAAATTTATCACTATTTATATCAAGTTTACTCCTAAATTGTTTC
The DNA here is from genome assembly GCA_003412495.2 of Echium plantagineum. Lineage (NCBI taxonomy): Eukaryota > Viridiplantae > Streptophyta > Magnoliopsida > Boraginales > Boraginaceae > Echium > Echium plantagineum. Next base: position 14,947,865 of record CM016561.1, on the reverse strand, counting down.
AATCTCATTAGGCTTATTAAGTATTAGGGTACGTTAATTTAACTATTATATCTTTTTGTTGTTCACTTAGTGTTTATCTGTGTATCTATAAATTATTGTGAATAACTGTTATGTGGAATTTGTCGAAGTTGGAGTTGTTAATTGTGTAATTTGAAAGTTTAACGTTGTTGGGATACACTAGTTTGAACTGTTCAATCTTTAGTTTAGGTAGTGTCTAATTGTTATAGTTAATGCACTTGGAGTTGGGAACTTAAGTACTTGACAAAATTAGGAGTTGTTGTTTTTGTTGCGTTTTCTTCTTCGGACTGCATAGTGAAATAATGTGTTATTGTAATTTGTGGTTGTATTTATGTGAGATTCAGTGTTGCCAGAACAATTACAAATTATTCGTAATATAGTTGAGGAACTTGTAGTCACATTTGTTGAAAAGATTTTTACTCATTTGGGTGGGTAATCATCTTTATATGTTTATTAAATCGAATGGGAAAGTTAAAATTCTTGATTATATTGCGTTGAACATGTTTAATTATTTAAATGCTAGGTTCAATGAGAAGTGATGATTTTTCAGAGGTGATTTGCGCATAAGACAAGTATGAACTTCACCTGTACTATTTTCTGTCCCAATCTGGTTGGAGCATCTGATCGATGTTCCTCGTCCTCATCAAAATCACGTTATAGGCACTGTAGTTCTAAACTTTTAGTGAAGCCAAGGGTGTTGATTAAAACTTTACCTACGAAATTGGTGGTGCCAGATGTTCGAGCTGTTTACCCGAGGTTGTCATTTTCTGGAAGATGTTTTAAAAATACTTTTGTTAAGCTTTCAAGGAGCGCATTCTTGACTCATTGTCAGGGAAATGATTCTCTAGCTTATTTAAATGGTAATGGGAGAGATGCGGAGTTTGTCGATAGTGGTAATGATGAGGGTCCAAGAAATGGGGATAATGTTACTGCAGAACCGGTTAACTTTAAAGAAGATTCTGGGTTCGAGGAAACCGATCCAGAGCCACCTTGTATCGAAGAATTGAGGGAGTTGCTGCAGAAAGCACTAAAGGATTTGGAAGTGGCACAACTTAATAGTACTATGTTTGAGGAAAAAGCTCAGAGGGTTTCAGAAGTGGCTATCGCGTTAAGAGACGAAGCAGCTTCTGCTTTAGAGGATGTTAATTCTTCCCTCAATAGTGTTCAAGAAATTTTAAATGAAGAGGTTCTTGCGAAAGAAGCTATTCAGAAAGCAACAATGGCTCTTTCTTTGGCTGAGGCAAGGCTCAAGGTGGATGTTGAGTCATTTGAAAGAGAGAATAAGATCGCCTCTTTAGAGATTTATACAGAGAATGGAAGTGGGAAAGTAGAATTAAACGAGGAAGTTCTTTTGGCTACACAGAAAGATATAAGACAATGTCGAGATAACTTAGCGTATTGCGAGGCTGAGCTGAAACAATTGCAACACAAAAAAGAGGAATTGCAGAATGAAGTTGACAGGTTGAATGAATTTGCTGAGCAATCACAGACTAATGCTTTAAAAGCCGAGGAAGAGGTGGCTAACATAATGAAACTAGCTGAGCAAGCCGTTGCTTTTCAACTCGCGGCTGCACAGCGAGCGAATGATGCAGATATTGCATTGCAAAAAGCAGAGAAGAATCTAGCTGCTTCAAGTAATGATGCTTCTGAGGATAAAGCTGTTCAGAGTGGTACATCATCTCTAGTTTCATTAGTCAGTGGTGTGGCTGCTTACGACGAAGAGGTGAACGAAAGACATTTGGTGGACCATACTGATAAAAATGATTTAGAGGATCGACTTGATGGCCTTACCCTGGCCGGCGACTGTATTGCAGAGACCCAGAGATTTGATGACCCATACGTTACTGATGAGAACGAAGAAGAAAATGGAAAACCGGTTATAGACGCATCAAAAGATGCTGAAATGGATGCAGAAACATCAAAACCAACACAAAGTAAGAACCTGAAAGAATCAACTAAGGATAGCACGCCGCTGAATGCACCAAAAGCATTGCTGAAGAAGTCATCTCGTTTCTTTTCTGCATCATTTTTCTCTGCAGCAGATGGAGATGAGTTTAAGCCTACGTCAGTTTTCCTTAGTTTAGTGGATTCAGCAAAGAAAAATTTGCTTCAACTGGTGGTTGGTACCTTGCTCATAGGAGCTGGGTGAGATTTCTATTTCATTGCTTTCTTCATGTTCCTTTTCTTTGTCTTTCTTCTACATGCATGCATATGCCGCAAAGTTAACTTCAAAACATTTTCTGCTATTTTTTGCTTGAGTAGCCAAAACGTAACAGTCTTTCCCATTTAGCCTTTTACAATTGTTAAGCTGTTTGACATGCTACTGGATAATATAGGGCCACCTTCTACATGAAGCGTTCTGAGAGTATTTCTCAGCTTTTCCTGCAACCGGAAATCGTTACCACTAGCATTGATGAAGTCTCAACAAATGCTAGGCCTTTGGTCCGCCAAATAAGGAAACTGCCCAAGAAGTTCAAAAAACTGATGCAGATGCTTCCTCAACAAGAGGTAAGTGGCTTCCATATAAAACTCTACTTTGGTTTGATCATGCGCTCTCATAAATATTTATTGATGTTACTTTTGGTTACTCATCTTTCTTTTCTTTATTCTCCCAGGTGAATGAGGAGGAGGCTTCCCTCTTTGATATGTTATGGTTACTGCTTGCCAGTGTTATATTTGTTCCCATTTTCCAAAAAATCCCTGGAGGTATGTAACATGAATTTAAAAATCATATTTGTTTAATTTTCCTTTTCAATGGAACTTTATCTATAGTGACATACTTTATGTGTTGACATACTATAGTAAATTCTTCCACAGTCAACGTTTTTCTGCTTTACGTTATGATATATTTATTTACAGGCAGTCCTGTTCTTGGGTACTTGGCTGCTGGAATCTTAATTGGACCTTATGGCCTCTCCATTATTCGTTATGTACATGCGACAAAAGCAATAGCTGAATTTGGAGTTGTTTTTTTGCTGTTTAATATTGGCCTTGAGGTGATATCCATATAGGTCTGGGAGAGATGTAGCTATCGTTCTTATACTGGAGACACTGAACTTGAGTTTGCTTACTTTTCATGGCAGCTATCTGTTGAAAGGCTGAGTTCGATGAAGAAGTATGTCTTTGGGATGGGCTCCGCTCAGGTAATTATCAACTGCATATTCCTGTAAATTGCGTACATCTTGTCGAGAGCTACTTTTGGATGCTTAGATTATGATATTTTCTGATGAAATAAATCAAATTCAGGTCCTGGTTACTGCTGCTGTAGTGGGCTTGGTTGCTCATTTTCTTGCTGCACAGCCTGGTCCTGCTGCACTTGTAATCGGAAATGGACTTGCTTTGTCTTCAACAGCAGTTGTGCTTCAGGTACACTTTAGATGTATGCATGCCTAGATAACATTTTGTAATTAGATTCAATTGGTAGGGTGGGTTGGTTATGAAATTCTCTAAGCAACCAGTCTGTACTCTGTAGAGTTGGATAGTTTTGGAGTTCGGCCTGATTACATTTTCTTCCTCCAGCTAGCATCTTGGCATGCTCTCTCATGTGGAACCATGTTCGATAGGGAGGGTCATTTTTGGTTGACCTTGGGCTACATTCACATTAGCTTGAGCTTTGTCAAATGTGGCATTCTTTCTAATTAGATTGGGCCCTTTGTCCGGTTCCAGATTGTAGAATGTGAAACCCATTTTTCTTGTATTTAAAACACCATTGATAGTGTAAACATATTCCTTGCAGAATATCCATAAAAGGTTATTTGTTACGAGATAACCTAATTTGTTTGGAACTTGGGGAACTAGTGATGTAAACTGATCTTAGAGAGATGTATGCAGGTATTGCAAGAGCGCGGTGAGAGCACGTCACGCCATGGACGAGCTACATTTTCTGTATTATTATTCCAGGTCTTTCTCTCTCTCTGCGCTATACATCCATCTCTGTTGTGAATGCCATCGGTTGATAATTGGGAATCTTTTTCTCCTTCATCCTAGCCATACTTTTTTCTTAATTGAACCTGTTCGATACATTTACTTTAAAGCTGCTCTCTTTGTATCTACAGGATTTGGCCGTAGTGGTCCTGCTCATTCTGATACCTTTAATTTCTCCAAATTCATCCAAAGGAGGGGTACTATATCTCGTTATCCCTGATATCCACTTTCATTGTAGAATAATGTTGGGGTCCGGAGCATATTAGAATCTAAATGTAAAATTATTTAGTAGGTACTATTAACAGCTATCAACCCTAATTTCCATTAAATATTGATTTTACTACATTCAGGCTGGCTTTCAGGCCATTGCTGAGGCCCTTGGCATGGCTGCTGTGAAGGCTGCTGTTGCTATTACTGCCATAATAGCTGGTGGACGATTGGTAAGCTTACTGGATTTTTTTTACTAACTCAAGTGAAAGCTTGTTAGTTGCTATTGCTTACTGCTTCTATGTCCTTACATTTTATATGCGGAGGAAGTAGCAGAAATACCATAAATATCACTATATTAGCCTTTTATATTTTAATTCTGTGCATGTCATAATCAGAAGCTTATAAAATTCATGATAGTTCTGATGATTTTCTCCTTGGTTTTGCAGCTTCTTCGCCCAATTTACAAGCAAATTGCAGAGATGCAAAATGCAGAAATATTTTCAGCTAATACTCTTCTTGTTATTCTGGCGACTAGTCTCCTCACTGCTAGAGTAAGTACTCTCATGTTTTTCATAATGTCTTCCGTGCATAGCATCTCATGTTCCTTTCACAAACATTTTGATTTCTACTTTTTATGGTCAATTCATATGTTGAATTATAAAAGGCAGGCCTGTCTATGGCTCTGGGAGCATTTTTGGCTGGTTTGCTTCTAGCTGAAACTGAGTTTTCATTACAAGTAGAATCAGATATAGCTCCTTACCGAGGGCTCTTATTGGGCTTGTTCTTCATGACGGTAGGTCCTGCTTCTTTTGTAGTAAACATGTACTTATGACATTTTGTCTTCCCATATTGCTTAGATGTTTGCTCTTATGTTGATGGTTGGACCTATCAGTGACATTTAAAATGAGAGTTGTGTTTAAGACTTTCCATCACTTGTCAATAATTCTTTGGTATTGTGTACATTGCTCAACTATACAAGAATCTGTCTCCTTTTGGCTATACATGTATTCCCCATAGCTGGTGGTTGAAACTAACCCCGGTAGCCATGTGTTTACATATTTTAATTAATGAATTAGCTTCACCTTTGGTTGTAACTAAATCGATAGACATGCTTTTCAGGTAGGCATGTCCATTGATCCAAAGCTTCTTTTATCGAACTTCCCGGTTATAATGGGAGCATTAGGAGCATTAATCGTTGGCAAGACTCTCTTGGTTGCTTTAATTGGTCAAATATATGGTGTCTCACTCATTTCAGCAATTAGAGTGGGTCTCCTACTGGCACCTGGTGGAGAATTCGCCTTTGTAGCTTTCGGTGAAGCTGTGAATCAGGTTTATATAAGCTATTGAATGAAGATTTTTCTTGTTGTTAGTGCTTGTTTGTTATGACTTGTGACAATACACAATCAATGTAATTGTGGATACTTGATGTGTATTCAAGTTGAAGTTCTTGATCACATGTTTAATAAGCCTCATTATGCCTTCTTTAGTTTGTCGATGTTTTGATGTTTTCAGCCATTTGCTTTTCTGATATTCTGAAATCACATGTTAAATAAGTCTCATAAATATATTTTTTCAGCCATTTGCTTCCCTTACAAGGAGAATTTGTTTCAAAATTTTGAATAGATCTTCTTGTTAAGTTGATGACCCTACTCAGGTGTCCACATTAGTAAATATATATGGAGTAAATTAAACCTGGGTGTATATAGTTTGTAGGATTATGGAGACTCTTAACCATGCTACCAGCTCCATATTTGATTATATATCAATAGTACTAGCCAGAACTATAATAAGTTGTTGAAGATGTACTTGTACTCGCAAGTTATGACTTAATTGGTCTATGTTGCAGGGAATAATGTCTGCACAAATGTCTTCTTTGTTATTTCTTGTTGTTGGCATATCTATGGCCCTGACACCATATCTAGCTGCTGGAGGCCAGTTGATAGCCTCTCGATTTGAGTTACATGACGTCCGAAGTTTATTACCTGCAGAAAGTGAGGTATGATGTATAAGTTGTGTTTGCTTCCCTTAATATAATACCTGGACCTAGTGATTGAATTTGTAACAAAAACCAAGTACTCCGAAAATCATTCGCAATAGCTATCTTGGTCTTCCTTTTTTTTTGTTGAATTACTTGACAACGGAAGTTGTTACTTAGCCTCTCAAGGTGTTTTGTAGAAGATTTCAGTCTTTTAACTCTCAATTTTTTAATCCTCTTCCAGACAGATGATTTGCAAGATCATATAATCATTTGTGGATTTGGTCGTGTAGGCCAGGTGCTCATCAATCTCCCTCTCTGTATCTTGGTAATTACACTACATTAGTGGTGGCTAGATAAATCTTACCCCTTAGAATGTTTCTTCTTCATTTTCCCTATTCAGATCATTGCTCAACTTCTTTCTGAAAGACTTATTCCATTTGTAGCACTTGATGTGAGAAGGTAATCTGTTTTTGTTTTATATATTATCATTCCTCTCTACTTCTGTTAGTATATGTATGTTACTTCCTCGGTTTTTTAGTTTTATCCTAGCTATGTCCACGTCAATTTATAATCAATTGAGAACGAATGACATTTTACATATATATCTCTAATCAATGAACAAAGCAACAATAAAATGAATGTATTTTTATTGGAAGCTTTTATTACATATTCATCATTAAATGGGGGCTTAAACTTTGAATCGTTCAAATATTGCATTGGAATCCCAAAGTGACAAGTTTTATAAAACAATTTTTTTGCTAGGATGACAACTAAACTAACCCGGATGGAGTTTTTTTAATTTCTTTATGTGTTTTATACTTATTTCCCTTCTAAATCTTCAGTGATCGCGTAGCCTTTGGACGCTCATTAGACCTTCCTGTGTATTTTGGAGATGCTGGTAGTCGAGAGGTAAACAAGATTGAACACTTCTTGTTGCATGCTCAGTCATTTTCTCAATTACTTTTCTGTTCCTCAGGTCCTTCATAAAGTTGGTGCAGATAGAGCTTGTGCTGCAGCAATAACATTAGACACTCCTGGTGCTAATTATAGAACTGTTTGGGCTCTCAGCAAATATTTCCCCAATGTTAAAACATTTGTTCGTGCTCATGATGTCGATCATGGCCTCAATTTGGAAAAGGCTGGAGCCACAGCGGTATATTTTTTTCTATATCATAATTATATTGATCTTTCTTGGCGCAACTAAAGCTTTTGTGCGATACTGTTGAATTTTTCAGTAGTTCACTTATATACATCAGATGCAAATTTATTCATTCGTACTAACCTATACTTTGGGAAGCCAAATACAGGTTGTTCCTGAGACTTTGGAACCTAGTCTGCAAATAGCTGCTGCTGTGCTTTCACAAGTGAGTTAACTGGTCCATTATTCAATTTCATGCATCACCTTGAGAACTGCTAGGGTATCACCTGCTTGAGATTTTTATAGTTGTCCTAGTATTTTGACAAATAGTTGTCAGCAAACGCTTGTTTTAGCAAACCAGTAGAGAGAATGAAGTGCATACAAGTAGATGGAACTTGAACAGTGGTCTTGCTTCATACTTTTTTTTAGATATCTTGTTAATGACGAATCTAGGGGTTTCGTAAAGAAATGTTTCTGATCTGGATAGTAATGTATACATGGCATCAGAATGCCTGACCCTGATCTACGTAGTTTCAGTGTGCAATAGTTGTTGTATTTGTTGTCATATCTGTATCTTGTTGCTCAACTCCAATGACATCCACAGTGAGGCATAAACTAAGAGATCTGATCTTGTATTTCTTTTGGGTCTGAATTTGATAATTATGCTCTCTGCATGATGTATCTACAAACTTATACCTTAAAGTCTCTTCTATTGAGTGTCAATGTATTCAATTTTCACTTTTCGTTTAATTCCAGGCTAAACTACCAATGTCAGAAATTGCAGCAACAATTAACGAGTTTAGGTCTCGCCATCTTTCTGAGCTTTCGGAGGTATGTCAAACTATAAATTGCAGTCTTCTAAACATCTGTAAGGCTTAGTTTGTTGCACATATGGTGAGGTTGGGTGGTGGTAGGAAGGGGTATTTGTTGGACATTAAGGAAAGCTTTCCATCATAGAAAATCTAAAGGTCCTAATGTCCTACATAATCTACACTCCTTCCATTAATGTGAAACAATAGTACCACTCTCCTTTACTTGAAAGTACTACCCTTGCGCCATTTATAGATGGATGTTAACAATTCAGGATATGTTTATGCATAGATTTTTAGTGATTAGTTTGCTTGTTTTCTGATTGCAGCTGAGCGAAACAAATGGAAGTTCTCTAGGTTATGGTTTTGGTAGAACTGTAAATAAACCCAAATCGTCCCAATCGGACACAGACGAGAATCAAATCAATGAAGGAGTACTGGCAAGTTGATTGGCCTCGTGTTTGACTAACTGCTAAGGCTAAAGCAATGCTTTGGTTTCCTGGTAGAAAGGAATTAGTTTAAAGAAAAAAAATTAGTGACCAAGTAGTCTACTGACCTAAATAATCTATTGTGTCTGTGCTATCGAAATTGTACAGAAATACACAACTCTAAATGTAGTAACATCTACATATTATAGATCAGTAACTCCATTATTTTAAACAGTATAAATTTTGTTGTATAGGACTCCTAAACTAATCAGGGCATACCAACGCTTTGGAAACTTACCGACTCCATATATTTTTCGTGTTATTTTATCTGCAATTTGTTATTGCTTAATTAGAAAGGCATAGTGTTTTTGATCAGGAAACTAATCTATTACCTACTCGAGGATCATAAAACATCTTTTGATATCCTTAGATACATTCTCAACCAGAATCCATTAGGCTCTGACTTTCTAGTTTCCTGATGATTTCCCAATTTGAACTGAAATTATCACGTCATAACTTACCAAAAATAGAGAAAGGCCATACAACTTGCAAGCGTTCACTCTTGCAACAGAGTGTGCCACACCCTATGGGGTAAATTATTACCTACCAGTAAGCAGTATCGATTATTGATTCAGAAGTGCAGGCAGTCACTTTCAACAATTAAAATCTTACCTACCAGTATCATGTTTTTTAGTTGTCTATCTTTACTTTCGTCCGATTAACCAATTCTTCAGAAGATCTATCGGACTATGAATTGAATTATTTGATCGATGAATACTCGATTCTTATCGTACCCAAACAATTTCTTTTGAAATAGTTATCGTTTTAGAATTTTAACGCAATATAATTTGTATATGCCAAACAATTTTTTCCCTGAACAATTGAACCCAGGTGACAATAACAACCGAAAAACATGTAATCCGTACTACTCTTTGAAATGGTAGCTGGAAGGATTTACGATTTACAGATATTTGGTTTAGACAACTACACTCTTTGGTAATTGGAAGAATTTACAATTTGCATAGAGTTCAACTATTACTCCTTCCGTCCCTAAAAGATTATCACATTTTGATTTTTGATAGTCAACAAAATACGATTTAAAACGTAAATATCTATTACTCTACATGCAAAAAAGTTATAAAAAGTTGATATTTCAAAAATATATATTGAGACGAATCTAACAAGGTCCTACAAGACTATATTATTTTTTATCGTTTAATGAGAATTCACGATCAAAATTTGTTATGTTTGATCAACAAAAGTCAAAACGTGACAATCTTTTAGGAATGAAGGGAGTATTACATATCAGTCTTTATCACTATACAAGTTGATATATCTAAACAAACTGAAAAATGTAGTTGACCATAACAAGTAATATGTCTACTACTGGCCTTTTTACTAATAAACTATAGATGGAATCTTCCTGGTAGTTGGAATCTTCCAGAGGAGAGTGAGATCTTCCTCCAAATTTCGACGAAAGCATCTCATTATATTCCTCCCACCAATTTACTTGACGTTGTTCTCATGTGTGAATACGGTCTATCGAACTCAAATTGTGTTCACACTAAACCACTGCCTATATTTTGCTCTTTCGATCGATGTGCTTGTGTTATATTTTGCGCAATATTTTATATTATACTTCTTCCATCCCTAAAAGATTGTCACATTTTAATTTTTGGTGGTCAACAAAACATGATTTAAAACATAAATATCTATTATTCTACATGCGAAAAAATCATAAAAAGTTAATATTTCAAAAATATATATTGAGACGAATCTAAGAAGGTCCCACAAGACTATATTATTTCTTATCATTTAATGAGAATTCATGATCAAATTTTGTAATGTTTGACTAACAAAAATCAAAATGTGACAATCTTTTAGGGACGGAGGGAGTATTATTTAATATTGTGATATAATTGTCTTTTTACACTATACAAAAATTTCCAACTTTAAACTATGCATGAAACTTTCGTAAAGATATTAACCCGGGAGGACATCGACTTTCGATGTGGGATGTGCATCTTAATACTCCCCCTCACGTGTAACCCAATCATCGGCGGAACTTTCATCGCCGGTATTAATTGCCGGAAACAACATCGGCGGATTACACGTGTCTCAATAACTCGGGCCTGACTCAATATACCATGACAAGAGTCTATGGGGTTCCACTCTAAAACCAATTGGCAATAGAGGGAGTAGCCCAAGATCTTATATATTAACCTGGGAGGACATCGACTTTCGATGTGGGATGTACATCTTAACACCCTGCACTAATAATTTTAGTTTTCGCCATAAATTAAAGAAATTTTCGGGAAATTACAAAGCATTTGAAGTCATCTCCCGAGACTGTAGAAATCAATTGAAATTAATTTCCTGGTCTCGATCATGCAATCTCATGGAAAGTTTCAAACTAGGACTCTTCAAATGTTAGAAAAATAATTTAATCATAATGAAAAGAGAAGGAAAAGAGTCACCAAATCGGAAGTCTTAGTTAACCAACAACCTTCTCATGTCTCACTACTATTATGAAAGGTTGAAAGCCTATGAGATATTAGTAATTTATATAAACAAATTAAATATCAAATGAACTAATCATAGCATTGATTAGTAAAAGTGTGAAATCGTCACACTAACGATCTTAAGCATTCCTGTCCAATTATATGAAAGGTTAAATTGTAAGATGTATTGCGTGAAGAGGCAAAATTGTTAGTTCTTTGCAGTCTAAATTTATACGAGTTGAGCTATGTTAGATTACTAATATATCTAGAATATGTATAGTACAAAAGTTACGGTTGAATTATATGAATATCAATGGTTCAATAAATACCCTGCCCGCGGTTGTTCAATTATCATTTCTGGCAGCTTCGTAATAAATTGTTACACTCAAAACTTTGCTTGATTGGTTATTGGTAGAGCCAAATCCGTAACCCAAGTCGGGTCCTCCAAGATCGACTATTTTAACTCGTTTTTCTATATATAGATAAAATATATTTATAGAATTACCACCAATAATAGAACCGTGTAGTTATTGTGAATATATACTACATAAGGAACAAAAATACCATATGATATAATTTCACGTTTTACTTATTAATTTAATAAGTTGGTAGATTTTTTTTTACTTCAAAAGAAAAAAAAATTTATTTGATTAACTCCTAACCACTAGATCATTCGATGTTCTTTATATAAGTTGGTAGTTACCTCAATAAAAACATCATGATGAAACCACCTTAATTATCAAAGAGAAAATTAGGATTGTTCTCATATCTCAATTTAAACTCATATTGAGAAGTATTTTAGTTAAATTCATTTAACTACATAAAATTTATTTATTGATTTCAATCTAACCAATTATGGAAAATTTATTATGTCAACAATATTTTAAAAAAAAAATATTAGTGAGTAGAAAAATAGCAATGATCACATATGTTGACTATACAATCTAACTTATTAAACAAATACGATTTTTTAGTATATGTCGTTAGGATACAGGTTAAGATGCAAAGACGAAAATAAAATATAATACATCAAAGCATATAAGGAATATTTTTGAAAAATGTTTACATATCAAATTTCAAATACAAATTTTCAAAACACCAAACATCTTCATTTGTCATCTTAACCTGTATCTTAAAGGCACGTTTTAGAAAAACCCAAACCAATAAACTAAGAATAACATAGGAGACTAATTATAATTCTCTCGAAAAATTTCATGTTCTTGGAAAATAATGTTAATTTTACATACTTGGCAATGGCAAGTGGTCAACAACATCCACATCAAGCCCACCCTATAAATTCACCCCATTTTTAGCAAACAATCACTACTTCTACTTACAACCCATCATATCTTCTCTGTATCAAAATAATCAAACTGCAAGAAACCACTCTTCCTATTTCTCCCATAAACTTTGATTATAACAACAATGTCACATTCACCATCACCTCTGGTTTTCAAAGTGAGAAGAAATCAACCAGAGCTTGTAAGACCAGCCAAACCAACACCTCAAGAATTCAAGCTCCTCTCTGACATTGATGATCAAGAGGGTCTTAGATTCTTGATTCCAGTTATCCAGTTTTATAAGAATGACCCGTCGTGCATTGAACACGGGCAAGATCCTGTCCAAGTTATCAGGGATGCTATTGCTAAGGCGCTTGTTTTTTACTACCCTTTTGCGGGCAGGCTCCGTGAAGGGCCTGACCGGAAACTTATGGTGGATTGCACGGGCGAGGGAGTATTGTTCATCGAAGCCGAGGCTGATGTGACACTTGAACAGTTTGGTGATGAACTTCAGCCTCCATTTCCTCTTCTGGAAGAGCTTCTGTATGATGTTCCCGGGTATTCCGAAGTTCTTGGATGTCCTTTGCTGCATATTCAGGTACCAAAAAAGATTGTCAGTTTCTCGTATACATTTAAATTATGGAATTCTTTATCCCCTGAAATCTGAATGCAGAGATATTGGTAATTCTACATCCTCGTAATCAAATTCTTGATGTTTGTTCCAGGTGACTCGCCTCACTTGTGGAGGGTTTATCTTTGCATTGCGCCTCAACCATGCAATGAGTGATGCGTCTGGCCTCGTTCAGTTCATGAATGCAGTAGGCGAAATCGCCCGTGGTGCAGCTGCCCCTTCCATTCCGCCAGTGTGGCAAAGGGAGCTGCTTAATGCTAGAAATCCACCAAGAGTTACATGTACTCATCATGAGTATGATGAAGTCCCCGACACGAAAGGCACATTAGTCCCCCTCGACTCCATGGTTCACGAGTCTTTCTTTTTCGGCCCGAAGGAAGTTGCTAGTCTCCGCAAGCTAATACCCTCCCGTCTGAGGAATAACACTTCCTCATTTCAGGTATTCAGTGGTAAAACTAAGGCGAGACTGTTCATTTTTCACGAAATTGAGTCTACAGTTGAAAAATAAACTTTACTATACGTTTTAGAGTTAATTATAGATTTGGTACCAAATAATGAGACGAAATAGTAGTAGCAAATATTTATATTGTTGCAGTTTAGTCTACAAAAGTGACTCAAATTTTGCAGTAAAATCTTCATAAGTGGCTGTGTCACGTTAGTCCTATTTGCTCGAGGACCGTTTGGCAACATTTGTCAATATCCGATCCATACTTAAACAATTTTGTCAATTTCTTGGACTAATCTGCAACAATATAACTATTTGGACTAAAGTGCTATTTCGTTCCACTATCTGAATCAAGTCGACAATAAACTCACATGTTAAGAAAAGCTCTATGGTTTTCCCCGACCCCCCTAAATAATTCTCGTGTTTCTACTTTTTTAGCAACAGCTCATTCATTGTTACTACTATCTAACAATCTTGATTCCGGCATTGCAGGTATTGACTGCATGTTTGTGGCGCTGTCGCACCATTTCCTTGCAGCCGGAACCAAGCGAAGAGGTTCGTGTACTCTGCATCGTTAATGCACGTACACGCTTCAATCCTGAATTGCCAGCAGGGTACTACGGCAATGCCTTTGCCTTCCCCGTGGCGTTATCAACCGCTGGAGAGCTCTGTCGGAAGCCTTTAGGATACGCACTGGAACTCGTGGCAAAAACCAAGACTGATGTGACAGAGGAGTACATGAAATCAGTAGCTGATCTTATGGTATTGAAAGGGAGGCCTCATTTCGCTGTGGTGAGGACTTATTTAGTTTCGGATGTTACTCGAGCCGGGTTCGATTATATTGATTTCGGGTGGGGAAATCCTGTTTATGGGGGACCTGCTAAGGGTGGTGTAGGGGCCGTTCCTGGCGTTGCAAGCTTTTATATTCCGTTCGAGAAGAGGAGTGGTGAGAAGGGGATTCTTGTGCCTGTTTGTTTGCCTGCTCCAGCCATGGAGAGGTTCAAGTGGGAGCTTCAACTCTTGTTGAGCAATGATAATAAAATTGAAAATGTAGCTCAAGATAGCTTCTTTGTTAGATCTGCTATATGAAGATGTTGCATTTGATTTGATTCATAACGTAGGATTGGGTGTGGTGCTTTTATGTCAAACATTGTAATGGTAATTCATATTGAATCTGAACCTCAATTAGTATAAACTTGTGATATTTTGAAATTGTTCATCATTCTCATTTTTTATTCTGGGTTTTGATTTTTTTAATTTGGGGTTTTGGATATCGTTTGAGACGTCCATTTTCAGACTCAGGTTGGACCCGAAAACCCACCCGGTTCTCATACGGATCGGTCTCGGCTCTGATTTTTTAGCCGATCTCTTATTGGTTCGGTGTCGGACCACCTAATACTGTTAACGGGCGGGACATGATCCTCCTGAGAACCGATCCGAACCGAACTGATAACAGGTCTATAAGACACTTCAAAGTTCAAACACTTATATCCATCTATATTGCAATGGCTGTACATTTTAAATTTTGGTAACCAAAGTAAGCATGAGACCCATTCCAAGCAATTTCGAAGCCTATGCTTGTTAAAACTAAAAATGTAGCCCTTTATCACATATAATAAATTTTAAATTTTTGGTAACTCATTATTAATAGAACTTGATATCCAATTAGTAATAATAGCCTACATATTTTACAAATAAAAAAAATTATGACTAATGTAAGATACAACCTAAAACATTTTTGTAAATTTGAGGGCCCTATTAAAGCGAGGACCGACCGCATCGGCCCCCAGGCATGCCCAAGGACCGGTCCTGTAAAGCATGCATATCAATCATACCTTGATAACAATTGACAATGTTGTAAATAAAAATAGCAAGTGTATCTCTAAATGGCTAAAGAGAACAAAATAATTCGTCTGTTGAATTTTAGTTAGGATAAACATGACAAGTGATATTATATATTTGTTATAATTTATTATCTTCTATCAAAAATTATTTTGTTAAGTTTGAAAAAAATATAATTTCATGTATTGAACAAAAAAGTGTTACCAACATTTTGATTCTATAAATATTCTACAGAAAGCTTAACTCATCATTTATATCAGTTTGGATTATTATTATTTTATTAATCTATTTAGAATATATCTATGCTGCTTATTTGATAACAACAAAGGTAATATAATACTTCCTGATATATTTTATAAGTAAAATATTGCCGTTCAAAAGTTATTTTTTCTTCGATAGATAGAGCAAAAGATAATTATTTTTCACATATGTACGTGTATTTATTACTACATTATTTAAGTTATTTCCTGCTTTGAGAATGATAAGAAGAAAAGATAGATATGTTCCATTGAACTTGATACCAACGACAATGAGAAGAGATTTATATAAAAAAAAACAATGAAAAAGATAAAAGAATCAGAATGCGAAATTTTATTTATTAAAGTACGATAGTCAAATATTTCGATATAAATTAAACTTTAAATGCTTAGACGAAATTTTGTAGTAGTGTCAGTCTCAATAATTTTATAGTTTTAGAAAAATAATATAATTTGAAATTTATATATAAAAATAATTTTCAATATATATTTTAATTTTCTGATTATCGCTTTCTTTTGCGTTTAATAGTTATTAAACAAAATAATATGCAACAAAAGTCTGGTGTGCAATACACATCCATTGTTGGTAGTTATTAAAAAACATACACTAGTTTTTAGCACTAGACAAATTGATATATAAATCTAAACAAACTGATGCATATAAGTTGACCATAGCATATGGAGTAGTATGTCTACTACTGTCTACTGGGCTCTTTTATATAGATGGAGAGTCTTCAATTCCTGTTGGTAGTTAGACGAAAGCATATCTGATGCATGAATTATATTCCTCGCTCGGACCAATATACTTGACGTTGTTTAATACTAGTGTGAATACGGTATTTCGAACTAATTAATAGTATAGCATTCACACTTACACCTACATTTTTCTCTTTAATTTCAATCCTCGTGATATACTACTTGTTGTCATATTTTATACTAATGTTGTATGTTTAATGTCATGGTGTAAATTTAACGTATAAATCATGACATTTTTTTTGTTTTTGTAAATTAGCGATGAGGTGAGCTTCGAACCCAGGATTATTTGGTCACTATAGCAAGAACCTTTTCCACTAGGTTATTCGATTAACTTAATGATGACATTTTTGAAAATTTCCAGCTCATAATAATTTCTAATTTTCATAATAAATTAAAGAAATTTTTGGGAAAATAGGAACCATTTCAAGTCCCGAGTCTATAGAAATCAATTGAGAATAATTTCCTGGTCTTGTTCATGCAATCTCATGGTGGGATTTTTTCAGAATATCTTTTTTTCAAACGATAAAAAATACTCCCTCCGTCCCTAAAAGATTGTCACATTTTGACTTTTGGTGGTCAACAAAGTACGATTTAAAACATAAACCTCTTTTATTCTACATGCGAAAAAGTTATAAAGAGTTAATATTTTAAAAATATATATTGAGACGAATCTAACAAGGTCCCACAAGACTATATTATTTTTATCGTTTGATGGGAATTCATGATTAAATTTTGTAATGTTTGACTAACAAAAGTCAAAATGTGACAATCTTTTAGGGACGGAGGGAGTATAATACTTTAATCTCATGGTACATGCCAGATTTATTTGCTTCCAAGTAATTTTTAACTTTATTATAAAAAGTTATCTAAGATATGTATATTGATTACTAACCTTATATAGTATATATATGTATATATAATATAAAACTACAGTGCAATTATATGAATATCTATGGCTTCGTAATAAATATAAAACGATAAAGTGCATATGATTTCAAATTAAATAGATACAACATGAAATCAAAAAACAAAATAAATTACATTCCATGCCAAAGAAACATTAAACAAAATAGAATACATCTTATATTTTGAGCTACCTTTAGCGTTCCATAGAAAAAGTTCAACGTAGAATCCACATCAAGTATTAGACAATAATTTATTTGCACTAATGTTCTTAGTAGAAGTTTTAGGATGATCAAATGTGGGATTTTTAAGAGGAGAAGATTTGATATACATACGACGTTACCGATTTTCAAAATTGCTTCACTATGTTTTTCTCAACCCTTACAAGCAACTGAGCAAGTTCAGAATATGACCATCCCACATTTATAGGTCTATTCCCCAGTACCTCATTTTTCCAATTTCTTCTTCAAGAAAGTAATAGCTGTATCATTTTAATCCAATACATTGTATAAGTAAATCTTTTTTAAAAATATTTCAAATGTAAGTGGGATTTTTCGTACCATTTGGGCCCGGTATCATTTCCCCGCCCTAACCAATTCGATAAAATTTCGTTATTAGTTCAATCAATTTTTTTCTGTTTGAACAGAACCAAAAACATCCGTCCCTATTGTACACCATGAGTAATTAAACTAATAAGTTAATAATAACATGAAGGGGACTACTTTTATCATTCGCTAAAAATAAAATTCATACTTGCGAAATATTAACAATTTTGCATACCGATAACAAGTGGTAGCAACTTCACATCAAACTCACCCTATAAATTCACCCCATTTCTTATCAAACAATCACAACCCACAACCCAAAAATAATATTCTCTGCGAGCTGCAAGAGACCACTCTTCCTATTTCTCCCATAAACTTTGATTATGACAACAATGTCACATTCACCATCACCTCTGGTTTTCACAGTGAGAAGAAACCAACCAGAGCTTGTAAGACCAGCCAAACCAACACCTCAAGAATTCAAGCTCCTCTCTGACATTGATGATCAAGAGGGTCTTAGATTCTTTATTCCAGCTATCCAATTTTACACAAATGCCCCGTCCTGCATTAAACACGGGCAAGATCCTGTCGAAGTCATCAGGGATGCTATTGCTAAGGCGCTTGTTTTTTACTACCCTTTTGCTGGCAGGCTCCGTGAAGGGCCTGGCAGGAAACTTGTGGTGGATTGCACGAGCGAGGGGGTATTGTTCATTGAAGCTGAGGCTGATGTGACACTTGAACAGTTCGGTGATCAACTTCAGCCTCCATTTCCTCTTCTCGAAGAGCTTGTGTATTCTGTTCCTGAGTATTCCAAAGTTCTTGGATGTCCCTTGCTCCATATTCAGGTACCAGACTATTTCACATCTAATAATTAAAGAATTCTTTATCCCCTGAAATTTCGATGCAGAGACATTAACAATTTGGCATCCCTGTAAGCCACAATAAGCTCATCACTTATTCACTTATAAGATACTAATGTCCTACATAATCTACACTCCTTCCACTTTAAGTGAAACAATAGTACCACTCTCCTTTATTGTCCCTACTCATGAAAGAACTACCCTTGCCTAATTTACAGATGGATGTTAACAATTCAGGTTATGTTTATGCATAAATTTTTAATGATTAGTTTGCTTGTTTTCAGATTGCAGCTGAGTTAGACAACCGGAAGTTCTCTAGGTTATGGTTTTGGTAGAACTGTCAATAAACCCTAATCATACCAATCGGACTCAGACGAAAATCAAATCAATGAAGGAGTACTGGCAAGCTGATAGTCTTCCTGTTTGACTAACGGCTAAGGCTAAAGCAATGCTTTGGTTTCCTTTTCTAAGGTAGAAAAGAATTAGTTTATTGAAAAAAATTAGTGACTAAGAATAGTGTCAATTGACCTATGGAATCTATTGTGTCTGTGCTATCGAAATTGTACAGAAATACAAAACTCTAAATGTATGACATCTACATAATACAGATCAATAACTCCATTTTTTAAAACAATATAAATTTTGTTGTATCGACTCCTACACTAATCAAGGCATACCAGTGTACCACCACCCCTTTGGAAACATACTGACTTCATATATTTTTCTTGTTATTTCATCTGCAATTTGTTATAGGTTAATTAGAAAGTCGGAGTATTTTTTTTATCGGGAAACTAATCTATTACCAACTCAAGGATCATAAAACATCTTTCGACATCCTTAGATCTTGAGAATCCATCCAATCGAATACATTCTCGACCAAAATCCATTAGGCTATGATTTTCTAGTTTCCTGATGATGCCCAATTTAAACGGAAGTCTTCACTTAACTTAACGAAAGATATAAAAAGGCCATACATTCTGATAATTGAACTCTCAAAAAAGGATGCATATGTTAGTGGTGTATCCAATTATAGTTTATCAAATAGTAGTGATCAATAGCTCTACATTTCAACAATTTCGACCAAAAACAGCATTTACAGTAGCTCCAATCGATCATTCAAATTACGATTGTTGAGCTAATAGCTTTAGATCTCTTGAATCAACATGTGCATTACAGTAGCATTTGTTGATAGACAAGAATAAACAGCGACTTGCAAATCATCATCACAGGATGTTATGATCCAATCTTTATCTTCATCCAGATACTTCATGCTAAAGCTTCCGACCTGCAGCTTCAGCCTTTTGATCACTTCTCGTTGCAATTCCTCGAACTTGGATGAAGTAGAGAGCAAGAACTTGATGAAGTCATCCTTATATCTAGCTTTCACAATCAGGTTCCTCACATTGTTCTCTACAACAACATTCTGTATTTGATCACAAGCAACATCACTTGCCACATTATGAATTTCGACCACATGTTGTTTCTTCCCAGTGGGATGAGAACTTTTTAATGCGGTTACTGTGTCAAGTCCTTCAACTGCATGATCTTGCGATGTAATTTTACTTTCTTTCTTACACTGGATGACTCCCGACCCTGAAGCTAATCCATCAACCAAACCACCCGACAGAGGACATACACCTTTCTGTTCCATGGTTACTCGGGAATCCTTATTTTCATGCTCAACACTATCGTTACCATGTTGTTTCTTCCCAGTGGGATGAGAACTTTTTAATTCGGTTACTGTGTCAAGTCCTTCAACTGCATGATCTTGCGATGTAATTTTACTTTCTTTCTTACACTGGATGACTCCCGCCCCTGAAGCTAATCCATCAACCAAACCACCCGACAGAGGACATACACCTTTCTGTTCCATGGTTACTCGGGAATCCTTATTTTCATGCTCAACACTATCGTTACTTTTACTTCTCTTGTTAACGGGAGATGGCGACCTAACGGCCTGATGCTTCCTTAAAACCCGTTGCAATGTTGATTGACTTACTACGGATATTAAAGAAGAAAACATAAGTTACTACGGAGATGGCGACCTAACGGCCTGATGCTTCCTTAAACTTAGTGAAACACTGTCTAAATGCATATTCATGAGCAAGAACCATATGAGCAGCATGCAATTTAACTCTATCAAAGTCAAATACAAAAATAGCAATAGAACTTTCACGTTCAGATTATACTATACCATGCAATTGTGATTGAGTAGTAGACTTAATACCAGCAGCAACCCGTTGAGGAAATATTTTATGCCTAGCTGGGCAAGCTTGCCTCAAATGCCTCAGTAGGTGAGATGTTGTCCCTTCTTTCTGAACTGATAAAAGCTTACTGCAATGCTTACATTTATTTTTTGCTTGCCCACCCGAAAGCTTAACAGTTACCATATGATCCCAAACCTTACTAGCAAATGATGACTTATTTGGATTATCAACAATATTTATAGGGGTATTAGTAGTATTTCCCTCATTATTTGGGGTCTCTGAAGATTCAACAAATGAAAGTCCTGTATTAGAACACAATAAAAATAGACAAAACAGTAATACAAGTTGTCAATTAAAACTGTAATTGGAACTACAACAACAACGACAACAATTGATTATTAATGTAATTGATACATAAAACAAAATTGTCAAAATTGAAAAAGTGATACAGTAATACAGTAATCCAAGTTATCAATTGATTATTTTCAAATCACTAAATTGATACAGTAATACAAGTTATCAATTGATACACTAAATTGAAAATTGTAAAAATTACAGTAATACAACTTACTATTTAAAACAGTAATTGAACATAACTAAATTCTAAAACCATAATTTAAAAGGTCAAAATTGGTACAACAAATCAAAAATGATTGTTATTACTTACTATTCGAAATGTTTTCATGAAAGTCAACATCAGTCAAACCCGGATCTACACATACTCAAAGGCAACACATAAGTCATAACTAAATCAACTAATAAACGAACATAGGAAATCGAAACAATTTTCATAAAGTCAACGAAAGTCAACATAAGTGAAACCCTAGATCGAGACCAGATTATTAGCAGAAAAGCATAATCGAAAAAGAAGTTTTCACCTTCAAACATCGACATCAATGCGCTACATGAAAATATTTCAGAGCATTAGGGTGGCTGAGGGAAGATGATTCAAGATCTCTCAAAGCTTCGCAGGGATATAGTGAGGAAGTAAATGGCAGAGAGAAAATGAGTGCATGAGGGAAAGGGATGGAATGGTCTTCGCCAGTTCACAGTTGGACTCTTGGTCTACATAAGAATTAATTTAGGCATGTTAATGAATCGGTTTGCTCATAACTCGGTTTCTTGCAAACCGGCTCGTTTGCTCGCTCGGTTTTATTTTCGAACGAGTTACGATTCGGTCAAACGGATCATAATTCGTTTCCACTCGCTCGGTAATTTATAAAATTTATTTTATTAAAATATAGTTAAATTAAACGATTCGTTTGTAGTTCGTTGCAAATCGCTAGTCAAGCGTTCGCTCGCTCGTTAATAGTTACTTAAACTGGTTTATAATATTCATTTTTATTTAAAAGATTATACCAAACATAGCCTAACTATCCGATTTGCGAGCGGAAAACGAATTACGATTAGCGAACCGAGTGAGTGATTTTTATTTCGAACCGATTAACGAACCAGTTTTTTAGAATTTACGTGAATCGATTAAAGATTCAGTTTTTCCCTATCTATCATATCCTTATAGTAAATTACTGATACAAATAAATTCTCTACCACCGCTTACGAGAACCAACATGCTATCCCATAATGTTGGGCTTCTGATCATTATTACTACCTCATATCGATCTTGATTATGTATTATGTCAGCAAATAACTATGAATACCACACACACAACCACAAACATAAGCCTAGGTACTCTGTATAACACAGAAGGTTCTACTATGAAACAAGCGTACCATCAAGTGCCTCAGCAACAACATCAAGACGAAACCCATAGAGTTGTTTGACCTCATCAATGCAAATTGTTTTTCCCTTGTTGTTAGTAAGTGTACTTTTATGGTTTCTACTACTTCCATTATTCTTGCTTCTGCTTCTACTGCTGACTGAAGACTTCAAATCCAATTGGTCAACTTGTTGATCTTTATATTCCTCTGTTAGTGTTTTTATCAACAAACAGATGTCTAGACTTGTTTCTTTTAGATTAGGTAACTGAGCATCAGTACCAGCATCATGGGATGCACTACCAAGGCTAGACTTGGAGAGGTGTGCGATTGTAGCACCAACCACCAGAAATAATGGTGGTAATAGGGCTATCATTTGAGTGCGCCTGCTCTTGAGCTTGGGGAATTCTTGTCATACGTTCAATTATTTACTCAATGGACATTCTCTTCTTCTTTAAAGATTTATACCTGATAATGGGTTCGTTATGCTTCCCTACAAGCGTCACAAATCATTAAGCACCAATATAATGATAGATAAAAAGAGAAGCTTACGGAAATGTTTTCACATCTGATGAAAAATAATGAAAAGTTACGGTTATTAAGCTTTTCGTTCATTAATGGTTCATCAATCATAAAAATGTATATTGTACCCACTTAACTTATATTTTCTTCTTTGTGTACATTTTAGGTAATACGTACCATTATGTCAAAAGAAAATCATTAATATCAATCATCTAAGCCTATTTTTTCGTTTTAAATAATTTGTACCTACTAGTTTTACATAATTTGGTACACAAACAATATCGGTGTATAATATCATTTTGGTACATTTATTTTGAACATTTTATGTTGTACCATCTTAGAATAATATATTTTAGTAATCGAGACCATAATTGAAAATAATTGTATATGTTGATTAATGAACATTAATGAATGATATTATTACGAATCGTAGCCGTTCTCATACTCTACCATTTTCATATAATTTTAGTATTTTTTAATTAATTATTCTCTTGATGTACTTTTAATTAATTGATACTACTATTATATATTCTCAATACTTTTTTAAATGAATAACTGTTATTTTTAATTTATGTGTACAATATATCCTTAAATAAACACACTTCTCTGTTAGTTTAGATGAAAAGAAGGGGGCACACTAATACAGTATACACACCAAAACAGCAAGAACAGTAATAAATTGAAGTCTATAATCAGATTGCGGAGAACAGATTCAATGCAATCTCCAAGCATAATCAACTCCTACAAAACCCTCCCCAATCTCAAACAATTTCTCCCCCTCCCCTCATTCCCGCCCTCCCCCATCACCCTCCCTTCCGTTTCCTGCAATTTGAGCAATAGGGAGAGGCCCAGCAATGGAAGAGCGAAAGGGAAGGCGAAGGAGAACGTCTGGAGTCTCGATAACGAGACCCCGAAGAAGCCCGGGAAGGAGAAGGAGATGAAGACGAGGAAGAAGAAGAGTGGGAATGGAAGAGTGAGGAATAATACTAGGAAATGTACTGGGGATGTTGTTTTGGTTTCTGAGGCTTTTTTGATGGAGGTCCAAACCGTCTTGCAAACTCAGGTAATTGGAATTGTGCGCAAAGAATGCTCAACCTCCTTTCCGTGACTCATTATATGGCTTCCGCTTTAGAATATTATGCATCATGTATTGACTAGTTCATAGAGAGTGCACTATGTATAAATTTCAAAGCAAGAAGGTATGGAAGTAGGTGTCTACAGCGGCTAGATGCTCCCTACACACAAAAAAAATATTGTCGTATGTTGCATGTGTTTGGTAAAAATATATGGAGCGATAGCATCTTATTTTAAAATCGTGTTTCGTTCAAGTCAATCTTATGTGTTCCATTGCACTGCAAACTTGTTAATCTCGATGTCCTTGGATTGAGGGAGTACATAGTTTAAGATTGTTTATGATTTTCGTTGGTTTTGTATATTGATGGGTATGTGTTCCCTATAATAGATATATAGAGAAACTATATTGAATATGTGAAATGATTATGATTTAATTTGTAATATTGAGTTGATTGCTGAATCGATGTAGTATAATAGTTAAGTTCGTTGAAATTATGAATGTAAAAAGATTGATTGAGAGTATGAGGCATCAATTTGAGGGATTAGATGCAATACACCAAATAGGGCTTCAAATGAATTTAAAATTTTGAGTATTCATTAAATATCACGGTTATGTTTATTTAGGGTGGAAATGATGCATAACATAACTCATTCATGAATGTGCCATATTAAGGGTATAGAGAGGCAGTTAAGCAACATATCATCCTCCGTAAAGGTGGAAGAGTGCTCAAATGAAGTCCTACATGCGTAAGTGTTAGTGCGTGTTGTATTTTAAAATTTAAGTAATTCAGGGCCATGCACCATTATATGTTCTATGTGGATGTAGCTGAATGATTCTTTGTGATTAGAAGGTTTGCTCTTAGTTCTATTACCTTCATATATGGTATTTCCTTTTCAGGAACCTGTTATTAAGCCCGCTTGGAATACATTTGCTAGTAGTATCAGCGGAATATGGAAGGGAGTGGGAGCAGTTTTCTCTCCTATTACAGCGGAAATGGAGCCTATTGACGTCGGAAAAAAGAACGAGTATCTTTTCGACTGCTATACTGTTTCGCATATTGAGGCAGTTCCAACTTCTTCTTGGGATATGAAATCTGAGATCCATAGGAAAATAAACTGGATTACCCTAAATCCTCATGGTGAGGTTAAAGAACTGGACTGGGATGGTGTTAAGAGTAAAGAGAAGTCTACAAGTGAAGATGTATCTATATCTAAGAAAAGAACCTCTGAAGAAAACTTGAAAAATGTTCTTCCGAAGTTTGAGTCTTTTGATTTTGGAAAGAGTGATGTTATGGAAGAAGATATAATGGGATGCGAACCAGGTCTTGTATTTTTTGAGGTAAAAGAACTTCTACCAAATGTTTTGATCTTTGTTGATCTCATGCTGATGATACAGACTACGTGTCTAAGTTGATCTTTTGCTTTTAGAGTGCTATAGCATAAGAACCTGTAGTTATTGTGTGAACTTGACTGTGGTTCATTTGTAGGATGGTTCTTATTCAAGAGGTCCAGTTGATATCCCAATAAGTGAGTTTGATGAATCTGCATATTACGTTTCCCCAACCATCAAATTTGAGCAAGTAAGTTATCTATATTGCTACTGCATTTATGTAACCTTGTAACTTCTTAAACACTTCTATATAATTGTATTGTAAACGTAGTTAAGCAAACTGTCACCTGATTTTTCCACTAATTAGAACTAGAAGTATATTTGTATTCTTTTTTTTTGCATCATATTTGTATTTACTTACCTAATCCAGTAAAACAATGAAAATGAAAAAGTTGAGAACCATGACTGGTGTAGTGCTGCTCTGAGTGCAAAACATCAATCTTTTATGGAGAATGATGTAAACACCAAATTACACGTTCTGGTGTGGTATGAAGTGTTGTGACATATCTTCAGACTATTGTTGATCCTTATCACCATGTTTAATTTCCTATGGACTAATGGATGATGTCTCTAGATTCAGCTTGCTGTCAAGTACAGTGCAGCTGTTTTATTATCTTGATCTACAGTTTTTCCAAGATGCTCTAGCAGATGAAGAATATAGTTATCATCTAATGTGAATCCAATGCATTCGAGTTATATGATAGAAATTTATCAAATTGAATCTTTGTTAATGCTCATATGGATGAGACTTTGTCTAGGTTATGTGTGGTTGTACTCTGGTCTTCCTATCCCTTTGCTACATCAGTTTGGTAGTTTACAAGACTTGCTATAGTTTATCATTTTACAGAATGATCTTCTTTCCCTCACATAAGATCTTGATGCTTATTTCAAAAAGGAACTGATGTCTTTTAGCATTGGAAGTTAGCAGCAATCAAGGTGGGCGCAAAAAGGGGGGTCAGGGTTTGGTGTAGTGGTTAATCACTCACTTGTTAGGGTAGACGCCGAGAGTTCAAACAGCTGCTGTTTTTTTTTAATTAGCAACATTCACTACCTATCGAAGTTAAACTTGTCTGGTCTGTACATGTCATTTGTTGGTCATTGTCTTTCAGAAGATGTTGTTCTGCAGTATGTTATTTAATAGAATTCTCGCTTTTTGCAGTGCTTGGTCAAGGGATGCCATAAAAGACTGCGTCTGGTACATACAATAGAATTCAGCAGTGGGGGGACTGACATCCGGACTCTCAGGGTAGCTGTTTTTGAAGAAAAGTGGGTTAGCCCAGCTAACATATCTCACCAGAGGTATGGAACAGATCTTGTAGTTCTTGCAATAGCAATATTTGTTTCCAACTGGCCAGTTTATGCTGTTCCAAATGTTATCTGGTTGGGTTGATGCTTACATTAATTAAAGACGTCAAATTGATAAATTGGGTTGGAGCTCAAGTTTTGTGATAGCAAGACAATTTATTGAAATAGAAAATGAAAATTTATATCAAATCGATTATAATTGCATAACACATCACATTGAGTTTGATGGCTTGAAATTAAGATCTATTTAAATATCTAAACAATTTTGCTAATTGGATTCAAGATTTTAAATACCCAAGATTCAGATTCATCCTACATTCTTACAAAGCCACCCCTGGAACAACTCGAAGTTGACTCAATAAAATACTTATTCTAATAAGATAGCAAGATAGGCTAGCATTAATTCTTTGAAGCTGTGGATGCTAGAAGTCATCCTTTTGGCACTAAGGTGATTTAGTCCCTCTTCTATATGTTGACAGTGATTTAGAGTTGGATGTCAGACCCTTTTCTCAGAGGAAGAGAGTTCAACCAGACGAACTGACTGGTTCCTGGAAAGTATTTGAAGTGAGCGCCACACCTATATATGATGAGGTGACCATATCCGATGAAAGCAATAACGCCCCTTATGTTTATCTTTGCATGGAGAACTTAAACAAAAGAAGCTTACCAGAAAATACAGTGAACTTTGGTGAGGAGGAGATGGTAGACATTCAGGATGCTACTGTACTCTGGTTGCCTGGGGGTGTAACGGCATATGTTGATGTGAAGAAGGATGGTATTCTTTGTATAGGAGTTGGCTGGTATTCAGATGAGGGCATTAATCTTGTTATGGAGCGGGATTATGGAACTGATGGGAAACTCAAGGAAGTCCGCTCGAAGTCTGAGGTCAAGAGAAGGTGGTCTAGTCCGCCCGCGATGTAAATTCATGGTTTCATTTCACTGGCACTAAGGTTCTTGTAATTTTTCGTATGTATATATTGTTCAGATGTGATGTACTTTATCTTGACCATCTTTTCGGTGTTCGTCCTTTCATAAACCCTTCGTTGGCAATTAAGTAGTCGAAGTTCTGTTAGAATTGTATCTTGATATTAAGTTCAATCAATAGAAAAGAAACTGAATGTGAACTTCAGTACATAAGTAACTGGGCAGACTTTAAATATCTTCTTGTTTATCCTGTGAACAAACCAGATCATACTATTTGCTTGCGGATTTGGTACGAAAATGCCAAATCATTATGGGAGAATGACTAAAATACCCTTACCAAAATGTTAAATTTTTTGAAAAATAAAGAGTTGTACCAAAAAAATGTGTGAGTAACCAAAAGTACACATAATACCCAATATGAGTGATCGAAAGTATACAAAGTCATACTGGGGTGATCGACTAGTGTTTTTTAACAAACGTGAGTGACCGATGAAGCCATTTGCTCTAAAAAAAAATAAAAAAAATTTAGGGGGCAAAAGGCCAAAAGAAAAAATAAACATCAAAAAAACTCATCAAACTCTCTTTCATTTCTTACGAAAGCCCTAAGTCAATCAAAATATCCCGAGAAATCCAATTGAAACGCATCGTAAGTTTCCTTTCTATTTCTCGCTGCTTTCATTTTTCTTCAGTTTTTTGCTCTATGAGAAAACGCAGTAAATATGAATAATTGTTTCTCTTTTCGCACTCTTATTACTCTCTCCAATTACAACTATAAAATCTGCAGTTAATGACAAATCTTACAAGCTAGAATAATATTGATTTACTTGCTTTTTATACCTAACTTAGTACTCCTCCATCTCAAAAATTACAATTATCATGTTATTAGTAAAATTGGTAAATACATAAATTAACTTAATTTCTAAATTTAAAAAAAGCAATTATCAGCAATTCATAATTAGATAGGAGTAATATTTTGGGATGGAGCTAGACTTGAATTATGACGCTGTGTGTCGCTCGAAGGTTCATGATGTAATTATTCTTAATTTCATGTTTGTATATGAACAATTAATGATTTGAAAGAATTGGTGTTTCTTCTTCTATTTGTAATGTCTGCATAATGCAATCAAGTTAACATTGATTCGGTTTTGGTGGTTTTCAGGTCTGTGTTGAAGACTGTCAAACATTTAGTAAATCTCAAGTAAGTTGAAATAGTTTGGTATGTATTATGATGAAGTGCCGGATCTTGAACGAATATTGTACGAGACCATATGCTTTAAACCGATTTAAATGGGGTTTTTTTTCCTTATTGAGGGTGATCGTTACTATACTTCGTGTAAAATAATTTATAATTGTCCGGTGAACTCTAAAATTTTCGAAGTTAGAGAGGAGACGGTTACCGGTGCTTGGTCTCTTCCAAGCTTATCAATGTTCTGATGTCTCAAGTCTTAGATACATAGGCCATTCGTTTTGTGGATGGATAATATGATGTTCTTTGCTACACTTCAATCGTTATTGAGTCAATAATGTATATTCACTCGCTCGTGGATATATAATGGAATAAACCAAAATGGCTCAATACACTACCTAAGGTTCTGATCTATGTGGAGTTTGAGATAGTTGTTGCACTTTATTTGGATCAATTTCGGAAACAGCCTCTTTGTTATCACATAGGTAACGTTGTGTACTATCCGACCCCCTTACCTTGCTTATAGAAATTGGGGCATGTTATTGTTATGGTTGAATTGCTGTATGGTCTCCTTTGATGGTGACATGATACAGTTGCCCGAAATGATATTCTACCGGCATACAATTTAGTTGATAAGTAGTGTCAATTGATATACCATCAAGCTTTCCTCTTGAATATAAGGTCAATCTTCTTCTGTAGATTGATGGTGTTTATTATGCTGTTATTACTATAAATGCAAATATCATCTCGCTGGTATTTCTTTCAACATAGGCGATGCTTCATTGAGTTGAAGCATCGCCTATGTTGACAGATCAAACACTGAGATCGGCTAAACTATCCAAGAGATCTACTTTTAATAAATTGGCTTATTGGGTTTCTTGCAGTGGTTCGTGAGAAAGATGCCTACTGGGAGCATGCGGAGAAGTTAGATGGGAACAAGATCAGATGTAAATTCTGCTTGAGAATATTGAATGGCGGAGTTAGTAGATTAAAGCATCATTTGTCTAGAATCCCTGGAAAAGGTGTGAATCCATGCACGAAGGTCAGCGATGATCTCGCTGAGAGTGTTAGGGCTATGTTGGCAGCAAGGGAGGAGATCAAGGAGTCACCTAGCAATAGAAAGCTAAGGCAAGTTGAGGCTAAATCACAACTAAGTACCTCATCTGACAAAACATTTATGTCCTTGGTTGTGCCATCTCCAAACGAGAAGATTGTCTCCACAGTAGATCAAATAGACTCTTCACTTGCAAATGTGGCATCTCCCAACAGGAATATTTCTCCCTATCAGATAAACGCTTCATCTGCACACAATGTAGAACATGCAGAAAAAAACATAGACTCTTCACTTGCAAATGTGGCATCTCACAACAGGAAGATTTCTCCCTATCAGATAAACGCTTCAGCTGCATACAATGTAGAACATGCAGAAAGAAACATAGCTCTTTTCTTTTTTGAAAATAAACTTGATTTTTCTGTTGCCCAGTCATCATCCTATCAGTTGATGATTGAGGCAGTGGCAAAGTGCACCCGTGGATTTGTGCCACCATCAGCTGAAACTCTAAAAACTATGTGGTTAGAGAGGATCAAGTCGGAATTAACTATTCAGTCAAAAAATGTCGAGAAAGAGTGGGCTAGGACAGGTTGTACTATAATTGCAGAAACATGGACAGACAACAAATCAAGAGCTTTCATCAAGTTTTTCGTTTCATCGCCCATGATGTCCTTTTTCCAGAGATCAGTAGATGTTTCTTCGTATTATAAGAACAGGAAATGCTTACTTGATCTGTTTGACTCAGTTATTCAAGATTTTGGTGCAGAAAATATTGTGCAGATAATATTGGATGGCACGCTGGACTGCACCAATGTGGTGGACCACATTTTGCAGAACTATGGGACTATTTTAGTCTCTCCTTGTGCTTTCTATTGTGTAAACACGATCTTAGAGGAGTTTTCTAAGGTAGATTGGATCAGAAGATGTATCAAACAGGCACAGGTTATATCAAAGTTCATTTACAATAACTCCGCGTTACATGATCTCATGAAAAGGTTCACGGGAGGACAAGAAGTAATCAGGACTGGGGTTACGGAATCCGTTTCTGACTTCCTCTCCTTGCAATGTCTGTTAAAACACAGGCCTATGTTGAAACATATGTTTAACAGCCCCGAATTCTCTTCAAATCCCAACTCCACAAATAAATCTCAAGGTATAGCTTGCATCAGCATTCTTGATGACAATGACTTTTGGAGGACTGTTGAAGAATGTGTTACCCTCTCTGAACCCTTTCTGACAGCCATGAGGGAAGTGACTGGAGGAAAGCCTGCAGTGGGTTTTGTATATGAATTGATGACAAGAGCAAAAGAGTCGATCAGAACATACTACATCATGGATGAGATTAAATGTAAGACCTTTCTAGACATAGTAGATGAGAAGTGGAAGGACAACCTGTATGCACCCTCACATTCAGCTGCAGCATTTCTTAATCCTTCCATCCAGTATAATCCAGAGATTAAGTTCCTTGCATCTATAAAAGGAGATTTCTTTACAGTTTTAGAAAGACTACTTCCAACACCTGAACTAAGACGAGAAATCCCAAAGGAAATCCTTTCATTTACTAGGGCAACAGGGATATTTGGCTGTACCCTAGCGAAGGAGTCAATTCATGCTATTCCTCCTGGTAACTACTGTAGCTTCTTGATTTCTTTTTAGAAAGTACTAATGTAGTTATCGTTTTGTTACCTTACATGTTTCTATTGTCCAACTAAAAATTCATATTGTTCAAGTCCAAAGAGTTAAGTTCGGACCATCCTCAAGTTGATCTAGTCAAAGAGTTTAACAGTTTACGAGTGAATAAACTCAATCAGATTAGTTAGTAACTTAGTACATAAGTCGTGCACAGTAGTCCATAATCTAGTGTCCAAATTATATATGTTTAGAAACTATTTATTTGAGTGTATAAGGATGGTAAAGTCAGAATGTTTTTGTGACATGATGTTCAAGCTGATGATATTATTACTCCTACAATGCGGGTTCATGAGTTTTGATGGACTGCTCAAAATCCATTGCAGGGAGCTGGTGGGAACAGTTTGGTGATGGTGCTCCAACATTGCAGCGCATAGCCATTCGACTACTTAGCCAAGTCTGCAGTACTTTCACTCTTGAGAGACAGTGGAGCACTTTTCAGAAACTACACACAGAAAAGCATAACAAAATTGAGAAAGAAGCATTAAGTGACCTTGTTTACGTAAACTACAATCTTCAGTTAACAAGATATTTGTCATCCAAGACCTCAGCTTATGATATCCTTCAACCAGATGACATAGATATGTCTTCTGAGTGGGTTGAGATCTGAAAAACCTAGCCCTACTTCATGGCTTGATCAATTCAGATCTAACCTCAACGGGAATGACTTGAATACAAGGCAGATAGGTGCTGGTATATTTGGAGCGACTGTTTATGACCACCCCACTGGCGTCACTTAGGCATGAAGGTGCTTGCACTTTTTGTATATGTAAATAGTAGTGGTTATGGGAATTTCAACTTGGTGAGAGGACTATCTGGCCTTAGTGTAAACTTAGAGTTGTTAATGAGCCGTGTTATACCAGGCGGCTCGAGCGGTTAGTCTTTAGTGAACCGAGTCTCGAGCGGATATTTTTTAGTGAGCTGGTCTCGAGCTCGGCTCGATCTGTAAAGAGCCGAGTTGCTTTTTAGTCTCAACAACTCTTATGAGTTAGCTTGCTAGCTTGATGGTGAGATTATTAGTATAAACTAATAAACAACAATATAATATCAACACTTTATATAAGTTTTTGAAAACTCCTCTTATTGTGATTTATCTATTTTCATATTTAATTTCGATTTCATTTTGTTGTGAAGTTTATATGTGATGTGCTCTAAGATATTTATGAGTTTCAACTTTTTATGTTGAATCTATATTTAGTGTTTGTTTTAAGGCTTATTTTCTTGTTGCCTCCTTTACTAATATGAAAATTTCAAACTGTCCTCTATTGCGCTCAATTTGTCCCTAAACTTTATTTTTTTCATTTTGTTCTTTCAACGTTAAATTTAGATAAAATTTCATTTTAAAAGGACACACTCGGAATAACACATATATTAAACTGTTGGGACACTTTTTACAAATAATTAAACTAACGAATTAAAAGATTTACCCACCCTCTATTCTTTTCATCAACCCCAACCCCCACCCTAACCAGCATCACCATCGCCACCCTCAAATCCAATTCTTCATTTTCAACTTTGTATACCCTTCTCCAATTAGTCAACAAACAATCGAACCTTCTACGTAACCCATAATTCAATTTTCATTATGTTCCTATATGACCATTGAAAACCAAAAAAGTTGAGAAAAATGGAAACTTTTTCCCGACCCACAAACCCATGTCTTGAATTCCAATTCATTATATGTAATATCTCAAGTTTGCAGGTTAGGGTGGGGGACGGGGGGGGGGGGGGGACTTTAGAAAAACTTGTGAATTAAAAGTTAACCCCATGTCCCCTTATAATTCCCAAGTTTAGTTATTTTAAAAAGTGTCCCAAAAATTTAATATATGTAATATTTCAAGTTTGCTCTTCTTTTAAAAACAAATTTCATTTAATTTTGGAATTCTAGGAGGGAAAATGAAGTTTAGGAGGTACATTGAGGCTTAACAAAGTAGCAGGTGCAGTTTAAAATTTTCGTGATAATTGAGGCGGCAACAAAAAATAAGACTTGTTTTAGTTAAAATTGAGTTCTTATTTTATTGTTCATATCAAGAAGTGATTAATTTTAATAAGTGACATGAATTTTAAGTGATATTTGTTATAATGATCAAATGTAATAAAAAGTTGCATTTGTAAAAGTAAACCATCTAATAAATAAATTTTTATTCATTATACTTAAATAATTATAGAAGTTCATTCTCTTTTATGGGTGGACCTACTATATGCAATGGGTCTTCACGTGAATATCCTATATCTAAACAAATAGTTTAAATGGTTAAGTCTTTGGTTAATTTGTAGGAAGTTTCGATTTCAAATCCCCCCTATCAAGTTTCTCTACAATGAATACCTCAATTGAATTGTTCTATTTTCAATTATGAAATAAATACCCCATGTTAAAATCCTAAATCCGACCCTGAATCTCCTTCTTTATATTTTTAATTTTATTCATTATATCTTTAACTTTATCAAATCAAACCTAATTTTAATATAAATGTCATCAATATGTATTCAACAAGATAAATGTCAATACTAGAATTACAGTATTCGCCCAAGTAAATATAAATAATGAAAAGGATCTCAAAGTTGGGTGTAACAAACCAAATGCCATACTTATACATAAACATAATAAGGAATTAAGGATAAACAATTCTTACTAATATCAACAACAATTTTGCCTCCATAAATTATCACCAAACAAAGCCTTATTATCATCACCATTACAAGGATCAAGAGTCTCAATGCCCAAAGATGGATTATTCCCTCTAATTTTGTGTACTTTAGAAATTGGGCTTCTTTGGGCCTGATAAAGAGCTGTTGATGGGTTCCATTGAGGCCCAGATGGACTCCCTAGTTTTATTGGGCCTTGACTCCTAACCTTTGCTTTTGCAGATTTTGTTGGAGCCATATAACTAGGCACACCATCTTCCGAGAGACGATGATGAAATTGTTGCTTACCATTATATGGGCTTACGTAGACCGAATCAGCACTATGTCGGCCCATATAAACATCTTGAAAGCCCAATAAGGGTATTGCAGATTCCATTTGATGGTTTTCAACTTGAGTGGCTAATGTGATGGAGGAGGCATCTCTAGGCATCATCATTTTTTGGCCATGGTGTGGCTCAGGTGCCATCCACTGTTCCATCCAGTTCCATTCCGATTGCGGCTTCTCCGAATGCCGGATGTTACGTTTACCGTCATCGCTTAAAGGATCAAAATGTAGATGTTGTTGCTACGAACATATCATAATAGTTAGAAATATAGAGGTGATATCATTATTTATGTCTTGATATTCAATTTTCCTACCTTTGTAATGGCAAGGGCAGGGACAGGGCTTCGTCTGCCCTGTTTCTCGCGAAGCGTGAGGATATATCTTTTTTCGTCATCTTCCAGCTTGTCCTGAAGCTTGTGACTTGATAGTTGGATCCTTCGAGCTCTAACTCGGGCTTGAACTCGAACTAAAGCCTGCATGCATCGCATTGTCATTTGCGCTTGCTTTCGCACATTGTGGCCTCTAACTAGTGCTTGTAGCCTCACTAACCCCTTCAGAGCTCTCAATGCCCTCCTTGCCTACAACAAGCAATTTTATTTCGATCATTAGTGTCAACAAATTACAAAAAATGGGATTTATCCAGGAACAAACTAAGATACTAATAAGTCGTTCGAATAAAAACAGAGGCAATGCAATCATATTGAAGACTTAAGTAACAAAAATACACTTTCAGCTATAAATAGTTCACCGACATAATGGTTGTTTTAGCCATACCAGATACCCCCTATAATGACTTTGTATGGTCGTTGCAGCCTTTTCTTCATTCAAATTATATCCATAACCGGCTAATTTGACAACTTTCGTGGCTGCTAAAGCAGCTACATTGGCCGCGTCAGCAGTTGCAGCGCCAACCATATTTGCATATTTTTGATGTTGAGTAATAGGGGACGGATCAAAACTTTCAGCATTGTTATCTATGATATATGGAGAACTTCCTCTTGGAAAGTGCTCAAAAGACACAACTTTGTTTGCTTCAGATTGACCCCTTTCTGTCTTCTCGACCTACATACAGTTGTTTTTAAATTCAATTAGATATAACTATAAAGTTGAACCAATTTAAATATACATATTTAAAATGATCTAGTGAAATCTATATGATTAGATTAGTATATGAATATATTTAATTTTGTCGTAGAATAGCTCAAATTCTTGAATCAAACAATCAAGAACAGTTAAAGATGGGCAAGGGGTCGGGAGATTAAACTTCCTTATCGAAAAATCGTCGAAAATGGTAGAGACTAGGGCGGGACATTATTGAGAGCTAGGATAAGTAGTAGGGAGTACCACATGTCCACATGGTTATCTATGATGAGGATGAAATGTAATAAGTTACATGACAATTGGTAATGATAGCAACATATCATAACTCTCACTTCTTTGATATTTAATCTTTTCACTGGGACCATATTAAGCCAAAATTGAATAATCATAATTTTTTTAGCATGAGTTGAAGAAAAAATATGAAATCGAATGAATGATTTGTTGTAACATAGTTTCACTATTAGTTAGCTCGCCAGTTATAAGTGTTGAAGAGATGCAAAATCTACTCATTTATAATTTTATATGTTGAAAAACTAAAAATGTTATTTTAAACTACTATGTTATCGAGTCTCGGTTCAAGTTCAATTGAGATATTTCGAGTTTTATTAGAAAATGAATTAAGTTAGTGAGACAAACCTTCTTGTCGGATGAGTTCTTGGAGGAGTACCTAAAAGCTTTCTTAACTGAAAGAAACCAGCCATTGCCTTTTTTGCCCATCCCACTTCTCCCCTGTAGAAAGGAATCGATTTTTTGTTTTTATTTTATGATCTTAGACTCTCAATGTTCTTCACATTTTTTTTATATTAATATAAACAAATAAACTACATAATAAGTAGAAAAGGAAGGATTAAGATCAAACTTACAATTCTTCTTCTAGAAATGTGGAATGTATGATTTAGAATTAATATGTATGCATACAAAATTGAGAATCGAGAAAGAAAGAGATATAATATGTAGTTGTGATGGGGAGGGGGAGAGGGAGAGGGAGAGGGAGAGTGGGAGGGAATAGAGTAAGTGCAAAAAGTCTGTTTGCCGTTTATATTTATCGTGGTCACGGGGGGTTGGGTAGCCAAGTGTAGTTAGTGCACTTACAAATAAACTTCGATTGGATCATTGGTCGAGTATGTCACACGACTTACTTAGTGTAGTTTTTATGATTCACATATTTCTCAAGTTATTGTATCACCTCAAAGTTAATTTAATGCACATTCAACAAGTAATGATTACGCGTCTCCCGTTAGGATCACTTGTTAGAATTTTAGTAACATCTTCTATTATATTTGGTTGAGATTATTGTACACTTGTCAATTATCATGATTTTAATTAAGTGTATTCAAAATACACACATGGTTCTTTTAAAAGATGGGCCATGACTAAGTTATGCTTTGCCCTCATCATTAACACGCCCATGATGTTGGGTGTATTGGTTTTTCATACTTATTTGACAACATTTCC
This sequence comes from Echium plantagineum, assembly GCA_003412495.2. Lineage (NCBI taxonomy): Eukaryota > Viridiplantae > Streptophyta > Magnoliopsida > Boraginales > Boraginaceae > Echium > Echium plantagineum. The sequence continues at coordinate 14,910,749 of CM016561.1, read as the reverse complement.
TATTTTAGAGTATGTGTATTTCCAATTTATACTTACTTGATGATCCATCATATTGTGGGGAGAATAATCATAAATGATAAGCATAAACCACTAGAACTTGAGTGGATCATAGAAAAGAAAAATAATTCAAATAAAAATTGACCAATTATCTCTATGAAATAGTAAGAAGACACCGATTAAAGGTTGCACAAAAGAAATTTCTTTGAAGTATTTGATTGTTGGTCGTCGCGAATTTTAGAGGTATTATCAATTGTTGATCTAATCGTATCAATTATTTTACATATCATTCTTAATACAATCATATCATATTTTAAGTGGACATATATTTTTCTAAGCTTTCACAATTCTGATTTGTATATACATATCGATACCATGAATACTTTAGGACGTTCTCACCGATTTTTTGTTGACACGGACATAATCAGAAAAAATCTTTAAAATTATTTCAATAACAATTTTCACACTATTTATTCATACTAATGTTTTATATTTGTGTTGCCCTCATCATTAACAAGGCCAAAAATGCAAGGGGAAACTACTAGTTACACTTCATCTAAAAAACAAAACAGAAAATATAAAAGGCAGCAATGATTATATATTTTCAATGGGCAGGAATGGGAACAATGTTTTGGATGCAAATATAATTATGCCAACCCACATAATTTTAATTTCCTTTAATGTGGAAAAGGGGTCTTATTGATGATGTATTGAAGTGTATTCATTTCGATCTTCATTATCGGGCCCAATTATTCTATTCAAACCGGGTCCAAGAATTTGGCTCGACGACCAGCTTAACATAAAATCAATTATGCTCCTACCGGCTACCGGAAACTTTGACCCTTGACCGTTTGGTTCACCTAGGGACTGGGGCTGGTATTTCGGTTCATGTTTGAAATCAAATGTTATACAACTTTATTTATTTTACTATTTCTATTCGTTTCGAGCCGGTTAGAGTCAATTTAGAATCGTTTTCAAACGATATTCAATTTGAGTATTTAGATAATTCGCATATTTGGTTTTCAGTTAGTTCCGAGTCAAGTGTACTTCAAGCTTTTTGTATATTAACATAGTTCAAGGGCAAGTTTGAACCCAAATTTGTACCAACTCGAATAAGCCCAATGACTTTAATTCGAAGGCACTTCGAAAGAGCTTATAATTTTATCCTAACTAAAAGTAAATAGAGGGCAAATGACACCATCAATCACTTACGTCTCTTAAAGGTTCGAGAGGCAAGTTTGAACCTAAAATTTGTACCAATTCAAGTTTCAGGTATAGCGAAAATGGATCGAATCACCCTGGTGACACTAATTCGAAGGCACATCGAAAGAATTCATAATTTTATTGTAACTACAAAAATATAGGGCAAATCGCATCATCGATCACTAACGTTTTCTAAAATTCCCGTTCCATCACCATAGTTTCACTTTTGTTGTTTTCGATCACCCGTTTTTGGTATTATGTACAAAACTAGTCACTCCCGCTAGTAAAAATGACATATATAATATATATATATAGTATTTTTATATTACGGAGTATATTATTTTTATATCCCTTCTCGTTTTCAAACATGGCCGAACAAAAAGAGCGATAGTAGGACCAAGGTAATCGAACGGGAAATTTTAAGAAACATGATCGGTCACTTGTAGTGGTGCTATTTGCCAAAAATATAACGCTGCATTACATGTGCTAATTATAATTAGCAGATTTATATATAATAATCATATTTGTCCCATACATCACAATGTTTGGTATTGGTGCTTGCTTACTATAAATTTTTAAATCTATAAATTTAACGTAATGCAACGATACAGTTTTCTAGTTCCAACAAAATTTAGGATTCAAACATTATTATGGTTTGTGTGGTGATGATCTGTCATACACTTTCTGTGTAATATATGTTATACACACATCCAAATAGTGGTTTCATGAATGAAATTACAATTGTGTCCTCATATTTGTAAGTAAAGTAGTTACTAAGGAGGGATAAAAGAGTATTTTCATTTGACAAAAAACACTATTTAGGTGGGTAAAGCGTTTCCCACTATGTGTGTAAAGTTTTGCCCCTCGAAGAGTCCAAATTCCAACTTGTCTTTTTCTTGGATCAGCCACACGCCCCCTGGTTAGTTTCCTGTCTCTTTTGTCTCAACTTCCCCATCATTTAAAGCTACAACATCCAAATCAAATCATGATTGTATATATTTCCTTGTTCCAAAACAATTGTCCAAATTGTACCTAATCAGCATACTGCTCAACCTTAGGTTCTTGTCATAATCAAATTGAGTTTGTCTTACTAAAATCAGGGCAACTGTCAACTTTTTGTTTCATTTTTAATCTATTATTTATCTCACAAGTTGCTTACATTGGATTGGAAAGGTTCTATTTCACTGTTATAAGTTTTGTCTGCATAAATTGGTTGAATATCGTTATCGATAAGTGATAAGTAGTTGTTTCTTGATGGGGTGTAAGCAATCAAAGAAGCTGAGGTACACTCCTGGGTACGAGGAGCCAACGGTTTTGGCTTCGGACACACCCTGTGAGTACAACTGCTGCTTCTAGTACACCCCGTTGGCTGCTATTGATTTACATGTCACCATTGTCATTATTACTTGCAATTGTTTAGTTTGCAATGTAAGAAATACATGAACTGTATCTGATCTGCTATTATTAACGACATGCGATATTTGTTTTGCAGTTACAGTGAGTGAAGTCAAGGTACTATATGAGCTATATCTGATAATAAGCAGCTTGATCATTGATGATGGTCTTATACACAAGGTATGTTATCTCGCTTATTCGATTACACAATATAATTATCTTTTTCCTATCCCCCAGCTAAGACTCTTGCAGTCTTGCATGGGTTATGATCAAATAGATTTCAACGTGTTGCTTCCAATGTTAACGTTCTTCCTATGATCATCAATAGGAAGAATTCCAGCTTGCTCTCTTCGGGAACAAAGATAAGGAAAATCTATTTGCAAATAGAGTATGATTTGATTTTATCTCCTATTTCCAATTTGTGCTTGATTTACTCATAAACTAAATTTTACTATAGATGTGTGTTGCTTTACTTATTTTGCATCCTCTCCTCGATCGATGCAGTTATTTGATTTGTTTGACTCGAAACAGAATGGGGTCATTGAGTTTGGGGAATTTGTTCGATGTTTGGCAGTGTTTCATCCGAATTTCCCAGTGACAGATAAAATTGCATGTAAGAGCTATGTTTAAATACTTTTGACTTGAAAAATTTACTTTGTTTTCGTGATGTCATATATTTTAACTATCTCATGATGGAACTGTCTGTTTGGCAGTTGCATTTAGATTATATGACTTGAGGCAGACAGGATACATAGAGAGAGAAGAGGTGAGCTTTGAGATTCTACGGAATATTATTGTAATAAAGCCATTTGTTTTGAGGGTTCAAACAATCACGCATAGTTTACTGTTTTTCTTCCTTGAATGCGATATATTTTCTTGTTGTTTCCCGACCTTCTATTTATAGTGTACTTCCATTTTCTTATATGTTTATATTGTAAGAAGTAGGCCATTTAATCCTTTTGAATCTAAATTTGTGTTTACATTAAGTCCGACAAATGTTTAAATCCTGCTAGACTCATATTATAATTTCATGGTTTTATTGGTGCGCAGTTAAAAGATATGGTACTGGCACTATTGCACGAATCAGATCTTGAACTTTCTGATGAATTGGTTGAACTAATTGTCGATAAGGTGAAGATTGTTTACTTCTGTCTTCGCTTCTTGCCAACCCATGTCGATGTGATGTTTTAAATTTTCAGTTATCTTCGACGTTGCAGACATTCACGGATGCAGATATAAAGGGCGATGGAAAGATTGATCAAGACGAATGGAAGGAGTTTGTATCGAAGCATCCATCCCTTATAAAAAACATGACTCTTCCATATCTCAAGTAGGCCCTCTTATACTGCATATAATGATGCTTGCTTAAATTAAAAACAACTTCACTGAATTGGAAAGTTAGCTAATCCATCAACTTGAACGTACTAGATAGTTATGATTTCTCTTTATGACTTTATTTCAGTGATATAACACTTGCATTCCCGACCTTTATTATGCGAACTGAAGTAAAAGATTCAGACATCTTGAAAGGAAAAAGAAGGGTGTGCATGCAAAATGGAAAGGCGAATCGGTACTTCTGATTTTGGAGCTGCAAAGACACGACTCACTTCCGTTGTAGAACCAAGGATCGAAATTTTGTGTTGAGACATAGTTTTCCGATAACAAAAAAAATATAAAAGCGTTCAATAATCTTGATCAACTGGAGTGTCAATCTGCTGAATATGGATTTATTCCTAAAAATTGAATATTTTTAATTCAAATATGAAATTAGGAAATATTATGTAACAAAACATAACTTGTTAAAAGAACTTCACATAGTAGTACTTCCTTAGTTCAATAATATTGATGAGCGACGACTATCGTGTACTCCACATAGACTCTTAACAGTATTACTCTTCAGAAAAATTCAATTGATATTGTTTATCAATTGAATTTAAATAAAGATAGTTTTATTTCGATTGAAAAAGCACAAACAGTGACAAAACATAGAATAGTTTTCATGAAATCGTCACTTTTGGAAATTGATGACCACCGAAAACTTCCTCTTGGATAATATTAATAATGCTCAAAAGATACAACTTTGTTTCCTTCAGATTGACCCCTTAGTGTCTTCTCTATCTACGTGGTTGTTTTAAAATTAAATTAGGTATAACAATAAAGCTAAACCAACTTATTTATTCGTATTTAAAGTGATCTAATGAAATCTATGCGATTGGATTAGTATGTAAATATGTACACATTTTAGTAACGGATGAAAGCTAAGGCATAGTCAACGGTCAACACTATCCGAAACACAAAACCAAACAATTGAGAACAATTAAAAATGAGAAAGAGTCCTCTGTCACATATCACATATGGAAGCAGATGAACTTTTTCATGAAAAGAACAGCAAACATGGTGGAGACTAGGTTGGGTCGTTATCGGGAGGTACCGGGTACGATGAGTCGCGTGATGAGTACCACATGGTTATCGATGATGAGGATGATGTAACAAGTTAAATCACAATTGATAATGATAACAACATATCATTACTATCACGTCTTTTCATCACTCCAATTTTGAATTACCAAATATTAATCACCACCATCTCCACAATCAAAATCTATCCCACCACCAACACTACCATAAATACTTTAGATTCACTAGCACAAAAATAGATTTAGACAACACAATTTAGAAACTAAAGGTTACTTAGATAACAAAATAATAATAATAATAAATAAAAGTCAAAATGACGCCATTCTTAAAAATTTCTCTCCAGGAATGATAGTCTCTTTAACGAGATTAATCCTATTACTTCCAAAAGCATTTTGCTTGCCAACACCCTTGCTAATGATTGGCTCAAAGGTTTTACTTACAAGAGAAGCCATCATCCTAGCAACAAGAATTTACTTTCAGGATCTGCGACTAGAAGACCGGCAACTATCTCTTACGGAGATTATATCGTCCTTTCTAGCAACGCCTGCACAAGGAGTTGTAACAGAAGGGACAACAAGATATTGCTAGGTGTCTCCTCAGAAAAAGACTCATTTTGGTTCATTACATCAACCAGTTATGGCAAACACAACTACATCAAAGGATCCAAAATTTTCAAGGACTGCACTAACAACAACAATGAGCTCAACCTGCAGAATATTTGTAACGGGATTCTCACTGCAATCATTATTGCATCAGGAATTGACAACCACACAATTTTTATTGTTACTGATAGCTTCATTTCGCAGGTTTGGTTTAGGTACTTTCACTTCCTTTACCAGGACGGAGATTTGACGTCTTTGCTCAGTATTGGGTCAAAGAAATACTGCAATATTTTTTGGATGCCTACGAATGTTGGTTGCTCCCAAGATCTTAAAGATTTTGTTATTAATGATTTCAATGTTGTTAGTCCTTTGAACAATGTTACTAATTTGATTCCTTCTTGTAATGGCATTTTTAGCCATAACAATTGTTAATTTATGACATGAATTATTTATCAAAAAAAAAAAATTTCTCTCCAAATTTGTACCAATTCAAATTTAGGACATAACAAAAACATACCGAATAAGCTCACTGATAATTCTAATTCGGAAGCACTACAAATGAACGCATAATTTGGATGTATGCAGTCTGTATAGACAGAGTCATGCAACGTATATCACATAAATAAAAAATACTGTATTACATGTTTAATATAATTATAAAAAAAAGAAGGGCAAACGGCTATAACCATCACCTACGTTATACGAAACAAAATTCTTTTCCTCAGGATTATTTCAAATAGAAATAGAGAACGAAGTAACTAGAAAGGTTGTTAAAATAACCCCTTCTAGAAGGATCATCTAGAAAGCAATTATCTTTGTCTGTATGAATAAAGAAAAGCTGACATGGGTCCTCTTTCACTCACCAATGAAATAAAAGGAGTCTCTTTTAATATTGTGGTGTTATTTAATGATAATGTTGCCATTAACACAATAATTTAGTAGGGGCAAATTGGTACTTTCAGGCTTAATAAACAAAAAAAAAGAAAAAGAAAAATCGAAAACACCCAAATCAATTTAATGGTTATCCGAAATCCACAAATTAAACTCGAAACCTAATTGATCAAAACGAAAAACGGCACATCATGGTGAGCGACTGGGTCCTTTTATTTCATGGGTGAATGAAATGAGTCAATTAAATCATGAGTGAGTAAAAGGAGATTCCGGTAAAACATAGGTGATGGTTCCATGCTTTTGCCCAAAAAGAAAAAGAAGAAAGATATCATTATTTAATTTTGACTACATATATTTATAATATTTTTATAATACTTTAACATTTTTTTATATAATTTGTAAAAAAATCGAGTGTTGTCGAGCAAGCCGGCTAGCTCAAACGAAGACCACATTCGCTACTACCTTACTACTTAATTATATATATAGAGAGTGGAGCAATCGAACCGAATGCTGGAGCGGGTCACGAATTACCAACTCCTTTCTGGCACTATGTATAGTGTTTCCCATCAACATCTCTTTATCATTTCCCTTCCCACACCCGACACCACCTTCCCTACCAAAGGTCAGCCACCGCCCAGAACCCCCTCCTCTCCTTTTTCAGTCGGTTGCATTCCCTACTGGCTGTCTCTTTCATTTGAAGACAAATTTAACGAATCTGTATTATGGTTGGAGTGAGAGAGCTCCTCAATTTGGTCGTAAGTTAATTGTCTATCCCACTATCAGCTTTGATTTTACAAATATAATACATTAAAATCTGTGATCTCATTGTTTAGCTTTTTCACGGCGAAAGTGGAACTAATACATACAGTGATCGAGATGAATTTTAAAATGGTGTCATTTGCCTAAGATCGTGCTAATTATAATTAGTAGATTTTTATACAATAATCATATTTGTCCCATGCTTCCGTTAAATTTAAATTTATAATTCCATTAAATGTTTGTAATTGACACCCTATTCGTGCTCTGTTAAAATGCACATCGACATGTGATGTTCTTCCGAGTCAATATATAATATGTTGGCTACTCCTCTATAGCCAATTGGTTTAAGAGTCGAACTCATAGACTCTTAACATGATATCATGAGCCAGCCCGAGTTATTGAGTCACGTGTAACTTCGCCGATGTTGTTCCGGCAACATCGGCGGGTTACACGCGGAACAACATCGGTGGGGTTACACGTGCCTCATTAACTCGGGCTTGGCTCATGATACTATAAATTTAGAGGAATGCAACGTTACATTTTTCTAGTTACAATTCCAAACATTGTTCTGATGTGTGTGGTGCTGAAATGTGATACACTAAGTGTGAGTATAGTGTGTTTCCCACTATGTGTGTGTAGTCTATTACTATTAGTGTTGCCCCTCTTAAGAGTACGAGCTCCAACTTGTCGTATTCAGCCGCACGCCCCTGGTTGGTTTTATGTCTCTTTTCTCTCTACTTCCCCATCATTTAAAGCTAGAACGTTCATGATTATATCTTTCCTTGTTCCAAAACAATTGTCCAAAATGTACCTAATCAGCATACTGCTCAACCTTAGGTTCTTGAAAATTTCTTCAATTTCTTTATATTGACATTTCAAAATATTTATTGTTATTGAATTGATATTTTATTTGACTTTTGTTGTAAACTTTGATATTCTTATGCCTTATAGATGTTCATAATTGTGTTTACATTTTTATTATCTATATAGCAGAATACTCATTGGCTTACCATTGTCAAGTATTTGATCGGACTTATAAGTTTTGTCTGCATAAATTGGTTGGATATCGATAACTGATAAGTAGTTGGTTCTTGATGGGGTGTAAGCAATCAAAGAAGCTGAGGTACACTCCTGGGTACGAGGAGCCAAACGTTTTGGCTTCGGTCACACCCTGTGAGTACAAGTGTTCCTTCTCATCATACACCCGGTTGGCTGTTAATTGAATTGCATATCATCATTGTCATATTAATACTTGTCATGATTAGAAAGCTAATGAATAAAAAATCTATTGTTCATCAAATTACATGTAATGGAAGAAGGTTATCAATTTGTTTCATTGCATTTCTTCATAAATTATTAGTTTGTTCTCGCTTCCGTTAGCAACTGAATCAGATGTATTACAGGTCAAGCAATTGTTTAGTTTGCAATGTAAGAAATACATAAACGGTATCTAATCGACTATTATCAACGACATACGATCTTTATTTTGCAGTTACAGTGAGTGAAGTTGAGGTACTATATGAGCTATATCTGATAATAAGCAGCTTGATTATTGATGATGGTCTCATACACAAGGTATATAATCTAGCTTATCAATGACACAATATAATTTTTTTCCCTATCCCCCAGCTAAGATTCTTGCTTGGGCTATGATCAAATAGATTTCAATGTATTGCTTCCAATGTTAACGTTCTTCCTTTGATCATCAATAGGAAGAATTCCAGATTGCTCTCTTCGGGAACAAAAATAAGGAAAATCTGTTTGCAAATAGAGTATGATTTGCTTTTCTCTCCTATTACCAATTTGTGCTTAATTTAGTCATAAAGTTAATTTTACTCCTTCCAAACAATTGAATAAGTTTCATCTATAGATGTGTTTGCTTTACTCATTTTGCATCCTCTCCTCGATCGATGCAGATTTTTGATTTGTTTGATTCCAAACAGAATGGGGTCATTGAGTTTGGGGAATTTGTTCGATGTTTAGGAGTGTTTCATCCGAATTCTCCAGTAACAGATAAAATTGCATGTAAGAGCTATGTTTAAATACTTTTGTCTTGAAAAATTTTGTTTATTTTCGAGATGTCATATATTTTAACTATCTCTTGATGGAACTGTCTGTTTAACAGTTGCATTCAGATTATATGACTTGAGGCAGACAGGATACATAGAGAGAGAAGAGGTGAGCTTTGTGATTCTATGAAATATTGTATATTACTCCATTTGTTTCGAGGGTTCAAACAATCACACATAATTTACTGTTTTTCTTCCTTGAATGTGATATACTTTTTTGTTGTTTCCCGTCTCTCGACCTTCTCTTTATAGTGTACTTCTAGTTTCTTATATGTTTATATTGTAAGAAGTAGACCATTTAATCCTTTTGAATCTAGATTTGTGCTTACATTAAGTTCCGACTAATGTTTTAAATCCTGCTAGACTCATATTATAATTTCATGGTTTTATTGGTGCGCAGTTAAAAGATATGGTATTGGCACTATTGCACGAATCAGATCTTGAACTTTCTGATGATTTGGTTGAACTAATTGTCGATAAGGTGAATGATTGTTGACTTCTGTCTTTGCTTCTTGCCAACCCATGGCGATGTGATCTTTTAAATTTACAGTTATCTTCGACTTTGCAGACATTCACGGATGCAGATATAAAGGGCGATGGAAAGATTGATCAAGAGGAATGGAAGGAGTTTGTGTCAAAGAATCCATCCCTTATAAAAAACATGACTCTTCCATATCTCAAGTAGGCCCTATTATTATGCATATAATGATTCTTGCTTAAATTAGAAACAACTTCAGTAGATAATTATGATTTCCCTTTATGATTTTATTTCAGTGATATAACACTTGCATTCCCGAGCTTTATTATGCAAACTGAAGTAAAAGATTCAGATATCTTGAAAGGGAAAAGGGGGGAGTGCATGAAGTGACATTGTTTATTTTGAAATGGAAAGAGAGGCCGGTACTTCTGATTGGGGAACTGCAAAGACACGACTCACTTCAGTTGTAGAACCAAGGATCAAAATTTTGTGTTGAGAGATAGTTTCCGATAATAAAAATATATGAACGCTTCAAAAACTATAAGAAATGTTGTAAAAACAGTGTAAATTATAGAAACATGTGAAAACGAGTATTAAACACTATTCCCTCCGTCCATAAATGATTGACACATTTTTACTTTTGTGGTCAATGTTTAAAAAATTTGATCAATAATTCTTATTAAACGAGAAGGATTAGTATAGTTATGTGGTATCTTGTTAGATTCATCTCAATATATATTTTTGAAATATCAACTTGTTATAATTTTTTCGAATGTAGAATAAGAGATATATACGTTTTAAACCTTATTTTGTTGACCATAAAAGTTAAAATGTACCTATCATTTATAGATGAAGGGAGTATTGATTTACATAACAAGGATTTATTCATAGAAATTGAATGTCTTTAATTCAAATGAATTATGCAATATAGTGAAACAAAACATAATTTTTTAAAGGAATTTCAAAGTAGTACTTTCCTTTATTCAATAATCTTGATCAACGATGACTACCATATTCTTTAACTTGAGTAGTATGATGAAAGTATTATTTTTTATAAAAAATCAATTGATAAGGTTTATCAATTAAAATTGAATGGGGTAGTTTCCAAAATTTAGGGCGAAAAGCACAAGCAATGGTGAAACATGAAATAATTTCCACGAGATCATCACTTTTGAAATTGCTTGTGTTTTGTTTCGATAATTTAAGAAAAAAAAATAGTTGTTTCAATTGTTTCATTCCCAAATTTTGAACCAACTTTACTATTGAACCTACTTTACTTTAGAGTACTTTACATGGATATACTATACGATATTGATGACCGCCCGAGAACTTTCTCTTGGGAAATGCTCAAAACATACAATTATTTGCTTCAGGCCTTTTTCTGTCTTCTCGACCTACGTGGTTGTTTTTTAATTAAATTAGATGTAACTATAAAGCTAAACCAACTTATTAATTCGTATTTAAAGACTTAAATGCGATTGGATTAGTATATAAATATATTCGATTTTTCATAGTGGATCAAAGCTAAGGCTTAAAGGTCAACACTATCTGAAACACAAAAGTAAACAATGCGGAACAATGAAAAATGGCGAAGAGTCCTCTGTCACATATGAAAAGAGATTCAACTTTTTTATGAAAAGAACCGGAAAACATGATGGAGGGTAGGTTGGGTCATTATTGGGAGGTAGGATGAGTAGTGAGTACCACATGGTTATCCATGATGAGGATGATGTAAGTTAATTCAGTACTACTTAATTGGTAATGATAGCAACATATCATAACTATCACGTCTTTCATATTTAATCTTTTCATTGGACATATTAATCTCTTCCTATTTCAATCTGGTTCGAGGGGTAAGTTTGAACCTAGGCCATAGCGAAAATAGACCGAATAAGCTCCGTCACAACTCTAATTTGAATGCACTACAAATAAGGGGCGGAAGGAGAGGGTCGAGGGACGGTGGGGGCATATGGACTTCTAAGGAATGTCCTCCCACGCTTGTTCACAACTCATACCATGGTTTGAAATCTGGCAGAAGTCTTTTGTTTTGTCTGTCGAGCATTTAGTTTGAGATCGATAAACTTTATTAAATAATTGATAATATTAGCCATGTTGCTCAATCAATGTATATGAATGTTATTGCCTATTGGACACAATAAATTTCTTTAGTGTTTTAAATGAAATCAACAACAAATTCAAGTAATTGAATGAATTTAATTAATATATATTTTTTAAAAGTTAAAAAATGAGATATACAAATAATTTTAGTTCCTATGATTAAATATATTTTTATCATGAAATTATAGTTTGATAACTACCAACTACAATATATTGATAAATCAAGAAAATAATTACCAACTAAAATAAGTTCTAAAAGTAAACACCCATTAAATGAGATATAAGAATAATTTTTTATCTATCTCATATAACTGAAAATATTTTTTTCATAAATTTTTTATAAAAATAAACATCAATTAAAATAAGTTATTAGATGAAAATATAATAACGACTCAAAATAAATGAGTAAATCTACACTATATTTAATTGGGGAAGGGGGGAATTAGTTATTTTTTTAATGAAGCCCCATGATCTTTTTTAACGAATAAGCAAGTGACATGTGTTTAAATTGCATACTAACTACTAACTCCCATTTAGTTTATCTTTTTTGAAAATTTGCAAAGGTATATTATTATTTTATACATTAAAATATTTAAGCATAGTTAAGATGAATAAAATAGTTACATATATATAATTATATATTTATTTAATGATTTTTATCATGCATAAATTTTGAATTTCACAAGAAATATTTTAACATAATATATCCATGTAAAAGTTAATGTAACAACATACAGTATATTTTAAATATGAGAAACGACCTCGCACAGGTTGAACTGTGCACAAACATCTAGTAAATAAATAGAAGAAGGAAAGAGTGTCACGTAGATTTTGGAGGACTATAGTATGGGATAACAGATCACCTATAGGAGTATATTTGTAAATTCTTGCTAGGTTCCACTAGAATCGGCACGGCTGGATCTTTTTCTTGGATCACCTACACGCCCCTGGTAATTTTTCTGTCTCTATTCTCTCTCCTTCCCCGTCATTTAACGAAAGAACATCCAAATCAAATGATGATTATATATTTCCTTGTTCCGAAACAATTGTCCAAAATGTACATAATATTGCTGAATCTAAGGTTCTTGAAAATTTGTTTATGTTGACATTTCAAAATATTTATTGTTATTGAATTAGTATTCAATTGAGTTATACTTGTCGTAATCAAATTGAGTTTGTCTTACTACAATCAGGGCGACTGCCAACCTGTTGGTTGATTATTAATATCATGATAAATAATTGCTAGAGCTTATCAGACAAGGTCGAAATTATACCTTCGGTAGAGCTAATTAGGACTATTCAATTTTTACTTTATATATTTATTGTCTTCTTCTAAGTGATATTGACAATTAAACTAATCTATTACAAGTTGTAGGATACGCCTAAATTGCTTACATTGGATTGTAAAGATTTTATTTGACTTTTTTTTTGTAAATTTTGATATTCTTTTGCCGATTGAGATGTTGATCATTGCGTTTTCATTGCCGTTTTATATATAGCAGAATACTCATTGGCTTACCATTTTCAAGAATTGGGTCGGACTTATAAGTTTTGTCTGCATAAATTTGTTGGATATCATTATCGATAAGTCATTCATAGTTGTTTCTTGATGGGGTGTATGCAAGCAAAGAATCCCAGGCACACTCCTGGGTACGAGGATCCGATGGTTTTGGCTTCGGACACACCCTGTGAGTACAACTGCTCTTCTCGTGTACTCTGTTGGCTGCTAACTGAATTACTTGTCATCGTTGTCGCGTTATTACTTGTCATGATTAGAAATCTAATGAATCAAAAGTCTAGTGTTCATCAAATTAGATGTAATGGAAAAGGGTTCTCAAATTGTTTCATTGCTAGTATTTGTAATTGAATTATTCGTTTGTTCTGGCTTTCGTTAGCAACTGAATCGGATATATAACAGGTCAAGCAATCGTCTAGTTTGGAATGTAAGAAATACATAAACTGTATCTGATCTACTATAATCAACGACATACGATCTTTGTTTTGCAGTTACAGTGAGTGAAGTCGAGGTACTATATGAGCTATATCTGAAAATAAGCAGCTGTGTAACTGATGATGGTCTCATACAGAAGGTATATTATCTAGCTTATCAATGTCACAATATAATTTTTTTTACCTATCCCCCAGCTAAGATTCTTGCTTGGGTTATGATCAAATAGATTTTAATGTATGGCTTCCAATGTTAACGTTCTTCCTTTGCCATCAATAGGAAGAATTCCAGATTGCTCTCTTCGGGAACAAAAATAAGGAAAATCTGTTTGCAAATAGAGTATGATTTGCTTTTCTCTCCTATTTCCAATTTGTTCTTGATTTACTCATAAAGTAAATTTTACTCCTTCCAGACAATTGAATAAGTTTCATCTATAGATGTGTTTGCTTTACTCATTTGCATCCTCTCCTCGATCGATGCAGATTTTTGATTTGTTCGATTCCAAACAAAATGGGGTCATTGAGTTTGGGGAATTTGTTCGATGTTTGGGAGTGTTTCATCCGAATTCCCCAGTAACAGATAAAATTGCATGTAAGAGCTTAGTCTAAAATCTTTTATTGTTGCAAAATTGACTTTGCTTTTGTCATGTCATATATTTTTAACTTATCTCTTGATGGAACTGTCTGTTTGGCAGTTGCATTCAGATTATATGACTTGAGGCAGACAGGATACATAGAGAGAGAAGAGGTAAGCTTTGTGATCTACAGAATATTGAAATAACTGTATTTTTTTAGGGTTCTAACAATCACGGGTAATGTACTTCCAACATTTCTCTGTAATAAGCACCATATACTGGATAACTTTTGATTCTCCTAAAGAGCTGCCGACTAAATGTGACGTGTCTTTAATTTGTTTTCTTGGTGTTTTTGACCTTCTCTTTATATCATAGTTCTTCCATTTTCTATTACTTTTTTAAATTTAGAAGAAGACCATTTCATCCTCTTGAATCTAAATTTGTGCTTATACTAGTATTTCTTTAGACTGATGTTTAAATTCTGCTAGACTCATTATCATTTCGTGGTTTCATTGATGCACAGTTAAAAGATATGGTACTGGCACTATTGCAAGAATCAGATCTTGAACTTTCTGATGATGTGATTGAAGTAATCGTCGACAAGGTGAAAGTTAGTTCTGTCTTTGCTTCTTACCAATCCATGTCGATGCAATCTTTTAAACAGTTTCTCTTCCACTTTGCAGACATTCACTGATGCAGATTTAAAGGGCGATGGAAAGATAGATCAAGAGGAATGGAAGGAGTTTGTATCAAAGAATCCATCCCTTATAAAAAACATGACTCTTCCATATCTCAAGTAGGCCCTCTTATCCTGCATATAATGATGCTTGCGTAAATTAAATTAAAACAACTTCACTGAATTGGAAAGTTAGCTAATCCATCAACTTGAACGCAATAGATGGTTATGATTTCCCTTTATGATTTTATTTCAGTGATATAACACTTGCATTCCCAAGCTTTATTACGCGGACTGAAGTAAAAGATTCAGATATATGTACGCACTTGTGAGGATCCATTTATGCCCAGAGATCTCAGAGATGACAAGACCAGTTACGCCATGCCTAGTCTAGGGAGAGGGGTGTGCATGCAGTGTCATCGTGCATCTTGAAATGGAAAGAGGGGTCGGTACTTATGATAGTGGAACTGCAAAAACACGATTCACTTCCATAGTACATGAACTTTACTTTGAGTACTTCAACAGCATGAGAAGGTAATGGAACCGAGAGCCGTCTATACAGAGCCCGCAGAGGCCGGCCACTTATACATGGATATACTATAAGATCTTGATCTAGTTTCTACTGAAGGCTACAAAATATGTCACCTGCAGATTTAGTTAATTGGATTCTACAATTGGGCACTATGTAATTGAATAGTGCAGTACTTCATGACTTCATCTAGTTAATGTTCATTTCCGTTTTGTTGTCTGTTTCTAAGTAATTTCTATTCTCTTTTGTTGTAGCTTTGAAACATCGATTTAAATGTTTTTTTATATAGTAGCCTAAAAATTGTAAGAGATACATTTAGGCTTCTTCGATATAGTATTAATACTACATGTTAATTTGTTGAGAAGTTCTTACATAATTAACATTATATGTAACAATTCCATTTATGAGAAAATATTATGGCAAAGAATAAGATATATATACTAAGGTACCAAGAGTACACTTAATTTAGGAACCTTTTCATTTTATAGAAAAGCAATTAATTGATGAACTATCACCATATAGACTAATTGAAGCATAATTATTAGTAGTAGTTTTCATATTTGGAGGCCTGACAAATAAGCCACTCCTGTTGAAGGTAACCAAGTGGAACCTAAGATGAACTGAGCAACAGTGAACTTGCTTGCATCTGCCTTGGTTAGTATATGATATCCAGGCCACTTAACTCTTGCTGAAAGACCTGCTCCAGGACCACTGTTTAGGTACTCTCCATAGTACAATGTGTCGAATGCAAATGTCGTATTCCAAGCAAGCCATCCTTCTGGATGAAGGTGATCACCCAGGTTCGACTGCATGACGACTGCCCGAGAATATAGTTTCCAGGGACGTCCTAGGTAAGTAGAGTAGTTGCCTTTAGACGCCTCAAGATCTGCGGTTGCAGCGATCTTAGAAGTGTGGATAGAGATTCCAGTGTTCTGATTCGGATCCTTCCTATTTTGAGCCGTGATGGTGTTTTTCTGGCCGGGCATCCCCTTCCTAGCCCAAATATTGCAGTTTTGGAGCACGACGGCTGCATTCCCAAATATGAAGTCGACTGTTCCATAAATGTCGCATTCGCGGAAGAATTGGCGATTGGAGTGGACATACAGGGTGTCTTGGTACCCAATAATTTGGCACCGGTAAATCACTGCATGATCGGCTCCAATTCTGAGAGCTACAGCTTGATGCTTTACTGGTCCAGCATAGTTCTCAAATGTTATGTCCTTGGCAATAAATCCTGCACCCGTTGCAGCTGTCATACAAGAAAAATCAAAGCCATCACATTATAAGCCTCAAAAAGATTAATACTCCACCTGCATATCAAGAATTAGATGGCCCACATCCAATAATGTCAATCTCTTTATATACTGGCCACCAATATATATTGGTGAGTGGTCACAATTCTATCATATATTCTGTCTAGAGGTAGAATATCAAATAAACTGATTTTTTCTTGTTTTTGCTCATTTGGGAGAATATGGCATGAGAATTGAGACTATACAACCCATTCAACTTGCACCAAAAATAACATGCCTGTCATCATCCAGAACTCTAGCTGTATGCTGTTTTTGTTACATCTTTTTTTCTTTTGGGGGTCGGGATCGACTTTGATTTTTAGCTTCATCAAGTTATAATCACATCCCATTTTCGACATTAAGCTACATTTGTACCCTTACTATATTTTTCCGTATATACTTGTAACGTAATTTTTCATTTACTTATAAATGGAGCGAAAAAAAATCAAAACACTTCTTTTTTTGGTATATGATCCTCTAAAAATTCGCAAATTGCTCAACAATTTCCACCTAAACTAAGATAATTACACATTGAACCATTTCACCACATTAAATGAATTTGGTTAGTATTTTTTGAAGTTACATATTGAACCATCTCACCAATCTTCTAAAATAAAGTATTTTCTAGCTCCCAAGTCCCATGTGCAAATTCAACTCAAGAAACTTCCAAGGGAACAAAAAGAAATCTCATGTACAATTATTATAGACAAGAAATTATGATGGGAACGTACAAGAACCCAACATGCATGGTCAAGCAACCAAATTCATTTATTCATGACCGAACGCCCCGCCCCCCACCCCAACCACCCTCCCCCTTTAAAAAAAATTACATGTGATGAAAATATAGTTGAGAATTAAATTTAAATTCGAAAAATAATTTATTATCCGATAAGAATCTGATTCATGGTAACAACGCGATCTTTGTCATTAGAATTCTTAGATTGTGAAATTTGATCTAAAGTCATAATTCCTAACAAGTTCGCGAAAGATTATTAAGTGCAACGTGCAAAAAACGATAAAAGGGACGTTTGGGGAGGGATTTTCCTTAAGTATAACAATTAATGTAGTAAGGGACGTGAATTTACCAAATGTAGCAGTATGGAACGTTGTCATATTATCAGCAACACTTTTGCCTCCTTTTATAATCGTTTTTTGCATCCCATCTCCAAATATCATTAAATTCGTTTTCTTCCTCCCCACTTTCAATATGTCCTCTTCATACCTGCAATTAACTCTTCCAGATTAAATTCTCATTGTGTTTGTTAGGTAAATAAACTACCTAATTATGAAAACTGAAAGAACATATATAAAAACTCACCTAACTATTTATAATTACAACATGCCTTTGGGTCTTTGACCAAATAAATTAAATTACCTTATTATTGTTAAAGTAATAGTGACATCTCAATTGAAGTCGTAGAATGAAATCATCATCACACCAAACTAGAATAATCAAGCCACGTAAGCAAGATAACTTCACCTAAACTAAATTATACTTCCTCCTTTCTTTTTTTAATTGTATTTTTAGTCATTTATAGACTAAGAAAATAAAAACAGTCAAAAAAACATATTAAAATATAAAATGACAATCAATTGAAACTATATAATTCATGAGTAATAACTTCATAAGAAAACGTCATCAAGGTAAAACTACAATTAGCTAAAAAGATGACTAATTAGACCTATAGAATTAAAACAAAAAAATAAACAATTAAAAAATAGAGGAGAAAGTAATTTTCTACTGTCTCACTCTTGATCACATACAGTCACACAGTCACAGACTCACAGTAAGACTAACCGACAAACAAAAATGTTTTATTTCTTTCTTTTCCAAGAATTACTTATTCAAATTTTGCAATAGAACTCTAACACATAATAAATATATCACCTCAATTTTACAAAAAACTAATCTAGGTTAATAAAACTTTAATGTACTTATTGACACGCATAAATTCAATTTGAATCTTAATTATCATATTAATGATATAATACGTGGTAGATATTATTCTATGAAGTAACACTTAAATATAAACTAATTATCAAATTTGAAAGTAGATAATATTTTTAAATGAACTTACACTCCCGCTTTGATGTAAATAACAAATCGACGTGGACCATATTCAGGCACCTTCTTAAGCGCCTCAGCAATAGTCTTGTATGTACCATTTCCATCTTTCGACACGATAATATTCGCTTGAGCTGCCGACAAATCCGTCGCTAGTAATCTCCTGTCCTTTTTGGACAACCATTTTGGGAAATCATTTTTCCCCTCCGATTCCACCGACACTTCGTGATCATGCTCAAGTAACCTCCGATTGTTTATGGGAATCCCCGAAAACTCCTTACCAGACGCCGCGAAAATCGCCAAGGAATTGCTTGCTAACGCAGACAAGTCCTTCAAATGAGCCGACATTTGCTTCCTCAAGTTGGTGCTGGATCCGGACAAACCATCTTCACATGTGTCTTGATTAGTCACGGCCGAGCTGAGCCAAGTCAGCACATCATCGTGTGTGGACCCTGCATTCGAGGTAACCAAGTTCAGAGACCGATCAAGAAGCTCCACGGATTCCTCCAACAGCTCCAGGCAATCCTCGTAGGCGGACCTCGATCGGGGATCCATCGGGATGTTGTTTAGCTCGGCGGCAAAATCTAGTGCCCTGCTGAAACGGTTGAGGGTCAAATTCACTTGAATGTGGACTAATTCGCGGTCCGATTGGGCGGATACCCCTCCTGGAAAGTCCTGGAGGGCGTCGACGCAGAGGGTGGGGTAGCGGGTGTGATCACAAGCACGTGAAATGGCTCGGGTCGGGTTTCCGTGGGGCTGGGAGTCCTTGGATGACTTCCCGGTTATGCCTACCGTGACCCCGGCTACAATGCTGGACATTAGGAAGAGGATAGCGGCGGTGAGGAGGACGGAATTGGCTGTGCAGCTGCGTTTTCTGGTGGAGGAGCTGGTGGTGTGGCTGGGTAATAGGTCCAAAGTTTGGGGGGAGCCACCATGTGACTCTGTTTCTCCAAGCTTACCATAGTTCATTTTTGTGTAGTTTTGTATGATGATAATAGATTAAAAAAGATGATGTTAAGAATGAAATAACATGAAGTAGTCTTTTAATTGGAAGCTTTTGGTTGTGTAAGTAGGAGAGTAGGAAGTACTAAAGGGGTAATGCTGGTTAGCTCCGCTTCTAGTCTATAGATACATTTATACTGATCTGATATATATTTGTCCTATTCTTCCCAGACATAAAAACATGCAATGCAAGAAAAGTTGGTACTACATTGTCAATACTATTACACTTAATAGAAACCGATTTTTTTATGTCATATCAGATAATTATCCTTTCATATCATCGATTATATTTCGATCACTAACATTTATGAGAATTCTGCGTTCGATCACTGTGCTTCAACTTTGACTGTTTTCTATCACCCACGTTATGTATTGTGTATAAAACGAGTCACTCGCCCGTTTTTTTATAAAATGCGATTTTTGATGCTTTTTCACAAGGACAATTTAGTCATTTTAATACCAACATGCTCATTTTTCTTGATGATTGGTTTTATTGGTTTGGATATTTCTTGATGTTGGATAAAGAAGAAGGAGAGATGATAAAATGACTAAATTGTCCTTGTAAAAAAACATTAAAAATCTCATTTTGTCAAAAAATGCGTGAGTGACTCGTTTTATACACAATACAAAACGTGTGTGATCAAAATCAGTCAAAGTTGAAGCACAATGATTAAACGCAGAATTCTCATAAACGTTGGTGATCGATGATGTCATTTGCCCATTTATAATTTTTAAATTTCACGAACAATCTAAAAACAATTTCATTTTTCTCTTTTTTCTTCACGACTTCATCCTAACAAGTACAAACATATAGCTTATAAGAGCGATCTATCAATTTTTTCGTAGCGATATTTAGTCCTTAAACATATAACCAACATGCATATATAATATAGGTAACTACTAACTATAATTCAAATATGGTGTGCATAATGTTACAACTTTTTGCATTAGATTCGATTAAGCATAGTTGATTTAATATTAGAATATGTGGTTACCTAAAGATTGTTCAATTAGATTGGATGAAGTAACTAATTAAGAGATGGAAAGTTTGGTGTAACTTAACTATCATAGATACCACAGGCTATTAGCTGTCCTCAATTCTAAAGATTGGCCATGTTGATCTGGAATAGTGATTTAGTGTCCTTCCCATTCATTTCTTCAATAGTTTACACCTTTTTATCTTTACCTTTTGACTTGATTATATATTACACTTACGTGTTAGAATGGCTTCTATTACTTAATGATAATCGAGAATCATGCAACATTAATTGTTCTGTTGGAAAATGAAAACTGCCGGCTAGCATGGAACTTAATCTTTTATTTATTGAATACTCACTCTCCTATTTTTGAGACGAAAGTTGTGAATAGCGGTTAACAACGATGTTATATCGGTTTACTTTCAACGACCACCATCACCCATCGAACTATATATCGCCAACAACACCAGACGACTACCGACGGTACGACATTACAGCTAAACGACCACGGGAGATCCGAGCTTAGGTAGCTACTAGTTCCACTAAGAGTAAGGCAGCTACAGAAGGGAATTTATGTGATTAAAGTTGAAGGGCAAAGAGGTTTAAAAGTCAGAAACGGAAATCTGAGGGCGGAGAATTTAAGGGCAAAGTATTTAGCAAGTGAGTTGGGTTGGGCCATACATTAAATTCGCATCGGCATAATAATTGAGCGAGGAAGCCACATGGTTGGTTGGTTATTATTTTGATTTTGATATGGAAAGCTTTTATTAGTTTTTACTCATTACTACTTGACTCAACATTTAGAGGCGACCTAGGGTGGACTTGCATTTGTTGTTTATGATATGTGATCAAACAAAGTGGTCCCTTACTCCAGCAATCTATTTGGACTATGCATCATCTATGTCTAGTGTGCAGTTTTTATTATACATTCTCACTTATTAAAATTAAGTTTAAATGTATATTGGTTGTATGAAAATATAATATTTAGTTAATATTAATATATTACTCTTGATCAACACATACATCAAAAATAAAATTACAATATGATGAAATTTCTTGGGTTCAATGTATAAGTAAGCATGAATAATTGGGGGCAATTTACCAATGGTAAACACTAACATCAATATCGTTACTAGCATCAAGGGAGAGAAAAAAAGGAAAGTGGTGGAAGTGTTTACTAAAATAATCCACCATTACTTCCTCGAAATGATTCTATAACTATAGGGAAGTCTTTTAGAGAAAAGTTTTTTTTTTAAAATCCTTCCTCCTTAAGAATACACACGGTTGAGCTTAATAGAGGGAAACCACCATTAATTTTTCTTTCATTTTCTCGTTCCTATTATACTTGAAATGTTTTATAAAACATATGGAGGAGTTAGTTCAATCATAAATATGGATTCCTTGACATCATACCGAGTAACCCAGGGCAGAAAACTGTTATCTATCAGGGTTCTTAGCTTGAGGGTCTCAAATTTGTTATAAGCATGGATTACATCTTAGAGGTATTATTGTTGGATGCTAGAGGTTACCTTCTATTCCGCTGCGCAATTCAAGTTTTAATTGTTATTGACTTATTTCTACATAATGTGGACCCAAATCACTGACGCATATCAGCATATATATGTGAAGCTCAATTCTTGACGGACCTGATCCGCTTAAGGGCCTAGAGACATAGGGTTTCCGTTACGGCCAATCAGAACAGGACACGCGTCCATCCTAAGGTGAATGTTACAGATGAAATTTTCTATAATAAATATCGGCACTATTCCCCAGACCACGTATGTGAGATTAGTCCCAAAACTTATAATTACTCTCTCAAACACCGTTGACTGACTTGATCGTCGGAGTGTTTGAGGTCAAACCCCGGCCACACTTTCAGGTTAAATGGCTCCAAGAAAAACCAATACACAAAAAGAAGGCGTGCGGATCGAGGCCACTCCTCATATCCAAGACGAATAGGCAGGCTTCCGCGACCAGCCAGCCACGCCATGATGCGGAACAGGATTTGTGGAAACATATTAATCAGAATCGACAAGAAGGTGCTCGCGAAAATCTCTCGCAACACCAAGACGAGCCCTCTCATGCAGAAGACAATGAAGAACGGATCAACGAATTTTAAATGTATAGACGCAGAGATTTGACTGACAAATCACTACACAAACAGGTCCCCGACCCAAAGCAAATAGGATAACGTCGCGACCATTATTTCGATCGTAACACCAAACATGATTATATATCGTAGTTTAAGTTAAATGGGCGACAATGATCACACCTATAAGTGGATGAATATTCCATTACATATGTTTGAGCGACATTTCCTTTTTCTCCTTTATAGAAGTGCGATCTTCGACTAGTGAGTCAACGTGACGTGATTGGTGACCTAATGATATTATTTCCCTATTAAGTTACATGAATTGATTTTTTCTAAAAGAAAACTTTGTAACAAATATAGAAAATAATTTGGAAATGCAGCTAGTTGATATTGTTTTCACTTTCCAGTCATGAATATGAAGAGGTGAAAACGCGTTTTATGTGTCTTGTCAATTGCTTTCTATAATTTGTTCCTTTTGTACATTTTGGGTCACAAGGCTTTTGTCTCTTCTCTAATTACAGTCATGAATTTCAGGGTACATTACTCAACTACTAGTCCAACCTCCTGCAGAGAACGATCTTTTTCCCCTGCTCTAAACTTATTATCTTACTCCCCACCAGTATAAGGGTCCTTATATTCTCAAGGTGAAAATTTCTGAAACAAAGATTTATGTACATTTTATCCTTAATGACCGTATGAAAGTAAAGTTGGATTGAAATAATGCCAATTTCCAGCGTTGAAATAAACGATCTAATTTTTTAAATTTGATAAAGTGATATAAGGAGTTAATTTTAGAAAAAATTATGAGGAGATAATTTCCAACAATATTTCTTATGACGGTCGCCTAAATGCTTTTTTTTTGGAAAAAAACAAGGCTTTTACCCTTTCCTAATAAAAAGGATAGCAATTTTTTCATAATTAAAAACTAGCCCAAACATTCTCATTGTGCCTCATTTTGAACCCAAGTCAAAATTCAAAAGAGTAAATTTTAAATTTCACAAAATTTTATACAACTTGTTCATATATGTCATGAACATTGTTTAATTTCATCATTTTTTTTTATCTATCATTGCTCATCAAAGATCCTCCTTTTTCAATTTTGATGTGTTGATTTTTTAAAGGGTTAACGCAAGGGAGATCACCTATGTTTGTCAAACCTTTCCAATCGATCACCTATGATTTAAAATGTTCCATTCGATCACCTATGTTTTTAAAGTGTCCAGTAGATCACTCATTCTGTTAACGAACCGTTAAATAAATCACGTGACTTGCATGTGACTTTTTTGGGTGTATTTTAGTAATTTCACATGCTAATATGTTTGTTAATGGCCGCAAGAGCCACATATGTTTGCTGAATGTTTCCAGTCAATCACCTATGTTTTAAAGTGTTATATTTCATCACATATATTTCAAAATGTAACTCAATTGGTGACTCCGTTAATATATTCGTCGCATCCTCGTTAAATCGATCATATACTTGGCACATGACATTTACAACTACGTATTACTTTATTTTTAATTGATTAGTTATTTATATCAACATGGTTCATATATAAAGTACTACGAAGTAGTAAATATAATCATAATTCATAGGTAATCTCCCTGCCATCAACCCTTTTTTACATTTTATTCTTACATTTTATTCTTAAAGAAGTTTTAATATGTTATAGTATAAAATTTTGGTGCACACTGCATAAAAGCCGTATTATAAAAGTTAATCCAAGTTAACAAAGATATATATATTGCCATATTATCCATACCCAAGCAAACCAAGAGTACAAGTACTATGATGAGTACAAGTTTAGATCAAGCATTTCCCAAATGTTAAGAATAACCAGTAAAAGAAAACGTATTGTGAAAACTGCACTCAACACTAGTGTATATATCCAAAAGAGAAGGTGTTCTTGATTAAAATTAAAATTAAAATTTGGAAGGATCTCTTACATCTCCTCAAGAATGTAATAACATTTGTTTGTAGCGGTATTCTTTGCTATGGCAATGAATGTCTTGTCTCCACCATTGTTGAACTCCATGAGCTTCCTTCATACCACTTACATTACTCATATTGATTGTTAAATATGCTGTAGGAATCAAATGTATTGCTTCACGATTCTCGCCTATTGCGTCTGCGACAACACTCACTACTGAATTCTTTGTTGCTGTTTTCCCAATTTCTCCGGAACCCATTTGCACCATCTTATCTCTGTGTGCAAAATACCCGATGTATTCACAACAAATCAGATCCGAACCATTCAGAAACAGATAAGGAACCCAGTCAGACAATGTACTAAAGGAATCATCACTCCCTTCTTTGGGGTGATGATGAAACAGGGTAGCTAATCCAGCAGTGAGGAAACTGCCTGCAATGCGGATTCCATCTTTGATTTTTTCGTGTTTGATGAGTTCGAAGGGAGGGGAATCAAAAGGGGGGTTGAAAAGATACGTTTCCAGGTAGGCTTTGTTCATTGAAACCATTTTCCTCCCAACAATTAATGCTATCGCTGCACCTAGAGAATGTCCGGCTAACCACACATTACCCGCGCCAAATGTAGCAACAAGTTTCTGGACAATGCAAAGGGCATTGTGAAATCGGGAACATTTATGGAGATTGTGAAGGACGAATTGTAAATTCAGAGAAAAATCCTGTGTCCAATTGTTGGATTTAACTAAAGTCCCCCGGAAAGCAATTACGAATTTTGGTGGATAACAATGAGAATACCGATAAATGGCACCAAAGTATGATCCATCATCATCATCAACGAGTACGTGGTCTAATTGAAACCCGAAGAACTCCCACCATGAAGGACCTTCAGGAGCCTGAAAGCTGCCCTGGAGTAGTCGAACGCGGTCGTGTTCCAGGTTATATGCTCCCTGAACTAAACTGGCTGCAACACATCTCTTGTGAATAAAGTTTGACCTGTATACAAAAATTGCTATGAAACCTGAAATTTTTTTATTTTTAAAAAAATGTAATCACTCACCAGTCAATATTTCGGAGATCAACTGGTCCTGCTGAACTGAAAATTTCCCTGACGCCGGACATCGATAATAATCGTTGTGAGTAAGAAAACTAAATAAAATGTTTGTGTGGATAGCATATATTCGAGTTTTGACGTTATATTAGTTCCTTATTGAGAAATTTGGAATTATATCAGGGTCAACACCCCATCTTAGTCTCTAGTCTCTACAGGCTTGATCTTTTTTGTGGAAAGAGTACAAAATTTTTCATATGAAATGATTAAATTACCCCCAAACACTCATATATTGCTAAAATATTCACCCATCATTCTATCAATTTTTCCCTCTCATCCCAAAAATTATCTCCGGCCCCAACCTTTTTTTCTTTTCCTATCTTTAAGATTTCACCAAAATCTCCAAAGAATTGACATAATATAATCAATTTTGGCTAAGTTTGCGCATTAAAATCAATAGACTTGTGTATAACATTTGTTTTTTGGTATTTTAAGGTTATTTTTTCAGGGAAGTTTGAATCTTTTTTTATTTTGTAAGAGTTAAAATAATGTTTTTCAATTCAGTTAAGTTAAAATCACGTTTTTAATATAGTTTTATGCGTTATGTATATTTTGTTTTTGATATTTTAATATAGTTATATACTTCACGTGTCATGCTTGTTGTTTAAATAGCCTTTGTTTGGCATGCTGTTATAAGTTTGCGGTAAGATCTTTGATAAAATCTTTATTTATGAACAAAAGTTGGAACATTTTTAACTTGAACACAAAATTTTGCGTGCAATCAAATAATATTTGAACAATGAATTTAGACAATGAATTTAGTTTGTATGTGTGTTATGTGTGTGTAATTGGAACATTTGATGTTGTTTTATAATAAAAATTTGAATTTTGGTATTATGTTGATATAGACGAGTTTTCTTGTAAGTATAAACTGTATAATCAAGTATAATCTATTATAATATAATATAATCGAGTACAATACTTTTAGAATATAATATATCATATATGTGTAATTACAACTCATATCATCTATTTAATGTATTGTTATTTTGAGTTTTAATATGATATAGGCAATTATAATGGAGTATAATCAATTATAATATAGTCGATTATAATCCATTATAACACGTTATAATAGTATTAGATGGTTTAAGTTTTGGTGCCATTTTTTTGTCAAAATATACCAATCATTTAGAGACAGACATAATATATAGTAACTAGTAGTATTATTTTTAAAGGGCTACTCCAACTTGTTCACAATCTTATCAAACACTAATGAATAAACCAAAAAGAAAAAAAGTTATGCAATGTAGTACTCTTGATTGAAATTAAAATTTGGAAGGATCTGAAGAATGTGATGATATGAGTAACACTTATTTGAAGCGGTATAGTTTAAAGTCGCAATGAATATCTGGTCTCCACCATTGTTGAACTCCATGAGCTTCCTTCATATCACTAACATTACTCATATTGATGGTTAAATATGCTGAAGGAATCAAATGTATTGCTTCATAACTCTTGCCTATTGCATCTGAGACAACACTCACTACTGAATGCTGTGTTGCTGTTTGCCCAATATTTCCAGCACCAATTTGCACCATCTTCTCTCTGTGTGCGAAATACCCGATGTATTCACAAGAAATCGGATCCGAACCGTTCAGAAACAAATAAGGAATCCATTCGGACAATGTACTAAAGGAATCATCACTTTCTTTCGGTTTTTCGAGGTGGTGATGAACCATGGAAGCTAATCCAGCAGTGAGGAAACTGCCTGCAATGCGGATTCCATCTTTGATTTTCTCGTGTTTAATGCGTTCGATGGGAGGGGAATCGAAAGGGGGGTTGAAAAGATAGGTTTCCAGGTACGATTTGTTCATGGAAACCATTTTCCTCCCCACAACCAATGCTATTGCAGCACCTAGGGAATGTCCGGCTAACCACACATTTCCCGGGCCAGATGTAGCAACGATGTTCTGGACAACATGAAGGGCACGGTGAAATCGGGAACATTTATGGAGATTGTGACGGATGAATTGTAAATCCAACATAAGATCCTGTTTTCGATTTTCGGGTTTAGTTAAGGTCCCCCGGAAAGCAATTACGAATCTTGGTGGATGACAATGGGAATAATACTCGTTATATTTGTACTGATAAATAGCACCAAAATATGATCCATCATCATCGTCCACGAGCACCTGGTCTAGTTGAAACCCGAAGAAGTCCCACCATGGCGGAGCTTGAGCCTGAGAACCGCCTTGGAGGACTCCTTTGCGGTCGTGTTCCAGGTTATATGTTCCCTGAACTAAGCTGGCTGCGACACATCTCTTGTGAAATGGGTTTGACCTGTATACAAAAACTGCTATGAAAACTGTAATTTTTTTATTTAAAAAATAATGTAATCACTCACTCACCAGTCTAAATTTCGGAGATGAAATGGTCCTGACGAACTGAAAACTTCCCTCACGCAGGACATTGATAATAATCTTTGATGCTTTTGCTTCAAATGCTAGACTGCCAATCTCTCTAGATAAGAAATTAAAACAAAATATTGAAAGTATGCTAGAAACGAAATAAAATGTTTGTGTAGATAGCAGATATTCATATAACCAATATGATTTTGAGTTTGTACATTTTGCACATCAAAAACTTAGGACTTGAATCATCATATTCCCATCACCAATAAATATATAAGGCACTACTTCTACATAATTGCCTGGAAGATGAGGCGAGTAAACGGGTTGACATTATGAATAATCAGAATTTTAAAATCACACTAGGCATAAAATTTACTAAAACGTAATGCCTCTTGCAATACAAATGCAATTAAGTAATTAAGGGTACATCATATTGTAAAAGCAACTTGCTATAGCCAAGTTTTTTATGTCATCAATAATTATTTAGAACAATATATGAAGACTAACGAGTAAATGGCATAAAATAGTCCAATCCCTAAACATAATATATTCGATCTACTGTTATTGTAGTATCGCTTCTAACTAGTTGAAGATTCCGCATAAGATTTTAGAATTGCATTTGTTTCAAAATTTGTACAACGACCATGCATGATGAACACTTGTGGAATATGACACTTGGGATTCAACCAGCATAAGAAGTTGTCAAACATGGGATTCAACCAGCATAAGAGGTTGTCAAAGGTTCGACAAGGTTCAACCAATCGAACACGTTACAGGAAGTTGACAACGATTCAACTAGTTTAAACTGTTGTAGAAGCATCTGCTAGGAAGAAACAAAAGATAAAAAACCACTGTTACCAAATTTTGTAGAAGAGGGTGATAATTTGCAGACAAAAATAGTGAGGAATTGTCCAGCAAATAGTTGTACACTTGGTGTGCGTAGACCAATTCAACAACTAAAACAAAGTTCCACAGCAAGATGTGAGGGGAGGGATGAGAGCAAAGAATTTCAGTAGTTGTAACAAACATAAGTTAGGGTAAACTCCTTGTCCCGTTTAGACAAGAGTCTCCTCAAAAGAATTGGACATGTTAATGTAGAACGAAACGAATTTACTCAGTTCTGCTACGCTAAAAAGTTATATAAAATACAAAATGTACCTTGATGAGTTTAAACTCTCAAGGAGCTAACCCGATGCCAAAATGAAGTTGCTAATCTAAACAATTGATGGAGCGAAAGACAGCAATTTCATTTCGACTTTAAAAATTGAATTGTGCAACTAATACTCAACAACTCATTGAGATCAAGAGTACCCATTTGTAAACAAAACAACAGTTGAGTTTCATAAGTTCAGCATTAAGATGAACTAGCCTTATAATGTTAGAATCACCATTCCCAATTGGTCATTCCATCCGATTCTCATCAATCGCAAAAACCAAACCAAGCCTCATCCTGTTTGCATCAATCAAATCCAACAGATATATACTAAGACTTTAATGGTAATCTAACAGGAGACTTGGCTTTCCACCATTTAGTATCACCATTTCTACATAATGGTAGCTTAAGTCCTCGAGAAAGATAAAGTTGTCATTCTGAAATTTACTGCTACTTACACAAGCATGTATGTAGAACAATACAACGAGGAAGAAATTATGTTATGCTTGAAATTTATCGAAACCATTCAAACAATCATAAATACATAAACATGTCACCCACCAAGAGTATAAATTAGATTAGAATAGTCAATTGGGGAAACATACATTGAAACTCAGGTTTAACAGATCTGGCATATAATCAGTATCTTTTATCTAATTGAAAAGATAATCCTAGACTAATAATCGAACTTTCACAAAAAAATATACTCCCTCCGACCTTGTAGTTTGAATTTTTTGTTGTTTCGATCACAAATGCATTTGTACATATTACACAGAATTTAGCAAAAAATATATCCAAAAGATAGGAGAAGTACCTCAAAGCAATTTACTACTCTATTACCATAAATCTTTTGATTCAAATCGAACTTATCTGGATCAATTAAAATTACAAAACTTATTAATAGATCTTCCACAATTCAGGGAGTAGTAGAACACACAAAATACATTTGAATCAAGTTCAATAGATGTAGCGAATAATCACAAACTTTTATTCCCTTCAAACTAAAATTGCAGTCTAATAACCATCAGGAATGCACTAATATGACATACTACCTCCAATTCATTGTAATCTAGGTTTTCATTTTTCCATATCAATCTTTCACCAGCAGTTATCCTTCACAACATAAATAAAAATGTAATTATCGGTCATGGAAAAAACGAAAATGTCAATTAAAAATAATCGGAGGAAGTAATTCATACGTGGCCGATTATTCAGAAATCGTAGCATCGGCCATTTTTCTCCCAATCACCGTATCGAGTGGGTTCGGGCCCTCTAGGACCACCAATTTCGCCGGTATCTTTATTGAGGTCCAGCTCATCACCATCATCAGGCTTCCCATCTTTATTCAACATCTTCTCTTTCGTCTCGGAGGTTTGCTTGCCTTGATTCGTGTTGCTTTCTGGTTGCTGAGTTGTGGTGGTATTGATCAGTCTATTCGATGAGATGCTCCAACGACGTCGTATTGTTGATCCGATTACACGAGAAAGATAATTCGACTTCATTTTTTGGTTCACTGTTTAATTTGGTGTGTTTCTTCATCTTCAATTTGTTTCTACTTATTTGATGAACTTGGACCACCATTTGCCTACTTCGCCAATACCCAAGTCCGGCTCGTGTCCTAATGAATATCACTCATCAACATAAACAAAAAGAAATTTGCATGCTCACATAGTCACATCAACATTAATTTTACACAAAAAGATTTCACACTTTTTAAGGAAAATTAGTAAGCAATTTTTGAGGTATTAAATTAAAGATTAATTGTAAAATAAATTTTGTTAGGTATCATTAATCAATACATATGATATTAAAATCCCACTTAATTTGTGTTCTCATTAAAATTCGGAAACCGAGCTGGACAAAGAAATTTAAGAAATTTCCAGAAAAAGGTCTTTCGAAACTACTCGAACAAAACGATCCGATGAGGTTCGGTTCAAGTCGAAATTCAAAGATTTAAGGCTCGTTAGCTAGGACTCTTTAATAAATCAGTTATTGCTAATCCACACCATGATATATTTTAAAAAACAAATAACCCCCTCTCACATCAGATTATTTATTCATTACATAATCAAATATTTTCATTTATTTTACACTCCATAATAGATAATATTTCATAAAATAATACAATTTTGTCTTACATATGACCAACATACAATCCACCAGTTACAAATTTGGGAAATGTGATAAATTTTATTGTACATATAAAATAAATTAAACTAATACTTATAGTTCTTATGAAATAGTAAATATTGATATAATTTATTTTATTTTATATTATATTATAGGTTAAAATAATAAATCAGAAAAAATGAATACTTTTTATACAAAAATAATTTTTGCACACTCTCTCTCCAAAATGGCATGCCTTTATAGCTTGTCATGCCCATATGTCACAGTTATTTGAGTATAACTGAATTACTCACATCTTATTCGCCACAATCACCGACCCTAATTAGAGTTATGGTTAGTATTTGTTGTAAATATAGACTATTTCTATTATATTCATAAGAATAATAATTATATCAATAATGTATTATGGAGCATAGCCTAGGTGAAAAGATTGGGTGCATCAATACTTCCATGCATCAGGTGCATCAGGTACCCATTTAAAGGTTTCACGTGGGTACTGTACCCACTTGAAACTTCATCATTGGTACTTGTACCCAAATTGTACTATAACAATGGTACAATACCACATATTATCAATCCAAAATAAATATGTGGTATTGTACAATTGTTATAGTACAATTTGGGTACAAGTACCAATGATGAAGTTTCAAGTGGGTACAGTACCCACATAAAACCTTTAAATGGGTACCTGATGCATCGGATGCACCGAATTATTGATGCACCGAATCCGGACTCATAGCCTAGTGGTTAAGGCTCTTGCTAGAGACCAGAAGGTACGGGTTTATTCACTTTAATTATGGTTACGGAAATACATTGTTGAATATAGCACCATTACGCAATATTTTCAGAAAACCTAACAATCTTGTTTACTATATAGTCTAAAAATATTTTACAAATATTTTACACAAGAATCTAGCATACTAGACAGTAGACAGAAACATTTGAAAGAACTACAACAACATAAGCTTACACTAATAAGGCATCATTCATGATTCACCTTGTGATGTAAAATCTGGGTCCGCTGGTTTTTTAAGCTTAAGCGACGATACCCTTTCTAGAGCCTTACCTTTCTCTAGACTGTTACGCCTCAATGCGCGCAGTGCATTAGCTGCAAATCTTGAGGCGTAGATAGTCGCGCCCATACTTAGCGAACTCCCTGCCCCCTCCTTGCTCAATACACTTTGCAGCTTACTTTCCTTTTCACGAAGGGATTGTTCTAGCTTTTTCCTGCAATAGCGGCGCCATGCTGCTTGTATGCAACAAGCTGCCCAAGTTCTCCATTGTTGGGAGTAAAATCGGAAAGTGTGCAAAAGATGCTTGCTATGAAGCCTTCTGAACTGTGCTGCGACGAACTTCAAGTCATCAGCCATTAACGCAAATGCCTCAACTTCTGAAAGAGCTTGAACAGTTCTGGTTGATATGGGAAGGTTAGACGAAGCATGGGTGTCCAGAGCCCATGTGAGGAGCTCTTCTCCACAAAAATCACCAGCTTTTAAAATATCGGAGTTGAAAAATCCTGTTCTTCCTCCATTTGTTGTAACAGATAAAAGCTTTCCCCGCATTATAAACAACATCTCATCAACTGGATCGCCCTCACGCACAATGAAGCTCTTCTTCGTGTAAAGTGCTGGCTTAAGACGACCACACAGAGCATCCAAGAGTTGTTCATCCATTTGTTCAAACATTGGTACCTTGAAGATGTTTTAAGAAAAGGACGCAAAAGTTATAAGCACAGAAGCTGAATATAATTATAAAGAGAATAGTACATAATGACTTGTGAAATTGTCAAAATTGAGCATGATATTGGAGGTGGAGGCTAGCTCACCCTCGTAAGGAGAGCCAAACACATGTGGCGTTTTATGTCTCTTCTAAGGTCCTTTGGAAGATTGTTGATCAAATTCTCTTCATCAACACCCCTGGTTTCCTGCCATTTATATTGTATGTACCTTCTTATTCGTTCCCTCAGATCCTCTGGAAGAAAACGGTGAGCCATCCACTGCTCAGCGTCTCGTCTTTTCACTCTCATCTCCTCTAATCTTAAAGTCGTAGACTGCAAATATGTCTATAGCATAGAAAAAGCACGTATGAACAAATAATACAAGTACAAATAAAACACAAGCATCTATAAAAGACGTCATTAAACGCTCCAGCAAAAGATGCATCTGACGTAATTTACAAGCATAAGAAGAAAAGGGAAGTAAAAGCTCTGTGTCAGGAGAAGTTAAAAGCTACTTTGACTACATTTTCTGTATAATCGAAGCACATTAAATGGATCCATATGGTTATATCAGTTATATATGTTTTATACATTCATCAAAGTCACTTGAATTATGTCACGCACCTGCATATTTCCAATAAGAAACGAAAACAACACCAAGCCAGCAATGGAGATGAAAACTGCAAAACATATTTCAAAGACAGATGTGCTGGTTTCTAGGTTCTGACCAAGGGAACTGCAGTGTCAAAAGATGGCGGAATTAATACTAATAAACTACAAAATCGTGATATTTAAATGAGTCGTGTCAAAGTAACAATAAGTAAACATCATGGCGCAACAATCCTTAGAACAGAAAATATTCCTTTTAAGTAGGATCTTTGCGGGCTCAATTTCATTTGGTTAGCTACTCTGCATTTTCTGAAGATAGTACAACCGCTCCAGTAATTCCCATATTTGAAGTAGCAAGACGATAAAGTCAAAATATTAGATAAGAGATTTGAGTACAATCTGTTATTTAAAGAATGTTAATTGAGTTTTCACCATTAGAACACCAAGGTTTTCGCCATAACAGATAGCCACAATTTGATATGCTCCAGTTGTGCAGGTATGTTAGGAAGGCCTAAATTTTTAATAAGCAATACAAAACTAGCATACCTCAAACTCTGAAGACCCCACCAAAAGCAGTTGAAGAACTTCTGAGGAAAGTCTCTAGATTCCACCACGCCAGAGTTAAGGGCTCCCAGGAATATCCCAAAATCAAAGCGTGTTGCATTTGGCGTCTCTATAGGACAAGAAGCATTGAGAAGCTGCTGAAAATTTGAATGGTCGATATCACAGTACAGAGAAGCATGATGGCAGGCAGAGTCATCTGCACAAGCTTTCTCCCAACAGGTAACTTCTCGTTCTATAGACAATAAGTACCAGAACGCTCCAAGTACCTGTACAAGGAAAGCACATTTAGATCAGGAAGATTTACAAGAGAAATTGAAAGATCGAGTATGTTCTTACTAATCTAGATATATGGTCTCTCTAAGTGTTCATAATGTACTTAATACGACTTTATATATAAAAGAGAAGAAGATATAGATATACATCAAATCCAAGCAACACAATGAAAGCATCAGTGTCACGAAACTAAACTTAGATGGTCTATTTTTCTTTGTTGTCTGTGTTAGTGTGTGTCGCGGGTGGGAGGGTTGATTTACATAGAAGATTAATTTTCAGTCAAATAGTACAGGTGACCTGAAGCACTTACATGACTGGCAAGCATGTAAAGAAAAAGATTGAAGGCAGCTCCAGCCCATGCTGTCTCAGTGAGTATACCAGAAGTTCTTGTGACTTGTTTGTATAAAGGATAAACACGAAGAATCCTTGGTATGTATTGAAAGAGTACGATAAATTTCAACAAATTCTTTGTGTTTATAGATGTTGCACCCCTTAGTTGTGGAATTACAACCAGAATTACTACCTGAAAAGTATCCCAAAAATATAGCATATGGTTACAGTATTGAAGCAGAACGATTAAAGAAGGCACACAACAACAATGAGATAATTGCACAAACAACCCTTTTAAGTTTTGAAAAAGTCATGTTAATCCTCTGAGTCTGCATTGGTTCAATGGTAGTCCTTAAAGTTCAAACTTGTTGCAGGATAATGCACAAATACGAACTCCGGGGACTAAGTTGATAAGTTAGAACCACTCGTTTTTCAACAATAAAGTGCATTACCTGAGGCAGCGGAAGAACTGCAAGAATATCAAGTAGAAAGTATTTGGACAAGTATTTCTTCGCAATTGCCCACGAGTCTTCAACTAAAACTCCTCGACCAAACACACGTGAAGACGGGGCAATAAAGCCTGTGCGGAATTGAAAGACAATATGTATCAGGTAAAACACATCAGTGATGGAACGCAATACGCTTGCAGTGACCTCTAGCTTTCTGTCTACGTCAAGGCATTTATCGGTATTATTAACCACAGGAACATAAAAGAAGAGAGGATCCAATGAAACCGCAACCACACAGGACAGAACAAAGATTTTGTTCCATTTTTGTAGGAAAGGTCCTCGTGGATTTAGAATCCTCTTTCCAGATCCCAAATCATTTCCAGAAAGGCTGCGGAACGAATACGACCCAAACGATCGATTTAAGCTCTTCATCCTCTCAGTCCAATAGTTAAAACCACTGTGAATCATACTTGGGAATGAATTTAAGTTGACATTCTCATCTTCTGCAATATGATACTGCGTCTCAGAATGTTTCTCCGGGTCCACGTTCTGAAACCTAAAACACGGTAAGAAATTAGTATTAAGTATCGCCAAAAGCAATAGACAAAAGTCTAACGATAATTTAATACACTAATGACCAACCTCACAAACTTCTCTTGATGGTAAGTCATGTTAAATAGACGATCCGCCTTCGACCGATGATTATATCATAAAACTCTGATTAATTCTTAATGTTATTAATCCTGAAATAACCAACACGATGGTTTTGGTAATGCCTGGCAACAAGATTTTCAATAACTGATAAACTTGGGAATATTAACATGCAACGATCACTGGCTCAGTGGAATATGGAAACGTTAAATTTAACTTTTTCATTATTAAATCGAAAAATTAAACCTGTCTTTTGGTGGCTTGGATTTTCAAACAACAGTTGGTTCCATTCCTTAAAGAGTGTTCATATCATAATTGTCTGAGAAGTGAAAACTGACGTATTCCTCCCGTTGCATTCAAACTTCACTTATTTATAAAAAAAAAAGGCTTATTTTTATTTTGAACCCTTAACTATGATGAGAATTTTAAATTGGACCCTAATACTATCATAAGCCTCGTATTAGGCCCTAGACTATGGTTTATCTCATATTACCCCTAAAACGCCAAATGTGATGTAATTTCGTTTTAAAATAAGGGCAAAATCGAAATAGCATATATATTAGACTTTTGGGCACAATTCACAAATAACAAAACTTATTAAATTACAAATAAATCCCAGACTTATTTTTATTTTGGACCCTGAACTATCATGTAAGTTTCCAATTGGGCCCTGATACTATTGGACCGGCTTCTACACTGGGCTGGGCTAGATGGATCGATTAATGCACTTGTTTACCAAAAAACAGTAAGAACTAAGATGGTTGTTTCCTTTCGGCTAAATTTCATAATGTTCCTTAAAATATTGAGAATTTTTCAAATTAATGATTCAACTTTTCAATATATCGAGTTAATCGAGTAGCCTAGTGGAAAAGGCTCTTGCTAATGACCAAAAAGGTCCTGGGTTCGAAACTCACCTCATCGCTAATTTACAAAAAAAAAAAAAAATTCAATATATCACTTTACTGCTTGGATAATTTTTTAAAACTTTAATATTTGTGAAAGTCTTATTTTGCCTTCAATGAAAAAATCACGACGGGAGCATTGATTTTGTAAGTTTTATAGCATTAATTTTGTAAGTATAAATTAATTAATAGTAATCATATGATAAAGAAAACATAGGAAAATAATGAAGGCAAAATATGATAAAGACAATACAGGTTGGAGGGAAAAATAGGGAAATGTAAAATAACCGCTCAATACAACGTCTGAATATATTCACCATTTTGTATTGTGTGAATATATTTTTGGGTAAGTGTTGTAATTGATGAACTTCACATAGAGGTAAAATAGTAAATTAGTACATAAAAAAACACTATTTCGATGTGTGTATAGTATAGCCCCTAAAATAGTTTTTAAGGCAACTGATGCGAGTGATCTAACCACTGCTTTTATAGTAATAAAAATAGTCATCGCATTTTAACAAAATAAAGAAAAAAGAAAAAGCGAACATCCCATCTCCTACTACCAACTTACTATTTTAATCTCAAATTAGTCTTCCGTCTCTTCATCATCACCAGTTCACCACAGAGATGCCCATGCCCTTGTAAGAATTCTCTCTCGTTTTTCTTTTATTTTTTTTATTCCTTTTTAGATTTTAATAGTAATTAGGCTTTACAAGAAAATTATTACAATGATCTCCTTTTCCTTCTAATATACTGGACTACATATTTATCTATCTATTAAATTCTAAGTAATTCAATATTTTCTGATTTGGATTTTTGCATAACGTGATAAAGTCAATTAATGAAGATTAGATATTTACTTAGTGATGTTTAGGATCTGTTGAACAAGTGTTATGTCAGACTTGGCGAGATCACTAGTGTTTACATCAAGGGTCCGATCTTATAATTAAATACCACCTAAGCTTAGTCATTATTTTTAGTGTTCAATTATAAGTTTTTTTACTTTATACTTATTTGTGATCTTGTTTATTGCAAGAAAAACAAGAGATTTGTGAGTAAGTGGCTAAAAATATATCTCAATACTTGTGAAAAAGATCCCATCTATGGAGCTTTGCGTGGTAGGGGGTGGGGTCGAATGGTTTACCCCAACAGGGAGGCTGGTTCCGAATCAATCCTCGAGTGAAGTGAAAATACTTTGTTCTACTTCACAATAGATGATGAGCGTAGGTAGTGTCATGAGCCATTATTGCTTTACTTCATTTTCATCTAAGAGCCATGGAACTTAAAATATTTAACCCCAATATGACATTGAAATATGGGCTGAGTATATATGTGGAGTAATAGTGCAGTTTTTAGGAGGGATAACTAGAATCATACATTGTTGAGGTTTAAATCTTATTTTGCGTGAATTTACCATGGTTGTGTTTGCCGTGATCATATCAGGGAAATGTATTTAATACACTGAATGACAAGGGTTAATGTATCTTCACCTAATCAGGTCTGGAATTGCGGTGGTGTCATTTTAGTTTGGTTAGATGATCTGCTTGAGGTCTGTAATTCTTCGAGCCAGCATTTTTGGGGGACTTGGCGAGAGGAGTTACCATAGGTGCATGGTCAAGAGTTCAAATACCAATCTGAGGTTCAGTTATACCCGAGGTTGTAGATATTTATCAGCACGGAAGATGATGGTGGATATTGTTCCAAGCGATAAACAACAACATATTGTTAATGCTATGCTGAAGGAGGAGGATGGGGGCTTTGCTACCGGAGGATGGAAGAGGTGATTACACAATATAGTGAACATTTTAATGACATGCTCTTCATCATATATTACGCTCTTTACCATATATCTATCGATCTACTTTATAATGGTGCAACTTAAAAAAGCTCAACTAAAGACACAATGTCGTATCGAGCATGAAGCTTTAGTTTGCTTCTATATTTATGTAGAAGATAATCTATTGCCATATCTGATTTATCTAGAATCTGAGTCATGAGGCTGACATCCATGCACTTGAAGGCTGAGAAAACGAAGAAATATATTCTATATGTTATCTGGATTGCTTCATTACTATGCCAATGTTTTGTAGGTGAGGCATTATATGTCATGATATTAATGAACTATCAACACCTTTAGTTTTCTGACCTCGTTGTTGCTGTGGACTAATGATGTTATGTGTCACCTGGAATTCACAAAATTTGCTCGTTGTTACAACAGAAAACGACATCATTCTCTCATTTTGTTTATTTGTTTTCCATAACGACATTTTTATGCTTGCTCTTATGTTCTGCCACCCTGAAGGTTAGTCAACTTGATATGAGCATAACATGATCATTTTGTGGGTGGACAAAGGAGGATTAAAGTAGTAATAAGACATTTGGTGATGCTTTCATATTTTATACTACAATGTCCATTTTCATCATGCTTATATTTAACTTGGCTTGACTTTCTGTTATTCTTTCCTCGTGGGCAGTGAAGACGGTAAACTGAGTATTGGCTATTCAAGTTTTAAAGGAAA
Organism: Echium plantagineum; assembly: GCA_003412495.2. Taxonomy (NCBI): domain Eukaryota; kingdom Viridiplantae; phylum Streptophyta; class Magnoliopsida; order Boraginales; family Boraginaceae; genus Echium; species Echium plantagineum. The sequence continues at coordinate 14,870,981 of CM016561.1, read as the reverse complement.
GAGGGCTAGCATGGAGGATTTTTATGACATTAAGATTTCCGAGATTGATGGGCAAACAGTTTCTTTGTTCGGAATATTTGACGGTTAGATTTTTTTTTCATTTTTATCTTGAACCTTGAGATATTTCGCCTAATGAACGGACTTGCTATTTAATATCCCCACTTACACGCATAAGTGCATATAAAATTTGATTCATGTTGTAAGCTTGAGTATCGCAAAAAGTGGACTCGAAGAGAGTAGTATTGTCAGATTTGGAGTGTTCACTGAGATCAAGATCACGCTGGCACCTTTGATTAACGATCTATTTGGATATTCAGTTAGTTATGAATGATAATTATGAAAGACTACTGCTACTTGAAAAATGTTGAGTTCCTTCCATATCTAGTCTCTATGTAATATCTTCATGCCCACAAAGATTGTAAGTTCTTGGAAACGTTCCGTATTATTACACTTGATTCTGTCAAAATATATAGTTTTCAAACTAATATTTGTTTATTTTGTTAGAGAGGAAGAGAGAGGAGAGGAAGCGAGAGAAAGAATAGATTAATCAAAAGAAACAGTTACTTGCTCTTGGTGTTGGCATCCTTCGATCAAAAAAAAATAATGAATAGTTTTTAAGGATGACAATTCTGATATTTTTGCTCTTCTGTTGTGATGCCTTGATCAAAAGCATTCTGAATTTGGGATAATTAGTGTTGAGGAATCTTCTACTAATGCTCTAAAGTCAGCTTCCTACCGAAAAAGCTTGAACTTATAGCTTTATTTCTTCAATGACCTTGTTAGCTGCAGGAAAAAAGCTTAGCCAACCCCTATCTTGAACCCCTTCGTCATGTGGATATATTAAAATATTGCTTCACAGTGTTCTTATGTTTCCACATTTTTTGTTGATCATATGGTCATAATATGCACAGGTCATGGTGGTTATCGTGCAGCCGAGTATTTGAAGAAACATCTTTTTGAGAATATGATGAACCATGCACAATTTTTTACCGATACTAAATTGGCTATAAGTGAGTTCATGCCTAGAATGTCATTTCCTTTTCACATATCATTAGTTTTGTCTTTATTAATGCCATTTTTCTCAGCTGAAACGTTTCAACAAACCGACATGGGCTTTTTGGAGTCTCAAAGAGATACATTACGAGATGATGGTTCCACTGCGTCAACCGCAGTTTTGGTTGGTAACCATTTGTATGTTGCTAATGTTGGAGATTCACGGGCCATAGTTTTGAAGGCCGGGAAAGGTGCGCTATAATTGAATAGGGCTTTTCAAATTGAATACTATTACTTGGTAGGAACCTGTTTCATGAAGACAGACATGTTGTGAAAAGTTTATCTCTTCACCATGCGGATAACTGCTTTAGAAAGCATTGAAATTTTCTTTGTAATGTTATTATTGCCAAGGCACACATCTTCTTGCATCATGTGCATGGTAACTCACTTCTCATGCATTGGCACAACTGTTCATATTTTCAATATATTTTTAGTGTTGCTCTGGTGGGATCATTGTCATCATGACCTTAGTTTCACTATTTTTCAAGTAATTGTCATAATTTAATTAAGATTTCTATTTCTGAAGTAACGAATTATAAACAAGGCATGACCTCAAGAACAAAATTTAAAGCTTGGATTGTGACCTGTCTAAATAAGGGGACTACTAAAGTACTAGAAAAAGGAAGAAGAATGCTGAAAAATATTACTTGAGCTCTTTTACTCTTAAGGAAGCATATTCACTTAATAAAATTGGTCAGCACTCAGGTTCAATATTTGTTGGTCAATATACTGAATTTTGATATTAAGACCCTCTTTGATCACAAAAGATGCTACTTGTGCCTTTGACTCATGCAGAAGATGTTACAACTTGAGATTTTAGTAGAAACATAACATGTATTTTAGAACAGATAAACTAAGATTATGACTAGATTCAGTTATATTGATGTTCTATGTTGAGCATTTGTTGTACTTGAGTTGACTGAGTGATTGATTCTCTTATTCTTATTTAATCTTATGTAACATCATTAATTATTTCTAATCATGCACTCATTATCTTCTATAAGAATTTTGGAACTTATTACTGTATTATTTACTATTACTGACTGGTATAATCATCTATCCCACTTATGGTCCTCCTTCACAGCTATTGCACTCTCTGAGGATCACAAGCCAAATCGAAGCGACGAGCGTAAAAGAATCGAAAATGCTGGAGGAATTGTAATTTGGGCAGGTAAGGCTCATCTTATCCAAAACTTCATTTCTCACAAGACATTTTTGCAAGGTGATAATTTGGTTTTGTTTATCTCTCTGTGGTTGGCGTTTACCATGGTTAAGTGATAAATTAAAATGACTACTTCATCGTAGTGCTTTTTGGTTATTGATACTTGAGAAATATTTGAAATTTTCTTGGAATAAAGCTCCACCCAGTTCTCACGTCATTTGTAAGTGAATAATCTATTTTGTGGTCCATACAAGGTTATTGCAACTTAACTTCAGTGGCTGCTATGATTGGGTGTGAACATTAATAAAATCATCTTGTATGGGAGACTTTAAGTGTAACTATGACCTGTCTCACATAGGAAAGTAAGCTCATACTATATTTATATACTCGTGGTCATTATATATTTAGCCTGTGGCACCCATTGTGAGACCAGGTGAGTACTGTAAACTCCTCCCCACATCCTTCATCCCTTCTTGACAGATAGATGGTCATCTTTGCAAATGCATATCCCTGAGTAATAGCTGATAATTTAAATAAGTTATTCTCTCAATTGCTTCCCACTGAGATGATATTGCTGCAAAACATATTATGCTTATTATGTTCACACAATCTGGCAGGCACCTGGAGAGTTGGGGGTGTACTGGCGATGTCACGTGCTTTCGGGAACCGCATGTTGAAGCAATTTGTTGTTGCTGAACCTGAGATCCAGGTACTTTGGCCTCATCCAAGTGTGAAGAAAACATTTATTAAATATGTTTTTGGGCTGTGTGAATGCTCATTTGCATAACTTAAGAAAAAAAAAAAATTAAAGATTACCATTTCCAATTGTTAGTCTCGGCGCAGTCGAGAGATGAACAACACTCGTGTTTCATGTAGTCCTAGGTTTTTGATGAATTATTGCTTTAAGTGGGTTGGATATTTTTGGGGAAGATGGTTGTAGTTTACTTCAGATGAGAAAGTGTAATACTTGATGACACACAGTCACACATATATATGGGTAGTATCTTTAATGTACTTTCTTATCGAGGTGGTCATTCTGGTTCAAATTGAAATTTTGTTTCTCAAATGAGGTAGGAGAGTCGGTAAGTTTGATCATGGGAAAATCAATCTTGTCAGTCTATTATGTATTGAGGTAGTACTTATCAAACATAATCCTAGTCATTTTTCTGGCAAATTTAATTGCTAGGTCCATGTCCATACAGGATCAAGAGATTGATGAAGAACTCGAGTTGCTTGTGCTTGCGAGTGATGGTTTGTGGGACGTAGTTTCAAATGAGGTGAGTGCCTTTTACATTGAATTTAAGAGAGGTATCGTTATTCATTAAAAATCTGCTGTTGGTAGATACTAACTTACTGAGGAAAATGTTCCGATAGAAGTTTATTACTAGTAAAAGACTAGATAGCCTTACATTGATGATGGTAATGATGTGGACAATCGTCCAAATTCCAGATCATTCGCCATCACCTTTAAACAAGTTTTTTTTGTACTTGCATGTTGTTTCAACCGATTTTAGAAGTGTGTTATTCTTGGCCAGTAAAGGACTGAACTACTTATTCTTTTTATTTTAGATTGAAAAGTTTGTACATTATACAGTGGACTTCTACACTGCATAAGTGAATTTTTTTTCAGGATGCTGCATCACTAGCAGCTACGGAAGAAGATCCTGAAGCAGCAGCTCGGAAGTTGACCGAAACTGCTTTTACCCACGGTAGTGCGGATAACATAACCTGTATTGTGGTGAAATTTCACCATGAAAAGACAGAGAACCAAGGAGAGGATACAGAGTCGAAAGAATAATCCATTAACTCTTTGCATGAGCAGCCTCATTCAGACACTTAGCTGATTGGGACCAAAGATGAACAGTGTTGCATTTTCACAATGTTTGGCCTCGTGAGTCGTGAATCGTGATTTGTTCATTCATTTCTAAGTTACTTGAAATTGTAAAATGTACTTCTGGTTTTTGTGTCTTCATCTTTCAATATGCTTGTAAATGTTTCGTTGGGGCTGGGGCGAGAGTTTGATGCTTCTGCTTAATCATTACCATTTAAATACGTGCTTAAGTTGATGGTGTTTGTTATGCTCAAGGAGTTGATTATGGGATGATGTTTTCAACGAGGTTACTGTTCTCTACTTCAATTTGTTTGTTTATATAAGCTTTAACAAATTCATATGCAAATTCAATAGTGTAACAACATGAAGAGATATCAAACATTTTTTTTGAAAAACTGTGAAAAATGGTAAATGACCTTAGAATTGAACAAATCTAACATACTAATTTTATTTTACCCAATTTTGATTCAAAATAAAAACTGGGCAATAAGGTTTGGTACCACCGGGTGGAAGTCAGTGCTTGGTGCTACTATGCACAATTTATTAAACGGGTTTGAATTAGAACACATTGTAAATAAACATAATTCTAAAATTAAATATTACTAGCTTTTTTAGTTGGAGAAGTTTATAAGTTTATGATTAATTATCTTCTTATTGTTTAATGTGAAAATTTCACATTTTAAAATGTTTTGCTTGTTATGACTTAGGAGTCAATCAAAACATAGTTGGTTTTCTTTTAAAATAATTCACATTATATTAGAGACAAAGAGTTATTACATCACTAGCAGAGGTCTCGGGTTCGAGTCCTTTTGCTAGCAAAAAAAAAGAGGTTCGAGCGATCTTAATCGCTCACTAGTTTTAAAGCTAGTTGCCCCTTTCTTTGAAGCTACGAATTTATGTTGAATTAATGAATGTAATGGTTACAATATTATTAATAAAATTTTAAAAAAAAAAAAAAAAAAAAGAGTTATTACATCCGAATATTATTGATATATTGTAAATTACGTTCTTGCTTGATCTATAGACAAAAGCTCATACTGGTACAAAATGTGATCCAGCTGGCAAAATGTAGCTATATTTTCATAGTTTAAAGTCTATTGAATAATCTTTGTTGAAACTTGTATATGAGAGATATTTTTCAAATAATTTTTTACAAAAAGACGTTAACTGATTCAATATTTATATATATATTGTCAAAAGAAATGTTTTGAAAATTTTACCGATGATAAAACTGGGGTTTGAACTCATATTCTTAAAGAGGAGGAAATTAAAATAGCTTTCCAACGCATTATTGAATATTCAAAATCATAATTTTAGCGAAACGGAAAATGAAGTTTTAAGTTTTTCGCCAAGACAAACTCTTAAAATTTACATTTTTGGTCCAACATTAGCATTTATTTACGTAAAACCACAAAACTGTTTAGAATTAACGGATGTTAACTTTAGGGACCCAATGCGCACTCACTACACACTTTCAGGGACCATTTGTGCATCGGTGCTAGTTACGAGGACCAAATTGCAACGATCATCCACTTACTGAGACCATTTCAGCAATTACTTCTATCATTAAATTTATATCGAAATGTCTCTAATTTGAAAAACTATTGTGTTCATACATTAAATTTAATGTCATTAAGCTTAAATAAATAAAATTATTTATAATATTGATTAATTCATAGCAAATTATATATTAAGAAATTGAAGAATTTGTATCATGTTTAAAATAACATGCCAATTATCACAAGTAATTCAAGCGCATTTGTTTGCTAGAATGACAATAATGACGATATTTTTATTGGCATGGATGCAATGATGCAAGTATACATTTAATTTTCCTTAATATAGAAGTTTTTCTTTGGTCGTCTATATTTTCTTTAATAATAAGATTAATTTTTAATATAATAATCATTTAGTATATTATATATTAATTATCCACTAATGTTATCGAATATATATATATATATATATATATTAAAGTAATTTTGCAAAGCTCTTATATTTATTAATTGATCACAAATAATATATATAATAAATGAGATGAATAAATTCAATATATTGAGACCGTGTACAAACATTATCTAATTAATAATAACATCAATAACAAAGTGTGGCAAACAATCTTTCATCGGAAATAGAGCAAATTGCTAAAATGGTCCCGATAGTATGACCGAGTTGCACTTTGGTCCCCAATAGTTACATGGTTGCACGTTAGTCCCCGAAAGTGGCCAAAACGTTGCACTTTAGTCCCCACGTCAAGTTTTTCGTTAATATTTCAGGTTTGAGCGTTAAAATTGGGGTATAAAATATAATTTTTAAGATTTAAATTCGATTTTTTGCCCCAATTGGTGCTAAAATGAAACTCTACAACCCCCTCCCGCTAAAACTTCCTTTCTTCATCACCTCAATTAGGGTTGTGGAGTTTCATTTAATTTTAGGGGCAAAAAATCAACTTTAAGTCTTAAAAATTATATTTTTACCTCAATTTTAACGTCTAAACCTGAAATGTTAACGGAAAACTTGACGTGGGGACTAAAGTGCAACTTTTTTGTCACTTTCGGGGACTAATGTGCAACCGTGTAACTATTGGGGACCAAAATGCAACTCGGTCATACTATCGGGGACCATTTCAGCAATTTGCTCTCGAAAATATACTATTTAGTATTTTTTGTTTTATAATGGCTCATTTCTTAGTTAATGACTCAGATGATAGTCACTTTTGGTATTAATATATTATCTTCCAGGATGTTTCTTCATCCGTCACTCTTCTTCATTCTCATGTGTGTCTTCTTCTATATATGTTATAGCTTGGGGAAAGTTTTGAGTAATTTTTTAATTTCTCTCTCTTTTTTTATATACTGCATGTATTTAATAGTCACCAAAGTTTAACTTACTTTATTTATGTTTCTGACACGTAACATAACCTGGTCAAGGTGCATCGGCTTGTAAAGATTTAATACGGAGTATTAAACAATAATACTTCCATTATTATAATAGTAATAATAATAATAAAACAAACAAATTAAATACTTGATTTTTTTTTGAGTTTTTTTCCCAATGTTAACACTTCACAGTCGTCTCCAAAGAAGTGAATTGTGATCCATTTTGTTTAAGTGGTTAAAAGATAAGTTCTAGTTTGTTGATCAAATCTTATTATATATTGACCTGGGACCGGAGGACACCGACCGTTAATACGGGATGTGTATCCTTACACTCCTTCGATTCTCACGTGTAACCCGATGGTATTAGAATCAATCCGAGTGAATGAGTCACGTGTATTAATACTCTACAACCAATTGATAGTAAAAAGAGTAGCTCACATCCTATATTGACCGATAAATATACTAGATGTCGCATGTCGATGTCGAATGTATATCTTTAACACATTATATTTATTGAGATGGGACACGTATTATTCAGCAAACATTGGAGTGAGAGCGAAGTTAACGGTTGGTAGTTAGAGTGAAATCGACATCTGGGAGATGCTAAAACAATTTTGAACATAGAATAGTAGTTTGAAGTTGAAAATTAAAGGTTATAATGTTGGTTTTGTTCAACATAGTCACAATCAAGTGAATGTTTTTGGTGAATCTATCAGTTGATTTTGACCTCTTAATTACATCTCTCTCATGCATATACTCATTACAGTCATACCACTTTAACTTTTCTAAATCCGTGTAATTGTTGAGTCATTGAATCCGACATTTTCGATATTTTAATGTCTTGTCTTTGTCATCTACACTTTCCTTTTTCCTTTCTCTTTAAAGTGAGCCCATGTTTGTATGTCTTATGTACACCTTGTCAATCATTTTTGTCTTCCACCTCCAATTTCATGCATATATACACTTATAATAAGTACTCTCTTTTTATATAATGTTTGAGAGTTTTAATATTTTTTTAGTTGATGCATGAAACTATATGCATGAAATTGAAGGTGGAAGACAAAAATAATTGACTAAAAAATCTTTATACTTATTTTTGGGCCATTTTAATAATAAAATTTGAGACAAATATTTATTTTTAATTTTTTTTTCACAATGATCGCAAATAATGCCCATAAATATGTGTTATATGCACAAATAGTCCTCGTAAGTGTATATAGTGTGCGTAAGTGATCCTTAAAACAAACTTGAAATTTTCATCTCCGTCAACACTTATGAGAACTGGTAATTTAGGGATGATTTGCGCACACAATCCACACTTACATGAACTATTTAACACATCATTATCACTTTCGTAGATCGAAGTGCAACAATGGTCCTTTACTCTCGGATCATAGAATTAATTATCTCTTGCACGCGACTCGGTCGTTGAGGTTTCTCGTACAGTTAGTAATAAAAGTTAGGCTTATTTTCTTTTGGCCCCCTGAAGTATTGAGACGCTTTCAATTTGCCCCCTGAATGATTTATCTTTTCAATTTACCCCCTGAACGATTTATCTTTTCAATTTACCTCCTATTTTTTTCGTTCCGCACCCTTAAGTATTTTTTCGCCAAAAAAGTGAATTGAGGTAAGGGCAAAATCGAAAATGCACATATAATTAGATTTTGTGGCAAAATTTATAAAAGTTAAAGATGCAGGTTCACTAATAAAATTCAAAAAATATATTTTTCATTAATAAATAATTAAAAAATCCCCCTCCTTCTTCCCCACCCCTACCCTACCCAACCCCCCACCCCCTCCTTCATCTAGAAGAGTCGGACAATGAAGCTAGCACTCCATTAAAATCTGTGCAGTCGGATGAGAAAGAAATCAACAGCCTGCTCAGTGAAATTACATCTTCGGTATGTATTAGAAGTTTATGATTATATTGATTTGAAGAAAAATGGACAGGGAGTTTGTTGTTGTTTTTGTCGTGATTACTTGTCTACGTTGTCGAAGTTGCAGGGGTGCTGCTATCGAAGAAAAATGGACAGGGGTGGGGGGACTGCTGCTCCTCGTTGTTGCAGGTGGGGGTGCGTGGAGGGGTTGGGGGGTGGCAGGGGAAGATGAAGGAGGGGGTTGGGTAGGGTGGGGAAGAAGAAGGGGGTGTGTGGATGGGTTGGGGGTTGGGGGGGGGGTGGGTTTAGGGTGTGAGGAAGAAGGAGGGGTTAATTTGAAAATTATTGTTTTGTTATTATTAAAAAGTGCCCAAAAAAATTAATGAGTGTGTTATTCCAAGTTCACCCTTCATTTAAAACGAAATTTTATACAATTTGACGTTTCAGGGGGTAAATTGAAAAGATAAATCGTTCAGGGGTAAATTGAAAAGATAAATCATTCAGGGGGCAAATTAAAAGCGTCTAAATACTTCAGGGGGCCAAAAGAAAATAAGCCTAAAAGTTACTCATTTTTTACTATTTATTTCAACCCCTACTCCTACTTTATTGAAATAATGGAAAAGTTTATAATCTTTAATTTCGTTCCTGGTCCAATAAACTAGTGATGAGCTTTGAAGTTCATTGATTCGTAATCATTACCAATGATGATTCATTACCATACAAGCTAAGGATATAGGAATTAACTTTAACAGCCTTTTTAATAGTATAATGGGATATAAAAATATAGTCTCAACCGATCGACTGGTAATACATAAAATCGAAGGGGATTATATACAGTTCATATCATTAGTTTTTTCTTTTTGAAATATTTTTTAATATAACTTTTACTACTTTTATTATCTTAAAAAAATAGTTTGAAATTAATTAAAATATTAAAGCTTACCTTGCAAATTGTCTAGTGAATATCATCTAATATGTAAGTCAACTAGAACTATCGGGGAGGGAAAGGGCAAAAACGTTACACGAACTTATTTATTGTTTGCCGTTTTAGTAAAAAATATAAATTTAAGAGCACAAAAGAGAACTTTTATGTAATCATTTGAATGATAAAAAATATTGAAAGAAATTAATGAAGAATCACATTATAGTTATTAGCAATTCATCATCATCAAATATATATCGAATAATAATTATATTTTATATCGATTTCAATAATAAGAAATAATGATATAAACTAGTATCATAATTGTGCTCGAATTCTTTAAGAAATTATACTCCCTCAGTCCCTAAAATATTGTCACATTTTGACTTTTGGTAGTCAACAAAACACGATTTAAAACATAAATATCTATTATTCTACTTGTGAAAAAATTATAACAAGTTAATATTTCAAAAATATATATTGAGACGAATCTAACAAGGTCCCACAAGACTATATTATTTCTTATCGTTTAATGAGAATTCGTGATCAAATTTTGTAATATTTGACTAACAAAAGTTAAAATGTGACAATCTTTTAGGGACGGACAGTATTTTATATCTATTCCTTTGATATATAATATCGAATAAGAAGCATATGTGTAGTAGAATTCGTTGTAAAAGTCGGTTAGAGTAGAGTAATACTCCCTCCGTTTCTTTTTATTTGATTATTTAGAGCTTTTTTGTTGTTTCAAAATATTTGATTGTTTACAATTTTAATGCAACTTTTTACAATTCTAATGCACCTTTTTACAACTTCAATGCACATTTTTACAATTTCAATGCACATTTTTACAATCCCAATGTAATTTTTCACAATCTCTTAATAAATTACTTTTTCCCCAAACAATCAAATAAAAAGAAACGGAGGGAGTAAATAAGTAGGAGATTTAGAGTAGTGACATAAATATAGTCTGTAGAGGCCTATATATATAAGCTTATTAGTTGGGCAGATCTTTTAACATAAATAAGAATAAAGTGCATCCTAAACACAGGGGTTTAAAGCAGCTTTTTGATTAAGCTAATAGCTTTCGGTAAATCTACCGTAAAAGGCGACGACAAAATTTGTCTGATTGCTTGGTGTCGGTGGCACTTGAAATTCAGACGCCTAACTTTGCACGTAGGTCCTCTCTTTTCAACTTTTAATTTTTATCATTACCACCTACTTTCATTTAGATTAAGGTTGTCGTTACTTGTACGGTTACCTCATAATATTCTTACAAAACTGTTCTTCGATTAATTTTTTTTTTAATTTCTTTTTTTGGATATAAACTTCTTGGATGTAGTAGATCTTTTTGCTAAAAAATTGAGCCAATATATCATAGTAACACTACAATTTCTTGATTTTTGCTCAGTCGTTTAATATTATTAGTGTATGATCTTTCAAATTATGCTTAATTCAAACTCTAAAAGGCCATCAAAATTTTAACTTTGAGGTGTTTATAGGTTTTTTTATATAATTAGCTGTGAGGTGAATTTCGTACCCTCTAGTCAATAGCAAGAGCCTTTATCTCACTAGGCTATTTGATTAAGTAACTTGGGGTATTTGAAGGTTTAAACACTACTTAATAACCACAAGTATTTTTCTAATTGATTTTTTAACATGAGTTTAAGTGCACATGTTTATTAGAAGTAAAGTTGAGAATAAAATATAACATGTGAATGTATATAAGGAAATATATATGTGAAAAATCTTTCCATATCAAAATTTTAAAGCAAATCTTTTATCTATAATTAATTATATTTACGCATGCTTGTATCTTAATGGCATATTCTAATAATTAGCAAAAATACACTACTACAAAATATCACTTAGCCAACCCCACAAAACTCACTTAGACGACACATTTAAGGGTTGGGATTAGAGGGGTCGGCCAAGTGGAACTCACTTGGACGACCTCACGCGGGGGGGTCGGCCAAGTGAGCCACTTGGACGACCTCACACGGGGGGGTCGGCCAAGTGCTCACTTAGCCGACCCCCCCGTGTGAGGTCGTCCAAGTGGCTCACTTGGCCGACCCCCCCGCGTGAGGTCGTCCAAGTGAGCACTTGGCCGACCCCCCCGTGTGAGGTCGTCCAAGTGATTTTTTTTTTTTTTTTTTTTTTTTTATTATGATATTTAACCTGAATTGTATTATATATACAAACAATTATTTTGGTTTAAACCCACGCCTGGGGCTTACACGTTAACTAAGAAAAATAATAATACAATGTATTTCGGGTCTTCCCAAAATGGGCATAAAAACAATAAATACATAGTTAGACGAAGACAAACTAAACAATATAAAAATAAACATTAAGAACAAAAAACTAAGTGAAAAATATCTTAAAACCTAATTAGTACTTCAACTAGTGTATAAATACAATAATTCAACTAAATCTCAGGCGCACTAGGTTCAGCGATGAATTTGTGGTAGAAATAACTGCACCATCCATGTTGAACTGAAGTAATTCTTCTCTCCGGAAATTTATCGTAATGGTGTGTCCGAGAATACTGAAAATTAGAATCAAATGTTAGGATTATTATTATAAACAAAGAAAGCTGTAAAAGAAATAACTAACAATCGGTGTTAATAATAAGAAATACTTACAGCCAAAGAAAGATTAGTACTGTTGGATTTTAATATGTCCTCTATGAACAGACACAAATAAAATCCACATAAACCTGAAGAAGGATCCTGCCTCGGGCACTACATAAAACGTAATTTCAATCACTAAAGTTATACTTTAAATATTGACTGCATCTTTCGATAAAGATTAAGTTATGAATATACCTCTACGTTGACCCAATTGTTCTGCTGGGTCAATTTTTTCCTAACTAAATTGTTATTCTTCATACCTCGATATGAAATGATCGCCCTGAAAATAAAAAAAGTATATAATGACAATTAATATATACATATAAGTTAACATATATTGATTGTATGGAATTTCAGGAAATGACAATTAACCCCCTTACTCATTAATCTTATTCACCAAATCCCTTCGCCCTTCATGACCATGATGTACCCGCAGCGGATCCATGTAATAGATGTTCTCCGGCGTCTTCATGTTGATCGCAACCAACACCCAATGATAACGTCTACATTATGTCAATAAACTTAATTAGAAGTAACAAAATGTTATTAGATATAACAGTTTAACAAATTACAATGTACTAACCCGATATTACATGGGATCATCACAAGATGATCTTTATCCTGATGCTTCAACAACATCTGTACCAAGTGAGAACGCTCGAGCTCGTAATGTGGAGAAATGAATGAGAAGTTGGGGCCCATAACATCATCGTCCAAGTATGAATCACACAAGTACCTTTAATCTTAACATGTTAATACTTATGAATTTTAAATAAACTAGATAACATTTAAAATATATTGTTATATTACCTTATATATAAGCATACGGCAGAAGCGCTCAACCACTGACGGTTCACAACCTCTCGCACATGTTCGAAGGAGATTTGATCTCTAAAAGCTTCACCCCAAAACAACTCCGGCATGAGAACACCAAACGCGTCATCTCTCGCATCATGGTCAACAATAGTCTTCAAAATAAGAAAGCATCCATGCGGTGGGAGATCACAACCCTCTCGAATATAAGTGGTCTTCTTAACTGGAGTAGCAGAATGACCAACAGATTTGTCTTTAATGACAATTTTTCTTGGAACCTAATAAAACACAATTAACAAATTATTTCAAACTAAGACTAACTTTATATTGAAGTTATACTCATTCGACAAATAGTTAGATATTAACACAAACAAGAAGAAATGAAATAGTTAGTAATTAACACAAACAATACATATAATGAAATTAGGTACACACATTTGTTCTTTCCTCGTTTCCTTTGCATACCCAGATTGCCTAAATGTTTCCCTTGACCTTGTCGTGTCCATATTCCCTCGGTATGATCAGTTCTTATATAAAAACACTTCGCAGTATAATGTTTCGATGATTTAATTCCACTAAAAGGGTCATCTTCTACATCATAGTTTTCTTCAATACTTTTCCCTCGATGTTCATTAATATTGTTCGTAAGAAGAACAATAGACCACTTGGAACTGACTGGATCGCTAACATAAAACACTTGGTTAGCCTGTGAAGCCAATATAAATGAATCATCTTTGTTTGCTCCTTTATTCAAGTCTACTCTTATAAAGCCCAACTCGTCAACTTGTTTTCCATATTTATTGTCAACCCACATACAACCAAACACTGGAACTTGAAAATTGACATAATCTAACTCCCATATTTGCTCAATCACTCCATAGAACCTGTTTTTAGCATAAACAGGATTCATGTCTTTGGAACTTGTGATTTCTAATTCTTCGGCTTCAAGTGCAACACCACTGTTCTGCCTAGACCTTTTCTCATCATGTTGTTTGGTGTAGAACGTGAATCCATTGATAGTATAGGAACTATACGAAAACACATGAGACTGAGGCCCTCTTGATAGCCATTTGATTGTATCTGAAACAGAGTCGACACTTACAATCAATTGTTTAGCTACATGCTTTTCAAACCAACAACTGAAAGTGCGATTGTGCTCCTTCGCAAGCCACACCGCTCCTCTCTTCGGATATTCTTCTTCAAGAAACATATTATGCATGTCAATGTATGGTCTAACCTCATATGTATTGTGTAGAACGTACAGATGTGCTTGTTCCAATCTCAGTCTTTCAACAACAAGCAACTGTTTTCCAGAGATTCCTTCACCTATCCCGTCGTTAGCATGAAGGGGGATTGGCAGACCGATGTTCTCTAAATTTGACATGTACTCGGTACAAAATTCTACAGCTTCTTCCATTAAATATCTCTCAGCAATACAACCCTCTGGCCGACTTCTGTTTTTCACATATCCTTTCAAAACTTTCATATATCTTTCAAAAGGGTACATCCACCTCAACGTCGGAGGCCCACACTCTTGGATCTCCTCGATTAAATGAACAGTCAAGTGGACCATAATATCAAAGAAAGATGGCGGAAAATACATTTCTAACTCACAGAGGGTCTCAACAATTTCAACTTGTAAACTTGGCAACTTATTAGGATCAATAACCTTGCTGCAAATGGATTTGAAGAATAAACACAATTTCGTGATTGTTACACGAACCTCTTTAGGCAAAATAGATCGTATTGCTATTGGAATCAAATTTTCCATAAGGATGTGACAATCATGTGACTTTAAGGAATTCATTTTAGAATCTTTCAAAGAAACCAAACTTCCAATATTTGATGAGTACCCTTCGGGAACCTTAACTGATCTCAGAGTCTGACAGAAAACTTTTTTCTCCTTTTTAGAAAGTGTATGTGCAGCTGGGGCGCAATATGTTTTACACCCATCTTTTACTGGCCTCAGTTCTTCTCTTATCCCTAATTGGATCAAGTCTTTTCTCGAGTTTTCTGTATCTTTTGTTTTACCTTTTATACCCAATAATGTAGAAATAACACTTTCAGTTACATTCTTCTCTTGATGCATAAGATCTATGAAATGTCTGACTGTTAAATCTTTCCAATAAGTCAACTCCCAGAAAATTGAGCATTTCTTAAAACCCTTAGAAGGCACCGACTTAGCATTTCCTTTCCCTAGTGTAATTTGCAAGTTCTTCACCTTATCAAATACCTCTTGGCCCATTAAAATAGGAGGAGAGTCCCGACTTTCACAATTTCCGTTGAACATTGAAGCTGCTTTCCTGTATTCATGTTCCTTCGGCAACCACCTTCGATGCCCCATGTAAACCTCCTTCTTACTATATTCTAATCGCACAAAATCAGTTTGCTCTTCACACTTGGGGCATGCATACTGCCCTTTGACACTGTATCCAGATAAATTTCCATATGCAGGAAAGTCATTGACTGTCCCAAACAACATTGCTCGCAAGTTGAACCTGTCTTTCCTAAATCCATCATATACATTTATACCCTTATCCCACAACAACTTCAAATCTTCAATTAAAGGCTGCAAGTACACATCAATGTCATTGCCAGGTTGTTTAGGTCCAGATATCAGTGTAGACAACATCAAGTATTTCCGTTTCATGCAAAGCCAAGGCGGTAAGTTATAAATTGCCAAAACCACCGGCCATGTACTATGAGATGTACTTTGTATTCCATGAGGATTCATTCCATCTGATGACAATATAATTCGTAAGTTTCTTGGTTCTGCTGCAAAGTCTGGATATTTTGCATCAAAATTCTTCCACTGACGTGCATCAGCAGGATGCCTAAGCATCCCATCTTTCACCCTCTCATCTGAATGCCATGTCAATTTCTTAGCATAATCTGCACTCTGATACATACGCCTGAGTCTCGGAAGAAGTGGAAAGTAGTACATCACCTTCACCGGGATAGATCCCCCCTTCTTATAACGTTCTGCATTACACTTTGGACATTCTTTCAACTGAGCATATTCATTCCGAAATAAGATGCAATCGTTGACACATGCATGTATCCTCTCATGTTTAATTCCAATGGAACTGAGCACTTGTTTTGCTTCATAAGTTCTTGGAGGTAACACATTGTCATCTGGCAATAGTTGTTTGACCTTACTCAATAGGTCCGTGAAAGATGAATCGGTCCATCCATGTTTAGCTTTTAAATTGTACAATGTCACAACTGCGTCTAATTTTGAAAACTTGCACCCCTCCCACAAAGGTTGTTTTACATCATTTTTTAACTTCTCTAATAACTCGGGACGATCAATCAAATCTTCCTCCAAGACAGTTGGGATTTCTTCCACATCATCCATTGCACATTCATTCGCACTACTCTCCCCATGGCCAAAGTTAGACTCATCTGACCAAGTACACCTAACTTTCTTCTCACCATGATATGTCCAACAAGTGTATGTACTGTTTATCCCATTAATAATCAAGTGTTCTTCTACTTCGCTATATTTCCATGTATAATGATTCAAACATTTCCAACAAGGACATAAAATGTACTCTTTGTCTTTCGCATTCAACCTTGCAAACTCAATGAAGTCATTGATCCCATTCTCATATTCCTTTGACAAAGGATCGGCGACCATCCATTTTCGATCCATAGTTTCTACCACATATCGATTACTACCAAAAGATGTACCAAGGAACATTCAATAACTTTTCAAGAAACATTCTAGACTAATCTAATATCTAATAACATTTTACAACTTTATATCTTAAACCATCACAAGTTTTAATTTAATTTTCCAACTATGACCTAACATTTTACAATTTTACATCCTAAATAATCCAATTTTTTCAACTATGACCTAACATTTTACAACCATGGCATAACATTTTTCAATTTTACATCATAAATAATCATAAAAGTTAACATTTTTCTAATTTTAAACTAATTATATCTAACTAATTAAGTAATTTCAATCAACAAACTAATCTAGTTCCGAAATAGTTAATAGTATGTACAAGTTAACAAATAAATGCAAGCTAATTATTTCAATAAACAAAATAACTAATTAATTCAAACTTAAATTACAATAATAAACCAAAAATTAAAAAAAATACTTACTTGAACAATGGAGAAGGAGGGGGAGCTTGGGAAGAAGATGAATCGAGTCCTTGAACAAAGGAGGAGGAGGAGGAGGAGGAGGAGGAGCTTGTTTGATTATTTGGGGGTGGGGTTTTGGAGCTTGGGCGTGCTCTACTGGTTCAGTTTTTCGAACAGCAGGGTTTTGGGGGGTGGGGGGGGGGGGGCGGGGGGGGGGGGGGGGGGGGTGAAATAACCCGAAAATAACTTTTTTTTTTTATTTTTTAATCACTTGGACGACCCCCCCGCGTGAGGTCGTCCAAGTGCTACAATTTATTTTTTTTTTTTTAATTTTTTAATCACTTGGACGACCCTCCCGCGTGGGGTCGTCCAAGTGCTACAATTTAATTTTTTTTTTTTATCATTTAATCAACTTGGACGACCCTCCCGCGTGGGGTCGTCCAAGTGCTACAATTTTTTCTTTTTTTTTTTAATTTCAAAATAACTTAGACGACACCACATGGGGTCGTCTAAGTTCTCACTTGGCCGACCCCCCCGTTTGAGGTCGTCCAAGTGCCACTTAGACGACCCCTTTTCTCAAGGGTTGTCTAAGTGGGTGTCGTCTAAGTGACATTTTGTAGTAGTGATATCCTCTAATTTGATACTTATATATTATAAATAAAATCATGATATATATATTAAGTTAACATTACTTTAGTATTAACATTAAATTGCGCTAACTCAAATAAACTCTGATTAAAATTTAAATTATATGTATAGTTACTGGTTAAGATCTCACAATTAAAATTTAACATTACTTTAGTATATATAATAGTAAGATTTTGTAGGATGGCGCATGGTGGTATAGTATATTTCTTCCCTTTTATATATGCAAAGGACGGTTGATCGCCGTCGTTTTGATTAGTCCCTTGTTTTTCGTAATCTCTTGATCTACTTTATTACTCATATACTACATATACATATGTAGCCCTAGTTTTCCACCTTTATGGTTAATTAATTACTTTTATATTACTAATTTCAGTACTTAAGTTTGTACGACCTCGCCGAAATTTTCTGTGGGACTTATAACTTCTTATGGTCTCGAGCAATTAGCTACTAGCTTCATGGCTTTCAACTTCTTAATCTCTCAAGAGTCAAGATCACCTAATAACTAAGAGCTACATATATAAATACATATTATATACGTATTTATAAATATTGTAATGTTATGTCGATTAAAATTATTGACATATCTGATAATAAGATATATATAAAACTTGTTCGAATAATATAAGTTATGAAAATAAATAAAGAGTGAAAGTAGACTATATTCATGCGATCTACAACCAGTATTTATATTCCTTTGCATGGTTGAGCTCAATCAGTTTCACTATACTATACTTGATTGTTTAGAAATTTTTTAACTTTTCAAAATACTTGATTTTTTATAGTTTCAATGCAACTTAAAGGTTATTTTCACCTTTTTATTTCAATAAAGTAATAGTACTGCATAATACTTTTTAATTTTTGAGTACATATTAGTAAATTCTCCTCTTTTATTAATAAAGTGTTATTTGTCCAAACAATCGAGTAAAGTGAAAGGGAGTAGTATATAATACTATTAGGGCCAAAGTTTAATTTGTTTTGTTAGAAACGTGCAATTGTTTGTAAGTTTGTGAGGTTGTTTCGTGTAGCAGCTATACTAGCTATGGTATTCATCACGAAGCCCACCGATTCTTTGAGAATTCAAACCACAGCATCTAATGATATGATTGTTAACGCTTCTGATTTAACAATTAACGATACCTCTTCATCATCTGATGCTGCCATGATTGTTGCAGACAACACTTATGCATCCTGGCTGGTAAGTTAAATAATAATAATGTTGATTATCATAGAGTTAATAACATTACAATTATGTTGAGGAGACTTCTAACTATTATATTGTATGCATGATTTAAACTCAGAACGAACACCCTTCCGCATTGAGTTCGTTTGATGAAATAGTCGAAAAGGGGAAGGGGAAAAGGATCATAGTGTTCTTAGATTACGATGGAACCCTTTCACCAATTGTCAGCGATCCCAACTCCGCTTTCATGTCGGATACTGTAAGTCCTTCTCACTGTTTAATATGAGGATGATTTCCTTTGTAACTTTAATTTGTTTCATTTAGTATGTTACTTAGCTTATCGTCTGTTTTTGTGGTATATGCATGTAGATGCGTATGGCTGTTCGTGAAGTCGCTAAGCAATTTCCCACAGCGATCGTAAGTGGAAGGAGTAGACAGAAGGTACGTGACAACCATCCAACACCTATGTATGGCTGCCTATAACATTATATTGTACAGGCAAATTTACGATATACTAGTATTATATAACGAACTTTCCAAGCGTACACCAAACATAAGTCCATGCATTAGGGATGAAACGGGAAGAGATTATTGTATTACTTGTAACATTGAGCTTAAATAGTTGGTATAGTTGGTGGCACTACTTAATCACAAGGTAATTGACAGGTTGCTAACTTTGTAAAACTGGAGGAGGTTTGTTATGCTGGAAGCCATGGGATGGATATATTTGTGCCTCTCAATCATCACTGCAACTCTTTAAATGGGAAGCCTAGAATCCACATCAAGGTCTTCATTTTATCATCCATTATACATTTTTGCTTTTTGCTTTTCAAAACAATATATACATACTTAATTTGGCATTTTTCATTTAGTTGCAGTAAATTGTTGTAATACATACAAATATTTTGTATTCTCAATTTGGTTAATTGATGTCTTCAAATTGTTTTTTGACATTATTACATGAATAAATATTGATGTACGTGAGTACGTGACTAAGATTATGTACTTTTGCAGGGAAAAGCAGTCCCATACCAGCCTGCTCAAAATTTTCTACCAGAAATTAGTGAGGTAATTCTACTTGATTGGGGTGTAGTAATGCATCTATATTACTCTCTTTGTCCTAAATGATTGCACGTTTTGACTTTTCACAATCACCAAAACACGCTAAAAATTACTCACTCCGTCCCTAAAAGATTGTCACATTTTGACTTTTGGTGGTCAAATATTATAAAATTTGATCATAAATTCCCATCAAACGATAAGAAATAATATAGTCTTGTGGGATCTTGTTAGATTCGTCTCAATATATATTTTTGAAATATCAAATTTTTATAATTTTTTCACATATAGAATAAGAGATACTTACGTTTCAATTCTTGTTTTATTGACTATGAAAAGTCAAAATATGACAATCATTTAGGGACGGAGGGAGTATAAAAAGTTGATATTTCAAAATTATATATTGAGACGAATCTAACGGGTCTCCAATGACTATTTTATTTCTTATCGATTAATGAGAATTCATGACCAAAATTTTTAAAATTTGACCAACAAAAACTAAAACATGTCAATCAATTAGGAACGGAGAACTAATTAATATGTAGAAAAATTTCTTAGAGTCTAGGCCACACTCATAGGAGAGAAAACAGGCCTAAGAATACATCATTATATTCTAAAACCAATTGATGTTAGATGGAGTAGCATCTAATTTATTATTGTTTGAACTCTTTTTCTCTTTACTTTTTAATGTGAGACTCACATGTGAAATCTTGAGTTTCTATTATGAGGTAATAATGTTTAACCTAATAGATCGAAAATAATGCCAAGTATTAGATACTAGTGACTATAGTTTGACTTTTTTGGCAAATTGCTTGTTAATTGCTCAATTTTCCTTTCGTTTGTCATACATGAACTATTGAGTTAGCATATTAGGGGGGATCCGAGTGAAACATTAAGAAGGTTTTTGGATCAATTTTCGTTAAACATAATTAATCTCATATACATACAGATATATTAATTATGAATTTCTTTATTTATTATTTGTATTACGATAATTATATAATAATTTCACGGCACACCAGTTCTCTAAATATATGTTTTCTTCGTTAACAATCGACTTTATTTTATGAAATAGATATTCAAAGAGTTGCAATTTCAAAGTAAGGAGATTGAAGGTGCATATATAGAAGACAACATGTTTTCTCTTTCGGTTCACTACCGACATGTTAAAGATCTGCAGGTACATCAAATCTAATTATATACTCGTATATATATTCATTAAAATTTTGATTTTTGTCATAAGAGATTTAGAGTGACTGAAATCTAAGATCTTGCAATTATAAATAATGTTTTGTTGCCAGTAGACTAACACTAGATATTTTTAACTTATATACATACATAACTATACATGTGAAAGAAATACAATTTCCCCACTTTGTAGTATATATATATATATACACCCTCTATTTTTAAATGATTGTCACATTTTGACTTTTGGTAGTTAACAAAACACTATTTAAAACGTAAATAACTATTATTCTACATGAGAAAAAATTATAAAATGATGACATTTCAAAAATATATATTGAGATGAATCTAACAAGGTCCTACAAGATTATATTATTTCTTATCATTTAATGAGAATTTACGGCCAAATTTTGTTATGTTTGACCAACAAAAATTAAAATATAACGATCTTTTAGGGACGGAGGTAGTATTTAATACTGAACTTATGTCATTAAATTGTTTAAGTGACACTCTTTTCTAAATTTTAAATAAATAATATTTTAATACTAGTGAAGATTACCCTCATGCTAAAACGTACGTACAAATAGATTAAGTGTGACAGCTTACAAAAAGATAAATATAGAATCTTTATGGAATGAAAATTAAAATGTGAATAATAATTAAATTATGACCTCTATATAATTTATAATATATACTTTGATGTTTAAGATAATTTTTCAATAATAGTATTTACATATTATTAGGAGGAATAATATATCCAAATCAAATAACAACGTAATACTTATACATCTACTTATATCAAATAACGAAAATATTCTTACATTTAATTGTAGATAATAATTTTATTAAAATGATCTCACATAATGTGTGTAAGTTACAATTTAGTCTCTTCAAATGTATTATCTGCACAAAAGGTCCTGATATCATTGCAACAACATCGGTACTTAGTCCATAATATTTTCATCAAAATTTAAAGGTTTCTAAAAGATTGACTAAAGTAGTATACTTCTTACACCAATAAGAGGCACTATCTATAAAGACAATAAATTTATAAAGATTAAAGTGTAATTTACACATATTACACCCAATCATTTATGAAAATCTACGGTTTTATTAGCAAGTATGTTGATCATCTACAACAAATTGTTATTGAAGAATAATTATTATTGATTGATAATAAGAAGCTAATACAATTAATAACAATCATTATTGGTTATTGTTCCCAGGATTATGAATTACTTGAAAAGAAGGTGAAGACAATATTGTCCGTGCACAAGCAATTCCACATGACAAGGGGTAAAAAGGTCCTAGAAATCCGCCCAACCATAAATTGGAACAAGGGAAACGCCTTGCTTTACTTGCTCCAAACTTTGGGTTTAGACAATTCAACTGATGTTCTCCCTTTCTATATTGGAGATGATAAAACTGATGAGGATGCATTCAAGGTATTTAAATAATCAACCTACTCGATCCTTTTAATATAGGTCTGGCAAATAATGAGTTTGATTTTTTTATTTATTAATTTTCTGGTTAAGTTTGTTATACGAGGTTGATTAGTAGGATATATCTAACTGATGTAGTTTGCAGATTATTATATAAATCCAAATTTATTCATTGTGTATATGATGGGTATAGTGTGTACACATACCCATTACAAAATAACATCATAAATTTGGAACCGTTTATATATTCATGATTCAATATATGTAGATTCTTATGTTAGTGTGGAAAATGTTATTATTAGTGATCAGAAGGTCTTGTATTTGAAATTTATATCATCGCTAATTTACAAAAAAAATATATGTACATTCTTATGCAAAAACTCTTTATCTCATATAAATTTTTTTAAATTAATGTATTATTAATTTATTGATAAGTTAATAACTCTTTATTAAGCTAATAAATTTTACCAACCTCGACATTTTAATTTATAAAATTTTTATTGTATATATTGTAGGTTCTGAAAGAAAGAGGTGAAGGTTGTTCAATCATAGTATCATCAACTCCAAAGGAGACAATGGCTTCTTACTCTCTACGTAGTCCATCAGAGGTGCAAAAGTTTCTTATGAAACTTAGCAGCCTTCATCATTACAACATATCTATTGTTTAATAAGTTTGAACTTAGGGTTGTAATAATAAGTTATATACTATACTTTTGTGTATAGATAGATATATTGCATTGGGGAGTTATTTGGAGGCGTCTTTTTAAATTCGCCTCTTGTAGTCTCCCCTAATAATAAATATTTATCAAAGATATATATTATAGTAATAATAGTATGGCTCTGGATTGAAAGTGGCTACTTGTAGTCTCCTACAAGAATTGATCAATATATTATATATGCATGTAAACAAGTTCAGTTCCCCTTGCGTTTTAAAAGAGTGAATTACATAAATAGTCTTCGATAATGTCATCAAGATACAGTTTAGTCTCCAATAGTTGCACCATTGCAATTTAATCCTCAAAAGTGGCCAAAAGTTACAAATTAGTCCCCACGTTAACTATTAAGTTAATTTTTAACACCAACAAGCGATGAGAGGTCAAATTTGCACCCAAAAAATGAATTTTTAAGAGTTAAACTCATTTTTTAAGATAGTCTTTTGACTTTTAATGGTCAACAAGACACGATTTCAAAAGAAAATATTTTTAATTTTACACCTGTAAAAGTTATAAAAGGTTAATATTTCAAAAAATATAGATTAATACGAATCTAACAAGATTCAACATGACTATATTACTTTTTATTTACTAGTAAAAATTAGTGATCAAAATTTTCAAAATTTAAGTACACGAATTCCAAACAATAAATAAAAAAATAGAGGAGTAGTAATTTACATTTGAGGAATTAGGATACCATGCAATGAACCCGGAAGAAAAGGATGGCACGTGTTGATGCGTAACAAACTAAAAAACTACTACTTGTATAGTTTTAGGCTTATTTTCATTTTGGATCCTGAACTATCACGTAAGTTTCAAATTGGACCCTGATACTATCATAAGCCTCAAATTGCCCCCTATACTACGTTTTGTCTCATTTTGCCCCCTCAAATGCCAATTTTAGATTGAATTTCGTTTTAAAAGAAGGGGAAATTCAAATTATAACATATATCAAACTAATGGGGTGTTGTTACATATAACTAATGATAGTATCAGGGTCTAATTGAAACTTATGTGATAGTTCAGGGTCCAAAATGAAAATAATCTTGGGATTTATTTTTAATTTAATAAGTTTTGTTATTTGTTAATTGTGCCCAAAAGTTTAATATATGTGCTATTTCGATTTTGCCCTTATGTTAAAACGAAATTACATCATATTTGACGTTTTAGGGGTAAAATGAGACAAACCGTAGTATAGGGTCCAATATGAGGCTTAGGATAGTATTAGGGTCCAATTTGAAATTTTCTTCATAGTTTAGGGTCCAAAATAAAAATAAGCCATAGTTTTAGAGTCTTTATGCTCTTCTTCATCATCATCATCATCAACAAGACAACAACCTCCACAATCAAACATGTTACCTATAATTGATTTGTCCTCCCCACACGACCCTTCTCTTCGATCTTCAATTGTAAATCAGGTCAAGTTGGCTTGCAGCAAGTTTGGTATTTTTCAGGTATGTAATAATCACCTTCTCATTTTTATTTCAGCTCAATCACTTTTGAACACACGGTCACCTAAGCTAGATATAGGTTAAAATAGTTCACAATCTTATGCTTGTGATAATAAGGATGTAACCAATTAGCTTGGCCTAGTGGTTATCGACTCATATGTCTTTTTAATGGAGGTCATGGACCTGGCAATGGTCCAAATATTTATGGATGCTCTGCCCGTATTATAATAT
This sequence comes from Echium plantagineum, assembly GCA_003412495.2. NCBI lineage: Eukaryota > Viridiplantae > Streptophyta > Magnoliopsida > Boraginales > Boraginaceae > Echium > Echium plantagineum. Next base: position 14,845,798 of record CM016561.1, on the reverse strand, counting down.
AAATTTTCATTTTGATAGTGTAGAATTTCCTTCCTTCTATGATGTCGATTGATTAAAAAAATATAAAGATAGTTGTTTCCGAATTGATTTAAGAGTAAAATCGAAGCACTATCAACAGTAGCAGATCTAGGTAATGTAGGTGATTTGAAGTGAATGTGCAAAATTGGGTAGTATAGTTTCATTTTTTTGATGATATCACTATTAACATTCAATACAATAATCCTTGTGATAAATATAAACCAGTAAACGGTAATAAATGTGATAAACAATAAATAAATATAACTCAAACGATTTTACAGTGTTATAACATTTACATTTCAGTTTTCCTTCTACTCATCTTTTGATGATATGAATCTTATGAGGTTCAATTCATAAACCTTATTTCCCTACAAATTATAAGACCTAGTTTACTAGTTACCATTGATCTTCCATTTATATTTAATTTGGACATATTTGAAATAATGTATAATTAAAAAGATGACAAACAAAACTAAATTAAAACATAAAAAAGAATATTTCAATTTTGTTATATATATCCAAAAAAAACTCAAGCGCACATAAATTAAAACATAATAAAATATTTGGACATATTTGAAGTATAAATAAAGTGACATGTTCAAGAGGTGTCCGCTACTGGCTACCAACTGTTTTACCGTAGATGAATCATTTTGATTTATTTCATTATATCTAGAAGTTCGGAAATATAAAATATTTAACTGCAACGGACATAGAAATACCAAATTTGATTGATGTTTGGGAAAAATATTATTTTATCTGTTGTTACAGGTGATTAATCATGGGATCCCAAATTCTGTTATGAATGATGCTTTAGCTGCCTCATCAGAATATTTTGATCTTCCTAATGAAGAGAAGATGAAATTAGCCTCTTCAAGTGTTTATGAGGCTGTTAGATATGGTACCAGCCACAGTTTTGAAAATGAGAATATCAAATATTGGAGGGAGTTTACCAAACACTATTCCCATCCACTTTCAAGCTTCATTCACTTGTGGCCTTCAAATCCCCCAACTTATAAGTAAGCACTACTAACATAATTTCTCAATTATGTAGAATTTAGTCCTGCATAATTTATACGACTAACTTTATACGACTCAGCTGCCCCGTGTAAAACTACGAGATTAATTCTCGATTTTTCAGGGAGACCATATATGCTATTGTTGTCTCATATGTTGTATCGAAACTAATTAGTGATTCGCTACTATCACCAGAGAAAATGTGGGCACCTATGCGAAGGCAGCTCATTTGTTGCAGACACAGATAAGTGAACTGGTGTTTGAGAGCTTAGGCCTATCTCCTGATTACATAAGACGAGAAGTTGAAGAAGGCTGCCAAGTTATGGCTGTGAATTGCTACCCTCCCTGCCCCCAACCCGAACTAGTCTTAGGCTCACCGCCTCATGCAGATCACGGAACAGTAACCATCCTACTTCAGAATCACCAAGGACTGGAAATGATGGACCATGATACTCAAGAGTGGCAATCAGTTCCATTCGTTGAAGGCTCGCTGGTAGTTTTACTTGGAGATCAATTAGAAATAATAAGCAATGGCAGATACAAGGCGGTGATGCACCGAGCAGTTGTTAATTCTGCATCAAGGCGGGTCTCGATTGCTAGCATTCATAGTCTAGGTTTGGAGAAGAAAGTAAGTCCCGCGTCTAAGATTGTTAATGAAGATGGAGAATTGAGATATAAAGAAGGTTGTTTTGTTGAGTTCCTGGACTTCATCTCTGGCAAGTTTGGTAAGGATATAGCAAAGGAGAGGTATATAGACATGTTGAAGACCAAAGCTTGATGCTTGTAAACTTGTAATCTTGTCTAATATGTACTCCATTCAGATTTCAGAACGAAAATAGACCATCACTAATTATTTGTCATGCTAGCCTTAATTTTTAATTGTCATCCTAGCCTTAATTTTATTTGTCATCCTAGCCTTAATAAACAAAATGAGGACTAAATTCTTTTCTTTTTTATACTATCTCCGTCCTTTTTTATTTGTCATCTTAGCCTTGATTTTTTGTTTCTAAATATTTGTCTTTCTAGCTTAATTAATTGTAAATTTGTATTTTCAATGTATCTTTTAATTATTTTTTCTTAAAAATTTATCAACGAACCAATTATATAATTTTAATTGATTGTCATTTTACATTTTCAATATACTTTTTAATTACTTTTGCTTTTATTAATTTATATTTAAATTGGTAAACTGACAAATAAAAAAGAATGACGGGAGTATTTATCTAGGTTGTGCTGATCAACTTTAATTACCTTCATTTATATTAGTTTCAAATTTTATTCATCGCAATCTAAATAAATCATAAGTTGCATCTCAACTCAGCCCTAAATTATTGTAATAAATTTTGGTAATTGGTAAAACAGGCAATGTATCTCAACTCAGCCCTAAATTATTGTAATAGATTTTGGTAATTGGTAAAACAGGCAATGTCACATAACTTATTGAACCGTAGCCTTATTATCTAATGATTATCGACCCAACCTCCACAATTGAAAATCTTCCCTGAACTTAAGCAAGCAAAACGCAAAAATGGAGTTGTTGTAGATGATCGTCCTCTACATAGTTGCCCCAGGAATTTCTGGAAGTATTGTCTAATCGAGTACCATATTTTATGATGCACTTGAACACAATGCAGTAGACAGTAGTATATGTTAAAAGCACATAGCAGATGATGAACCAACTCACCTTCATCATATTCCCCATCTCGATCATACTCCTATCACAATGCATACCTCTTATGGTGATTTCACGCGTCTTGGATCCGCACCAGTGTCCACCCAAACCCGACCCACATACTCTAAGATCCGACCAAATGACTGTCATACTCAACGGCTACTCCGAGACCCGAATCCCTCTGCTCCACTCAATAGCAGCCTCCTACTCTGGATCCGAATCGGTGGCGTTGGTGGCTGTCCTTTGGTGCAATCCCACCACTGATTCCGAAATTATTATTAACCTCTCACGAAACCTCTCTAGACGCTCCGCTTCTCTCGGATCCGCCCCGATCATTGTCGCCCGGACTTCTTCATCCAGCTTGAATGAGCGCTTCTTTCCTTGGGATTTCATCAAAACTCGAGCTGTCCTCATCTGCGACGATGATGTACAGCCTGAGTTGGCTTCAATTGACTTCGCTTTCCGTGTTTGGAAATCGAACCCAGATAAAATATCGGGGTTCTTTGCCAGATCACATGCCTATGATCTGGAGCGTAAGTCGTGGATATATACAATGGAGAGTGGGAGGTACTCGATTGTTCTTACGAAGATCATGATTTTGAAACTGGATTACTTGTTCAAGTATAGTTGTGGGGGAGGACGGAAGTATGCCAGATTGAGGGAGATTGTGGATGAAAAAAATAATTGTGAGGATATTTTGATGAATGTGATGGTGGCTGATGAGATAAACGAAGGGCCCCTGTTGGTGGCGGCTGAGAAAGGAGTGAGAGATTTTGGGGATGCACGGAATGAAGGAGGTGATAATAATGGCGATAACAGCGGGTTTGGTGGTGGAGTAGTGAAAAAGTCCGGTGGAGTAAGAGGGGTCGGTATAAGTAGTAGAAAAGGGGATCATAGGAAGAGACGAGGGGACTGTATAGCGGAGTTTCATAGGGTATTGGGGAAGATGCCGTTGAGGTATAGTTATGGGAAATTAGTCAATTCAATTGGTGAACAAGGTTTATGTCTTAAAAATGGCAAGCTCATGTTTTGTGATCACCAGGTTTCTGTATAATAAGGTACACTTGTACACTCTAAATATTTGCATTTCCTTAAGAAGCATCTGAAGTATGTCATTTCATGTGTGCTGTTGCATGGGGTTTGTAAGATAAAGAATTATTTCAATATGTGCTACCTTCAAGTCGTTTTTTAAGTTGGGAGATATTAGCTGTTTCCTGGTGCAGGGTGTGTAAATAATCTAATGGTGGTCAATGGCTGTGAATGATCATGCCGCGTTCACCCCCTCAATGCAAACATATCTTTAGTCTTGTGAGATTTGAAGATGTTTATATTGATATTGTAACTATTATCTACAAGTGATCAAGAAGTAGGTTGGTGAATGATGTTGGCATTGTGGTATATTCTACCCTCTAGTGTAATTTGTTTGAGTAAGCTAATTGCTGCATGTACTCCAAGAGGAAAGGTTTGTCTAGGGCTACAGCCATAATAAATATACAAATAAGTGTCACTATCCAGGTTGTTCTGTCTCTAGAAAAAATCTGCTTACCGTTACTTCTTACATCACAATATTCATGTTTTCATGAAAAGTTCAATGCCATTGAATCGACTACACTAGCCGTGTGAGACACTTGTTGTTTTGTGTTCTGGGCTAGCCGTGTGAGACACTAGCCATTGAATCGACTACACTTTGTGTTTAATAAAAACACGTTCTGTTATTTTTTATGTTTTCCTTTATTATGTTCTCTTGTGTCACTTTTGGAGATATGGAAATGCTGTTTGCCACATAACCTATAGATGTTCATGCACAATCCGTGCATATACCTTGTAAGTAAACCAATAATTCTTGTGCGGCGAAATCCATTATGTGTTATACTGTCAAGATTATATTGTTTCACTTATTTTGGTACTTCAAATTAATAGTTTCTCTTGTATAGGGAAGAGGCAGATGAGATATGCCAGACACTAGACCAAAATGAGGATAAGATAGGATTGCCTAGGGATCACGGATTCCCTGTACTGTGCTATGGTTTTGCAGGTTAAAAGATAAGTGAAACCCAAGGAGATGTCCTTCAGCAGCACAGACGTCAATTTTCTCTATGTTATAGAGGAGAAAGTGAGCTGCAAATCATGACAAGGATTTGAGTTTCTTCCACAACCCCCACCCCCAAGCATCTCCTGCCTATAAGATCGGCACTGCGTGAGAATCAGGTCTGATACAAGCAAGTCATTACCCTGGACAATAATGTAGCAAGTTTTACAAATACTTACATTATGATGTACATAGTCATTTCTCAAGGCTTTCATGACCACTACAAAAATATGGTTGTTTCCTTGGTTGACGGGACAGCTAATTTTGCAGGGTTTGAAGTCTCCCATTATATATGGTTGCTTCACTGGTTGGTGGATACGTAAAGTTAAGAATGACTGAATATTGCAAGTTGATTGTCAACCAGGTTGTTTTGTGTTGTAAGAAAACTTAGCTTTGATCATGTAATGTATAATGATATAGCATCTGTTCATGTTAATTTGTGTACAGATTAAACCAGACTTTGAGTACCTGCCATTTAAGAATTATGCTCATCGAGTCATGGCGTACACACGACAACACATTCTAGCAACGAATTGGAAGTTGAAGAACTAAGATTAGCAATTAACTCCACACAGATTGACCACAGATTGACCTTAAAGCTCTCTATTAAGTTTCGATTGCCTTCGTTATCTTAGTAGCTATTTAAGTTGTGAAGTACTCCTTTTCTAGTGTAGTTAGTAGTAGTGCCTTGTGCATGTACTATTTGTTCCATTGGTATACAGAAAAGAAAAGTTTCTTCTTTCGCTTACTATTTAATCTGGAATTTTTTTTCATCCCAAAATTGTTACATTTATTAATGGCTTAATAGTCTTATGTTATCTTATCAGAGTTCCTATTAAAATGATTTCTGGTTCAACTGCTATTTGAAGCATAACAGTCTTATGTTATCTGATTGAAGCTTCTATTAAATCGATTTCTGGTTCAACTACTGTTGAAAGCGCCCTCGGGCCATCCTTGCAAGTTGCATGCATGATAAACCTACTCTGCCTGCAACTACTATTGCAAATGTAAGATGAATCAAAGCTGTTCCATTCTAGGTCACTGTATATGTGCGAGTAACTAAAACAATCAAACTACCGAACAATACAATGACTAGCGGGGGAGTGTCCTCTTAAATCTCACCTATAAACTTATCATCCCCTTCTATGTCCCAAACAAAGCCTAGGAAACTAAGAAGATCGAATGAATCTCACACTCAAGGACAGTAGTAAATACTAAATAGTATACACAGGTCTCACAATTAAGTTCTTGTATAATATGTGAATTGGTGCGACATTATTGCCAAACTCAATGCATACTAATGTCAACTTTGACGAACTATATGGGCAACATAAATCTGTACTCTCTCAATTTCAGCGTGCTGCACTGCTGCCGCTTGTTCCAAGTTGTCGAATTATCAACAGTAAAGACCCTGGGAAAATCTACTTTCCCCGATAGAAGAAAAATACAATAGGCAGGCAGTAATCCTTTTTAATTATGGACGAGATATACAAGAAAGCGGAGATAAAGTCTATATGGATTCTCATATACGGTTGTTAATGATTTACCACATCATGCAACGGACGGAAGACACCCTTGCTATGTTTGCATCTTTTTACGTAAATCCAAGTCTTTCAGCTTAATTTTCAGTAGGGCGTGCTCTTGTCTCATCTTGTCAAGCAAAGTCTCAACCATAATCATCTCCTCTTTTAGGTGGCTTATCTGCCGATCCAACAATGCAGCGGTTTCAACATCTACACCATTTCTTTTATTCAAGGAATCACCTTGCGAGATGATATGGATTTGCTGTGGTCTACTCAGCAAGACAAGGATGCTCATCTACGTGTGGACAAGGTATCAGTTAAGAGCAGAAAGCAAAACTAAAAACTCAGCTTTATGTAAAAAAAGCTCAAACGCTACATCCAAGTGCAGCCCAAAATACAGGAATTCAAACACAGGAACTACCATAACTTAAATTTAGTACTAATTAATAACATACTAACCAATATTAATACAATCAGCTACAAACATTAATATTAGTCAATGTGATCATGTTAAATAATCACCAAATCATTTGCATGAAGAGAACCAAGATAGACAAAAAAATCAAAAAAAGAAAGAATAAGAGAGCAGTAACCTTAGGCTCCAAAACAAATGGGCAAATTATACTAGACTATGAGAGTAGAACATTAAATTGTCATTTTTCAGGAATTGAAGGAAGGAGCGGGGTAGAGATAAAGATCAATTAATTTAGAGGATTCAAGATAAGAGTAATTGAGAGAAAGATAAATTGATTTAGAGATAACCGTGAAGGCAAACAGTTAACAGTTTTGGATTCTGGAGTATGGAAACAACTATAAGATAATTAGCTTCAACACGAGTTTATGAGATAATTACATAATTGACATAGAGGGAAATTAAGTTGAATTATGCACTGCAAATCTGACAAAAAAATCACAACTATATCTACCTGCATTAGGAGGAGAATGATGACAATGATGGCAACAGTCAAGACAAATACTTGGCTCTGTCCTCTCAATAATGTACCAAACTTAGGCATGGAATCTATTAAGGAAGATGCAATAGATGGACCAGTGCCGGAAACATCGCGTGTATTATTTATCCTTCGATCTGGTAAATCAGTAGAAGTTCTCAAGTCTTTTACATCATGCAAGAGTTTGGAACATTCTTCAACTTCTGTATGCCTTTCCTGGTGAACTTGATCATCTAAATCTGAACGAGTTTGTGGACCCAATGCTGCTCAATGTCATGAAAAGGAAGCTTAAGAACAAATCGAACTACAGCATGGACGACATCGACTGTAGAAATGGTATGAGGACCCTTACCTTCTTGTTCAAGGTTCTTTCGCTTCAAAAATTCATGTGCCTGAAATAATCCCAGATCACTTCAAATATGTTCCTTATAAATCAAAAGATAATTAAATGTAAAATGAAGGATGGAAAATACAAGTTCTATCCAAAGTGCATAAGCCTCCCGACACTCTTCAACTGTAGACTGAACTATCTTCCCTGCAGTAATTATAATAAAGTAAGGAAGCTAAGTTTTTGCATATAAATCAATCAAGTTGCACTTTCTGAGCATGGTCCTACAGCTCTCTTTCCTGCTTTTGGTTTGGACCTTAAACGGATTTTTTACAAATCAGTAATCGTAAGGCATTGTAATTGGAAATCAACTATCCAAGCATCGAATGAGTGCTGTCAGTCCTGAAAGACAGATAATCAAAGAGAAAAAAAAATACACAAAAGTAATGACATCCCCATGATATGTGGCTGTCTTTCTCTAGCAAAATTATTACACATGTTGCCAATCATGCCCTTAACGACTATACGATGCCTCAAAGAAAAACGCATGCCATGTCTAGATAATAAAACAACAATGTGCCTGATATATTACCCATCAAGGCCTGCTCAAAACACAAAAAACATGTAAACTAACCTTTTCTTTATTGGAGGAATACTTACCCCTAAACATTGTTTTCTTGGAGAAGGCTACATTTGTATATACTCTCAAGATGCAGCTTTTGTTGGATGTACCATCTCTTTCCACATCCCAAAGACCCTATATGACAGAGGGTATTAAAGTGGACAAACAGTAAGGACATAAATAGAAAGTGAGCTTATACAGTGGGGTACTAAACACTAATTAAATAAAAATGAACAATTGAAAGGGGATTGGGGAAGATGTGGAAAGAGATGCCAATATTCTTTTTTTTCTTCCTGTTGACCAGATGATTTAAGGAACTACATGCAATATATTCAGAGCCTCACAGAATTGCCACAGACTAGAAATAGTCTAAAAATTAAAAGGATATCACCTACACTGGCCTTAGATATTGATATGATTGGTAACTTTCAACTTTCAGTTTAGGAAACTTGAATCCTAATCTAAGCAAGGTAGCAAACCAATCTAAATAGTAATGATCAACTAAACCTCTTGCTAATAACATTATAGCGCAATGCACTAGCCAATCAAACTATAGCATGATCTACTCTTCTATGCACTCAGAATCTTAACAAAAAATTAGATGGATGACTTGAACTGCGATAAAAAACTTAAAAAAGGTGTGTCCAATAATAACAAAAAATTAAAAGTGGTACGGGTAATACTCTATCCATTATTACTTGAGAGTAATTCCCTTTAGGAATGTTTCTTTTTAGTTGAATGTATAGGACCAGTGACACTTTTTCATCAGCTTTACGTTTTTGTCCCTGTAAGTTCTCAACAAATTATGTACTGATTGCCTATAATTAATGTAGGGTAGACAAGGAAACTGACATAAAACTTAGGAAAGTATTTTATTCTAAATAGTCAAGTATTTTGAGACGGAAAGAGTAATTTATAAGTGGGACCAATTTCTCTTTGCAAGGCAAGAGAATACTTACTCGTACAATTGAGGGTAAAACATAACAAACAAATTTCTTCTTAATTATTCAAACAAATTTCTTCTTAATTATTCAGAATAGCAAAAAACAAATCGTCACAAGTAAACTCGGATGGCGGTACTTAAGAAAGCAGGAAATACATTCCAGGGGATGAAACTCTTACCTCCACACGAAAGTAGTCTCCATATGGTACATCACTGATTTCTTGCGATGTCTCAAGAATCAAATGACTACGAAAATAAAAATTCAATATAAATATTAAACCATTTAACACATGAACAAGAAAAATGATAATTTCGAAAATTGTGCATGTAGAAAACTGTTTTCAGTAGTTGGTGAGCAATTACTACAGAAGGGAACAGCTTACATGAGTCCCTTTTAATTCAAAATGAGGGAATGTTGCTTCATAGTAAGTTGATGGAACATGTTAGGCAGTTATAAGGGTTCTTGATTGTAGTGATGTCATTTCTTTGTTCTTCCAGAAATACGAGTCATACTAATAGTAATAGAACAGGGAAAGGCGGCAACCATCATACAGGTTTTTAAATAGTCGATACTCACAAACACATGAATAAAGTGGTCCCGGTCGCTCACTGATATTTAAAACTCGATCAGTCTTGATCCTTTAACTAAATTTTCTAACAGTGCACCCCGAGCACACGAGTGTCACATGACTATTTATGGGGGTAATTAAGCAATTTCGTAGCTTAAAACAAAAAATAAAGTGAAAAAATATAAAATCCTCATAACTTCCCCATACACCCACCCCCTCACCACACACCACACCACCACAACAACAACCATTGTGATCAGAAATCAAATTTCAGGAAACCTATGTCTGATTGATGTCTTCAATCCAAATTATTAATCCTCAATTAACTAAATTTATACCGACGAAACAGCAAGAATCTTACAATTGGCCAAAATAATCTCAATCATGTCAATACAAAACCTGAAGTTCTTACAACCTTGAATATAATTGTTTCCGAGAAACGAAAGAAGGGAAGCTGCCATGGCGTAGAAACGCCAATATTTGGTTATATCAAGAACAAATATTTGGTTTCTACTACTCCACAACGAGAAGCTAGCCCAGTCACACCAAGCTATCCATTTGTGAAGGTTCACATCTTAATTAACAGCAAACTAACACAAGAACCCGACCTCTAGCTCAAAATCAAGGAGAAGTCAAGAAATGCTTTATCTGCAGGATATGTCTCAATGCTTAGAGTGTGATGTCTCTTATGTGTTCACCTGATCCTAGCAATGCTAAGAGATCATAAAACAAAGCTCAATAGAGAAAGTCAATTGCTACCCAGCTCAAAATTCTTAATTTAGGATCAGGAACCAATTGTACACTTTTGAGCATTGAGATTCAGTGAGCCCGAGTATCAAGAGGCTTATGAAAGAAATATTACTCCTATGAATAATTAAGATCAGTTTGATATCTCAGTGGTCTCTGAATATTTTGCATCTCAATGATCATGGAAATATATGTGTGTGATTGGAGTTCCATTTCAATTCAGTCTCAACCAGGGGGACTGGTGTGTGGGTGATGGACTGGTGTGTGCGTGGGGTGGGGTGGGTGGGTAGGTATACAGGGAGGAGGAGGTGATGGGGATTTAATAAGCTATGAAATCCTAAAGTACCATAAAATTTTCTTGTGGCACGCATGTGCCCTCAGGTTTAGTGCACTGATAAAAAAAATTAACAAGGAATAAAACTGATTGAATATTAGATATTAGTGAGCGACTGGAACCATTTTATTAATGTGTGGGCGATAGAAGTCAGCCTAAAACATGTATGATGGTTTCTGCCTCCCTAATAGAATTTAATAGAGTTGCAAAGGCAAATACTACAGAGCAACAGAAAGATATTATTGCCCAAGATTAGAGACCTGTTCTTGTAGACACGATATTTCTGAACCTCCTGACAGCTACCACATCTTGCACCTATTTAATGAAAGCATTTTTTAAAATAGTTCCCAAATATGGTGGTCCAAAGAATTACATGATTGAATTATGATTTTCGACATTATATAATCATATTTACCAAAATATACTTTTATTGGATGTTGAAAAGAAACATCACGAGTATGTCCAAACGTTTCATGAGGACTCCATGAAGAACACTGGAATTCTGAGGAGTACACAGAATAGTAGATACATAATTAGTGTTTTAAACAATATTTTTTATTTTCAGAATCTGGAATTAACTTAGAGAATATTAAAGGAAGATATAAAGACATCTATGGACCTTTGTCGCCACATTTCTTATGAAATGATTCCTGAAAACTAGAAGCATCATCAGAAAAGAAGAAGTCAAAGAACTCCTCCACCGTTATCTGCATTGCAGCAAATTGCCACGATTAATTTATGTAACTGAATACTGAATTCATCCATAAGAATAATATTTCAAGGAAGATGCTAACTACCGGAAACTTAGATTGAGCGACCATTGTATGACCTTCGGGAACTGTGTATCACAACAACCAACAGAACATTAACTTGAGAAGGAATTTCATTCACAAAGAAGAAATATTAGTTCGCTGACCTTTTGGTGCATCATATTCCTCCAGTTTCCATGATAAGGAAGGTTTACATGGTGGGCACTCTGTTCTTTGAACAATTTCAACATCTTCATCTATTTTTGCTTGAAGACCAGAAGAAGATGGAATTTCAGGGTCAACATTGATCGGAGCATCAGATACATCCAACAGAGCACTGTCGTTATCCCTGGATCAGGTCCAAGAGAAGCAAAGTAATTAGTTAGATAACACTGAGAGAGTTATTACCATGGACTATATACCTTTCGTCAAGATCGATCTCTTCCACCAATGGCTGGGAACCTTCTGTTAGATTAACAACAGGACTTCCCTTCTCTGGGCTACTTATTTCGGAAATGGAATCCTGGGTACAACAGTAATAATATCTAGAAATTACCAACTTATATACAGCTTCAACAGAGAAAGCATAAGTAATTTAAAATATATTATCTGATTCTTCTTAATACGTTTTCGCATCTAAATTGTTTAGACAAGTAACCTATCATGCTAGAATATTCAGGCCTAATAGCAGATGAAGCAAATAAAATCAAACTACATTAATGGATAGAAGGTAAGGGATGAGTTAGCTGGGATTCGATTCCCTCAGCAGCATACAAGGTATAGCCATTTTAAACTAGACTGAACACATATTTTTCCATTCTCTCAATGTGAAACTCAAGAGAAGACGACCCTTACGATAGTTTTGTTATTTTAGAAGCTCGGTACAGTACAGAATGAGGGGAGCACAACCGATTTGCATCTAGACTCAGAAGAGTGATGGAAAGTATGGACTTCCAAATGCATTTAGATGTTGCACTGATATATCTAGTAATTAAAGAGATCTAACCTGCTGATCAGCTATCAAATTAGCCCTGCTACTCTGTCGTAGCCAACCATCACCAATGAGCTTAAAAGCTTCGTCACGGGATAAAAATGATGTGAAGAAGTACTGTGAAAGAAGATTCCTTAGATTAGCTTTTCGAAATTATATAAGCTCTTATAATTGCCTAGACCCCATAAATAGATGTGCGACCAATTACAGGGCATTCCCATCTCTTGTTTATAATGAAATATTTCCTGCATCACCAGTTTATTTGGAAGTTTTGACTGTCACAAGATTTTATTTGGAGCCTGAAAGTGATGGGTTTCCAGATACAAATGGATTTGACATGGCGTCAATACATACCATAAGATACTTCAACTGATAAAAGGGGGCAGTCTAGAGTAAGATAGTCCCATAAGAAACATGTTGGCGCATATATGAGTTTGAGGAGTAAGTTTCCCTTCATGACTAGGAATCAATTTTGCACATCAATTAAAATAAAACTTTCAAAGGTGACCAACTCAACATTGACGAAGGCATACTTCAGTGTAAATATCAAATCTGTTACCTTCTTCTCTCCAGCTATTATTTCAATTGCAGTCGGGAATATTGCTGCTGCCATCGCTCTTCGAACAGCAGTGACCTCGTGAAATGGAATTATTTTCTACAGACAATCAATAATATCAATAAGATGGGGCACCGCTGACATAAGAACCTAATGATACTAAAAGTAAAATGTACATCAAGTGTGAAAAGACCTATTAAACTTTAGGAAAAAAATTGGGGTTAAACTACACCTAAATACTTGCATGTTATTAATTGCAACATAATCAAAACTGAACATTAAACAAGAATAACTAAATTTGTGACCATGGATAAGTTAGCTAAAGAACCTATATCGCATAACATATGGACTTCATCAAAGGCCTAGCTGTGGCAGAAAAATTTAACATCAAGTCATCAACACATCCATGTAGGGCATCATATTTTTGGTTGACAGCCTTATCCATTTTATACTAGGGTGAGACTTGACAGATATAGGGACCTACTACTGCGAGCGGAAGTACTCCTAAGCAATTGAAAAGTTCAGCGGAAGGAGGGACATTACTAACCTTCGTTTCAAATCCAAATAGGTTAGAATAGAAGCAAATGTAACGATCAAAGAGGTACATATGTCCCTGCAAACAATCTCCAACTCATTGAAAAGGCAGTACATCAATCAAACAATACAATGAACACGTGCTTCTATCTACAGAAGAACGAAACGTGACAAACTAAACCTTGGACACCCAAATGAGAATGAAAAGTAGAAGTACCTGTAAGAGAAAATTTTCTTGCAATGCACAATTGAAATCTTGAATAAGGACCTACAATGGGAAACTAAGAAATGTAAGCACTCTTTTCAATGTATACAAGAGAACACTGAGCTGAAACAGAAAGGACATGGAAGACGTGTCATATGATTCATAATCAAATAGGGCCATGTAACCCCTTTACTCGATATTCAACTTTCTTCTCCTGGTTACATGTACATTTTGTATCAGATAGCAGGGCATAAGCCGATAAGTCCAAATATAATAGTTGCCACTCCCTCAACTTGATCATGTTTTCTCCTAACCCATGTCACAGGAATTGAAGAAGAATGGATAAATTTCAATCAGCTCTAGACAATTGAGTAGCATTGTTGGCCGGAAGAGATTTTACGAAGAACATGGCACTCGGGTAGTAGCAGAGGTATACTACTAAATATGTGCAATAAACATTAAAAAAAAAAAAAATTAAGAAACTGACACATAATTCAGTTTAACCAAACATGAACCACACTAAATATGTGTAATCAAATATGAAAAATCTCTAAACAATATTCAGTCTAATTCTCATATTATCATACTTCTTTCCTAAGCATAAAGGTGTGAAGGATAGTTCGTAATCGCTTATGATCAAGACTCACAGTGGTGTTACTAGATGTGAAAAAAAAACCTTCACAATCTTCTTAGCTAATTTTTTTAAAATATAAGTCTAGATCATAATATGTTATCGGCTACATCAGCGTTCAGCACCATAGAGACAAGTGGTAGGAATAAAATGTAAGGCCATTCTCTCACTAACATCGACAACATAAGAACTCAAAAACTATCACTTGTATAAATAATAGAGCATTAGTCTTCACACACTGACAAATGACAGAACACCTTACTTCATTTTGTGGGAGACGAAAGAGTTGCCTGTACTCTTCACTCTTCAAAGACGGCTGATTCTGCAACATTATATAACAACAAGCATAATTTCATAATTCGGGAAACAAACGCACAACAAGAAAGAATTGATCATTAACTTATAGTTGTGTGGTTGTTCTTCTTTATTCGGGACATATAGTTGAAGTACTCGAGTAGACACAATGAGTACTTGAAATACCACCGAATTTATCAATTCATTATGTCATACCTGCCTCCATTTTTTCTGAACGGCCCTAACTTTTCATAATTATTCACAAATACTTAGGTGAGTGCTCAGCTTAATAAAAACAGATTATTATATCATAAATTAAAAAATATATAGTATTGCTAAAATTATATGATAAATCTAGCTCATGAATCATAAACCACAATTAATGATCCCTAACTATTCACATTTCACAACTACGAAATTCAATTCAGAAATAACAAATTAGTGATCATATTAAATTTGAAGAGATTGATACATTCTGGTACTAACTCCATAGAAAAAGATGATTAAATCGTGGAATTGATAAATTCTGTAGCCTTAACTGAGAGGCAAGTTGGATACCTCTAATCGGGTAGAGGAAGAGGGAGAGGGAGAGGAGGGGGGGCGATCGGAGAAGTCAACGGAGGAAGCATCGGAAACGCGCTGTGAAGCGGGGTGGTCCATCGGACGCGGTGGCGATGGGGAGGAGGCCACTGCTGTTGCCATAAGAGGAATTGTGCAATTGGAAATTATGAAATTCAAAGTGGGGAAGAGACAGTAAGGTTTAAGATTTTGTTAGTATCGGACTATCGGTGGGAAATTAGTTATATATTCTCATAAAAGTATTTTTTTTTATTGTAATAAATAAGGGGCAACACTATATGCACACCCAAACAGTATTAAATTTAAACACACAAAAATATAAAAATTTTATATTGTAAAATAAAGAGAGTATATTATACATACTAAAATACCTTAATATAAAATAATAAAAAAGTATTTTATAAATATTTTGAACGATGATACATACAATTAATATTGATAAAAACTGTAAACCAGTTAATAAAGGCTAAAGTATGCATGTCAAAATAGAATCAATAAATATTATTGATAAATTGATATTTCTTTTATCAAGTACTTGCTCCGTTTTTCTTAGACCACCGGATACCCACATTGAATGTTGAGTAAATTAATTTAACTATTTAATCGATACGATGAGGTGTCGAAAACACCATAAATGAAAAAGATGTTGAATATTTTCAACATGTCCTTTTGATTATTTTATCTATTTAGATTATCAATTAAATATTAAATAGTAATATAGTTTTAACTAATTTTTATTTTACATTATCAATATACTTTTACTTTTTTTATGAAAATGATTAAAATAACAATTAGAAAAATGAAGAACATTTGTGATCCATAAAATTAATGAATTGTTGTAATTGTGGTGATATTATGTTATTATTAAGTAATTAATGGTGAAGTGGTTGGTGAGTTAGAGTGAAATAGACGGCTATTGAATGTGTAACGGTAACGACATCAACATGTTTAGATTGTGATTTCACGCTTTATAATTTAGCTTTCTCTGAAACATTGAAGTTGCCTTGCCGACATATCAAGTCCTACTCATGAGTCATGACCCATGGTCCATGGATCCGATCCGACAATGAAGTGGATCTAAATAGCTAACCCAACTATTAGCCCCGTCCAAACCTATTGGGCCTCATCACCAACAAGTTACTAGCTACCCACGTTGCCCCTTCGTACCTGCTTCTCAATAGTTTTATTTTTTCGAATTCGTTGTCCATTAACTCATTTTGTGTCCTAATTTGATAATAGGACGTGATGACAATTTTAGAAAAAACTATTTGAATGATACATTGTTCGTATTAAACTTAATTTGTAACGGTTCTTGATCTCCACAACCATAGAATATATGCAACATGCTAGATTAACTCGCACGTTAAAATGTGATTTTTTGTGTTATTTCTATAAGATGTCTAGCTAGATCATGGGTGATCCATCATTTGAAGTCTTCTCTTCATAGACCGACTTGCATAGTTGCATGGTTGTTAATACTAATACATCACTCTATTAATTTATTTTCTGCCATTATTATACTCTTATATATTATTATCGATACCAAATTAAATGATATGATTTTTAATTAGGTTGGTCTTGGCATCTACTTTGAATGAAACCTCCATACACTGGTCAAACAAGAATTCCCAGGAGAAAGGAAAATTGATGTTTGTTTATCATAAATAAATGATTATCTTAATACCAATTGTTTAGTTATGAATATAGAAATGCAAAATTCTCCTTCAACTATTTTTAATGTGCCATGGTCTTATCATGTGTTCGCTCACAAATTGTATGTTCATGTTTCCAAGTCTTGTGCTTCTTATATTCCAACAACAAAATAACGACAACGACAAATTATTCTTTTACGGAGTCATGTATGTTATCTCACTCCAAAATCCAAATATTGTTTATATTATTCTTTTACGGAGTCATGATAAAGGCCGGGTTGTTAGTTACTCCGTATTGCATAGGTGTACTGGTTTGACAATCACTTAACGTAAAGATTTTATAATATAACAAATAAGACAAAGTTAAAAAAATCTAAAGTTAGTGTATATATTTCCTTTAATTTTCCCTCTAATTGAGATGGTGATCTGTACTGTTTCATGATAAATACATAAATATTCTAGTTTTGAATATGGAGAGTCAATTAATTAAGTTAGATAATCTAAATTTCACAATGTGGTTAAATGTATCTTGCCTTGTAAATAAACGAAATTCATGCATGCATGGTACTTCTCTCTTATTAATTAACTTATATATTTAGCCAATATATTAACTATTAAGCCACCTTATGTGAAATTCGAACTTTCTAAGGCTTGTGTCTTTTCACATATGTTGAAGAGCATGACCAAATTTTCATTGAATTATGGGAACCGTTTGAAATTTGATCAGTTTTTTTTTTATTATTAACGTATATATATTTTCCTCCTGCATTCGTGAAGAGCAAAAATCAATATCAACTAAATATGAAAAATCTATGTATCCATTATTGTAGCAAACTTATTATGAGATAGATATGATAATTGACTATTACTAGCTAGCATGTTGATTAAGGACACACACTAGAAAATTCCTACAGTATAATACTATATTATACTCCCTCGCTCTGTCCCTAAAAGATTGTCACATTTTGACTTTTAGTGGTCAAACTGACATTACAAAATTTGATCATAAATTCTCATCAAACGGTAAGAAATAATATAGTCTTGTGGGATCTTGTTAGATTCGTCTCAATATATATTTCTAAAATATCACATTTTTATAACTTTTTCGCATGTAGAACAAGAGATATTTACGTTTCAATTCTTGTTTTGTTGACCATGAAAAGTCAAAGTGTGACAATCATTT
Organism: Echium plantagineum; assembly: GCA_003412495.2. Lineage (NCBI taxonomy): Eukaryota > Viridiplantae > Streptophyta > Magnoliopsida > Boraginales > Boraginaceae > Echium > Echium plantagineum. The sequence goes on along the minus strand of CM016561.1, from coordinate 14,827,615 downwards.
AGGGACGGAGGGAGTAATAAGTAGCTCGAATTAATTTCTTTATTGATAATTTAACAATTTAATGATATCTATCTGATCAGAACTTTCAATTTGTTATGAATATAACAAAGAATAAACTATTAAACACCAAATTGTAAGAGTAAACTCGTGTTAATTTCATCTTTTTTGTTATGGCGCTTAGCCAATATCAACATTGTGTATATATTCATCTATTTACATCTATATATATTACTACAATTTTCGTTTTCAATCATTTCAATTTATATCTATATACAGCGTCATGCACCTAAAATCATGGAACTTAAGTTGATATTTTTGAATGAATGCGTCTCCTGACTCCAGAAATAGTTCAATTCACCAATTCTTCATTTGAATTTCAACACCATTGACGAACTTAATAATTCTCATCGACACATTACAAATATTTTTTTTGATTTGCTAAAAGATATGTTCACACTGTGTTGGGACCACTCAATTATATTTCACTAAATATACAATAATATGAGTGTGGCCTTATGATATTAAATAATTTGTTAGTAACACGTTACTAATCAATCTCAAACTTTATATAATTTATTCTTAAATCAATTTTAATGATTTAGGTTCTATAGGGATAATTTTGTCATTTTGTTAACAAAAATAAGTCACAGCCAAAATATCTCCTCATACATTAACTCCATCATTAATAATAAAAGATATTTAAACAAAGTCTCTTCCCATAGCTTTCAATTGCATCATAAGGAATCGATCTCAACTAAACAAACGAGAGTTTAAGCTCCAATTAAACAACTTGATCTTTTTCAATTGATGATCCAATGAACTCCCGCTTCATGAATTTGACTCCAATGTAGCATTAAACCTGATAAATCCCAATTCATCACTTCACGTAATGCCTGAGCTTCACTTCCTAGATGTGATTCCAATCCCTGAAGTTGTGCCTGAACTTCGCTTTCTGAATATGACGCGACGACCCCGAAGTTTTGAAACGCAATGCCAAAAAATTCAAGGAATGAATGCCAGAAATAGTCGAAACGCCCGAAAATCTCACAGAGTAACATTAAAACGCTGTAAAGATAACTTGGAACATAAGAAGTATGTTTAAATATACTCAAATGTTTTAATCGTAACACTAATCCTAATGCTCCACAAGTTCCATATTAATTAATTGACACATTCATGTCACAAGATTCCTTATTACCAAAATTTTAGCAACAACCTTTATTCAGATCATATCTACCAACTAATTTGATAATTTATTACATAATTGTATTTGTAGGACCTTGATCTATAAATTACTTTGTATAATTTTACTTCTTAAACCTAACATGTGTTCTAACTAAAGAGCACACGATTAAAAAAAAGTTAGCATTATTATGCTCAAATAAAGTTTAATTTGTTATGAATACAATTAACAAAATATAACAATGATAATTATACAGACAGATAATAATATGAGAGGAGAAAAAGAATTTTATAATGATTATATATTGTAATACAATACAGTAGTAGTCCTCTATGCATAGTCTCTCGAAAGACAATATCTATCTGAGGTAAGTAATTACATATTATTCGTCCTCTTCAATTCTTTAAAATAGTTGAATGAAATAATTGGAGATCAGGAGATGGCTATATATATTAATTTTAACAGAGGTTAAATCTGTTAAAATTTGAATGAATCAACAATGAGTGAATTGCTGAAATGGTTCTAGTAAGTGGGGGTCTGGTGCACTTTTGTTCCCGAAAGTGGCACTGTTGTGGAAATAGTTCCCAAAAGTGTGTATATTGGTGCAATTAGGTTCCCTTTCCGTTAACTCTGTTAAATTTAAGCGTGAATAGCAATTTTTTGGGCAAAAATGAAACTTTTTATAACTTAATAGCCCCATTTGAGACCTAAAATGTAAATAACAAAAAGTTAAAGGCAAAATAACAATTAAATACATTAAAATTAAGAAATCAATTCAGTTTAATCATTTTCATATCCTCAAACCTTCATCTAAGATTCTAAAACAGCCGAAAAATATTCTACAACATCGATTAAGTTATAAAAAGTTTTGTTTCTACCCCATAATAAATTGCTATTCACGCTTAAATTTAACGGAGCTAACGGAATGGGGACCAAATTACACCAATATACACACTTTCAGGGACCATCTCCACAACAGTGTCACTTTCGGGGACCAAAGTATACCAGACCCCCACTTACTGGGACCATTTCGACAATTAACTTAATCAACGATCAACTGGGAGTTCAATTTCATTAATTCAAAATTTTATGGTTTATTTCCAAGTTTTTCTCTTATATCACCAAACTAATATAGACACGTCTCTTTATTATTGGATAAATTAAATTAAACAATTTGCTGATTTCTTAACAATAATTAATATAATAAGGCTCTGATTAATTATTTAAGAATCAATAGTCTAACTGAGGCTTTGATATTCATTTTATATTCATCAAGACAATCTAATTTTTTAAATTGTGATCTTTGATTATTACGTTACTGTCCTATTCGCAGAACTAAAAATAGTATATATATACTCACATATATTATATGTTAACTTTTTAAGATGAATAAATAATGGTACTATTCCATATGATGATGATGGTCAATTTTTTTTAATATATATTTACAATTAATACGACAATTTGAGACTTGCACTAAAATTTTATGCATTATTTAAAATTATAAAATATGTTTACTTTTTTTCTCAAACAATAAAAGTTATAAATATTATGAAAAGAAGTTAAGGTCCAACATTACTAATTTAAAAGTGTAGGGTGAAATGTGTGAACTTTGATTATTGATATATCAAGATTCTAATATGTTATCCACTAATTAATAGTCAAGGGAATTGCATTCTAAAAGATGAGATCCTCAACCTAAGAATCTTGATAGCTTCTTGGACTACTGTATATAATGTCGAGATAAGATTGTTGGTACTTTACATTTTAATTTTTTATCAATTAAACTATGCCGAAAAAAAGAAATTGCATTCTAAAATAATGATTATTGGTGGTTGAGCAAAATTAGAACAAGTGTTTACATACACTTATTATTAGCTACCTACCAACACTAAAAATTTAAGTAATTGGCATATGTTCAGGATCTAATATATAAGTGGACACTCCCTTGTATCTATTTATATACTAAGTGAGTAAATGATAACGAATGCTGAGCAACCATTTGTTAGAGTTTTCGAATGTTTTTCATTTTTTCTGGTGGAGGACCACCGATTTTATTATACATAGCAAAATTAATTAACTAAATAATTGGTGAATGAACGAAGAGAAGGAGAAATTGACTTCCAACACTATATTCTTGATTGCGTGGAAAACTTTGACTCAGGTGGCGGGTGCATACATTTCGATGCTAGAAGAATATAACGATTTTGTCTAATATTTCCAGCATTTCACTTTAATTAACTTCATATTTATCAAAATATTTCTTTCATCATCAATTACTTTATATATACATTATAGAAAATTATAATAAGATAATATTATAAAAACATTTTGAAAAACGTATTCAAAGATATCGATTTTATATTTTTCGAACGAATGAATAAAAAGTATTTTATAGTCAAAGTTTGACACACATTTCCAAAAAGTCAATTAAATTGGAATAGAGGGAGTATCGATTATCGAGTGCGTTCAGAAGTCTAGTAGTGTGTATTTTGAAATCTATCAAACATATGTAGTTTGTACTCGAAAGTCTATCGAACGTGCACAATATATGTTAGATATATATTTTAGCAAATCAGACTTTTGAGCACACTTTGTATGATTGGTAGACTTTTGAGCACACTGTTGTGCGGTCAATAGAATTTTGAGCACATTACGTGCATTCGATAGACTATTGAGCACATATTACGTGCGCTCGATAGGAATAAAATCGTCAAAAATTTCTGATCTTGAAAAGTTCAACTGGAAATATTACTTTTACTCCAAAATTACTTTTGAAAGTAGGTCAAGCTTGCCATCTAATCCTTATAAATTTAATAATTGTAAATTAGTCTCCGAGATTGAACAAAAGTTGACTTAATTAGTCTAAAACATGACGGGGCCATTAAACTTTAACGGTAGTTGCTATTGACTTCCACTTTCGGGAACAAAAGTTTTGTTACCATTTAACACATCCTTCAATTTTTGGACTCACTCACAACTTTATTTAGTCCAATTTTCGAGAATTAAATATCAATCTTGACCCAATTTCGAAAACTATTTCGACAAGTTAATCTATTTTTGTGACATTTTTCTGTTGGGCAAATGGCATCAAAGATCACTGACATTATCTAATATTTACAATTCGATCACCCTCATTTAAAAGTGCCTATATTGGATCACTGAACTAAATTTTTTTGGTTAAATTTAGTAACTGGGCCGTTTTAAAATATTTTGGGTGCATTTTGTAAGTTTTAGCAAGGGTAATTTTGTCCCTTCATATTTATAGACATTTAATCCTCGTTTTTTTTAACTTTTTTTAAAAAAAAAATTAAATTTTCTTTTTAATTTTTTAACTTTTTTTTAAAATTTTATTTTTCCAAAAAAATGGGAAAAAAAATTAAAAAAAATTAAAAAGACTAAAAAAACAGATTAAAAAAAAAATTTAAAAAAAAAGTTTTAAAAAAAATTTAAAAAAAATTAAAAAAAATTTAAAAAAAAAAATTAAAAAAAAATTAAAAAAAAGTTAAAAAAACGAGGATTAAATGTCTATAAATATGAACGGACAAAATTACAATTGCTAAAAACTTACAAAATGCACCCAAAATCTTTTAAAACGGCTCAGTTACTAAATTTGACCAAAAAAATTCAGTTCAGTGATCCAATATAGCCACTTTTAAATGAGGGTGATCGAATTGGAAATATTAGATAATGTCAGTGATCTTTGATGCCATTTGCCCTTTTCTGTTTTAATGAATCTTTAGAACTCATTTAACTTTGAGTTAATCGAATAGCCTCGTGGAAAAGATTCTTGCTAGTGACCAAAAGATCTTAGATTCGAAACTCACATTCATCGCTAATTTACAAAACAAAATAACTCATTTAACTTTATTTGTCTGGAAACGTCAATGTCAAAAGACAACCTTTTCAGTTATCACTATCATTAGCATCTACCCTTGCCCATTCTCTAATAACAAAATGCATTGTTATTAAAAATGCCATAAAATAAAGAGAATTCTCGAGAGCAAATTGCTGAAATAGTCCCCGAAAGTGGGTTCAGGTTGTCTTTTGGTCCCCGAAAGTATAAAAGTTGCAAATTAGTCCAAGATATTGGCCAACGGTTGCAAATTGATCCAAAATTTAACGGTGCTGCTAAATGTTAACGGCCCACGCGCCTCGTGAGTTACATGCGTTGTTAATAAATTAGAACGGTAATAATAGAATTAGCTTAGGAGTGAACTACAATCGTCATTGGAGCGCTAAAAGTTAACGCTTTGATTAAATTTTGGACCAATATGCAACCGTTGGCCAATATCGTGGACTGAGTTGCAACTTTTGTACTTCTGAGGACCAAAAGGCAACCTGAACCCACTTTCGGGGACCATTTCAGCAATTTGCTCTAATTCTCGACTTAGTTTTCGAAAGAGCTAATATGAATTAGTAATTGACATTAATGTATAAATAGTCCTTATAAGTGTACAGTGAATATAAAAATTGTCCATAGATTAACAATTGAGTTATTTGGTGATGGAGAAAAAAAAAATTAAGTTTATTTTGAGATTAAAATTACTAATTTAAAGAATATTTTGAGACAAAACATAAATTAAACCCCTATTTTAAAGTGTATTCTCGACGATATTTTTTTTCTTTTTTTTGTAAATTAGCGATGAGGTGAGTTTCGAACCCAGGATTTTCTGGTCACTAGCAAGAGCCTTTTCTACTAGGCTATTCGATTAATTCTATTGTGTACGATATTTTAAGTCGAGAAAAAAAGAAAGAAGGAAAATGACATAAAATTCAAGTATTGTTATTTGTTTCAAGCATTTATCCAAAAAAAAAAAAAAAAAAGCATTTATCAAAATTGTAGAAATGCCCCCAAAATTAAGTTATAAACCATTAACAATGAACATAACAATTAATTTAGGGACCATTTTTACGACCGCTACAAACTTACATGTTACCCATAGGAGATACCATATTGGGTGGCCATATAGTTTATGACTTGCATTTTAGAAGTTAAAAATGTAAAGGACGATTTAAATTGTAATATGTATAAATTATAATTAACACAATTATTCTCCAGTCAATCAAATAATTTAGCAAAAAAAAATACTTGCTAGTGACTAAAAGGTCATGAGTTTGAAATTCACTTTATCGCTAATTTACAATAAAAAGAAACACAATTCTCCTAAAAATATCATTACTCCCTCTATTTTTTAAAGATAATTTACAATAACGCTTTATGTTAATATCCCAATAGACCCAACCGCAAGGAGATAATTATTTAAATGGTTCACTAGTATACCTTTTTTTCACTGATCTTCACGGGTGACAATGATTTACAAATAATCTAAGTGTATCATGTGTCCAATAATACATAAATGGGTTAAAGGCATGAAAGATCACTCAAAGATACTAATATTTCCTAGTCGATCACTCTATTATTAAATGGACCACCTTCGATCACTGAACTGCATTTTTTTGGGCAAACTTGGTCACTGGGCCGTTTTGAAAGATTTTGGGTGCATTTTGTAAGTTTTTAGCAAGGGTAATTTTGTCCGTTCATATTTATAGACATTTAATCCTCGTTTTTTAAACTTTTTTTTAATTTTTAAAAAAAAAATTTTAATTTTTTTTTTAAAAACTTTTTTTTAACTTTTTTTAAAACTTTTTTTTTAATTTTTTTAATTTTTCTTTTGATTTTTTATAATTTTTTTTGAACTTTTTTCAATTTTTTAAAAATTAAAATTTAAAAAAAGTTTTAAAAAAAACTAAAAAAAAGTTTTAAAAAAATGAAAAAAAAAAGTTTTAAAAAAAGATTTTAAAAAAAATTAAAAAAAAAGTTTAAAAAACGAGGATTAAATGTCTATAAATATGAATGGACAAAATTACCCTTGCTAAAAACTTACAAAATGCACCCAAAATCTTTCAAAACGGCCCAGTGACCAAGTTTGCCCAAAAAAATGCAGTTCAGTGATCGAAGGTGGTCCATTTAATAATAGGGTGATCGACTAGGAAATATTAGTGTCTTTGAGTGATCTTTCATGCCATTAACCCTACATAAATCAACATTTTCGTTAAATATTAACGAAGAAGGGTATTTAAATATGTTTTAGGAATCATTTACGCATACGATACACACTTATCAGGACCATTTATTTATGATCATTGAAAAAACTTTAAAATAGATGTGTCTGAAGTTTTTTGTCAAAACTGTAAAAATGATGCAAAAGTAAGTAAAAATCATTAATTTTTAGGGCAAATGGCATCAAAGATCACTAACATTATCTAATATTTCCAATTCGATCACCCTCATTTAAAAGTGCCTATATTGGATCACTGAACTGAATTTTTTTGGTTAAATTTAGTAACTGGGCCGTTTTAAAAGATTTTGGGTGCATTTTGTAAGTTTTTGGCAAAGGTAATTTTGTCCCTTCATATTTATAGACATTTAATCCTCGTTTTTTTAACTCTTTTTTAAAAAAAATTTAACTTTTTTTAAAAAAAATTTACTTTTTTTTAAAAATTTTATTTTTTCTAAAAAAATGGGGAAAAAAAGAAAAAAATTTAAAAAAAATTTAAAAAAAAATTTAAAAAAAAAACAAAAACAAAAATTAAAAAGACTAAAAAAATAGTAAAAAAAAGATTAAAAAAATAAAAAAATTTAAAAAAAAGTTTAAAAAAAAACTTGAAAAAATAAAAATTTAAAAAAAGTTTTAAAAAAAATTAAAAAAAATGAGGATTAAATGTCTATAAATATGAACAGACAAAATTACCCTTGCTAAAAACTTACAAAATGCACCCAAAACCTTTTAAAACGGCCCAGTTACTAAATTTGACCAAAAAAATTCAGTTGAGTGATCCAATATAGGCACTTTTAAATGAGGGTGATCGAATTGGAAATATTAGATAATGTCAGTGATCTTTGATGCCATTTGCCCTAATTTTTATTAAAGGTGATCGCGGATCATTTACATGTCGTTGTCACTTACTGAGATCAAAATGTAACGGTCACCCAGTTACTGAGACCATTGCGATAATTACATCAAACAACAACATATGTTATGAGATAATGTGTCTGAAGCCAGATAATGAAATTTGTTTAGTGCTCTCAATATGTGGAAAGTTACGGTTCATTAAGTAGCTTTTTGTTTATTAATGGTTCATTAATCATAAAAAATGTATATTGCACCAATTTAAATTATATTTTCTTCTTCTTTGGGTACATTTTAGGTAATAGGTACCATTTTGTTAGAAAAAATCATTAACGTCAATTATTTAAGCTTATTTTTGCCTTTTAGATAATTTGTACCAATTTGTTTAACAGATTTTTGGTACACAAACTAAATCGGTGCATATATATAATACTTATCATTTTGGTATTACTCTTTTTTTGTACATTTCTTTTTAAATATTTTATTTTTGTACCATCTTAGAATAATATATTTTAGTAATATGTACCATCTTTACATTAAAAGTAATTGTATATATTAATTAATGAATAATATTATTAATGAAGTGTATCCGTTCTCATATCCATCTCATATTTGGTTTATGCAATTTTAAGAAAGGAGTTGTTGTGGCAACTATTACCCCAAAATTACCTATTAATGTAATAACCAACAAGTAGAGTTTGATCGAATTATATTGGTATATTGAAATATATATTAAGTTACTTACATCAAATACATCCAACAGATATATAAAACAGGGATGCTATATATGAAACCTTAAACAGAAGATTTTCGGAAGTTTTCATATGATATATGTGATGATATATGTCATCATACGAGTAAAAATTAAACCATGAACAACGAAACATGATGAAAACAGAAAAGATATATATATATAATATATATATATATATATACCATTCGATATGATCATAGCGATTAATAATAAATTTGTGTTTCATCAGTTGCTTTGTCTTCCATCTTCGCTTTCTTGTTGGAGTCCATAAAATCATCATTTTCATCTTTTATCATCAACGACTCAGTTTTGGCTAATGACCTCTTTCTTGGTTTAACCCTAACCGGCTCCTTAATATTTGTTCCAATCAAGTGAGGAAAATTAAGCAAAGCTTTCGAACCTCGGAGCTTAAACGCCGCTTGATCATAAGCCAATGCCGCATCCTCGGACGTGTAATATGTCCCCAGCCAAAGCCTCACCCCTTTCCTCGTCGGATCACGAATTTCCGCCACGAACGTTCCCCAAGGCCTCCTCCTCACGCCCCGATACCGCGTCCACTCAACCGGTTCTTGGCTAGTGGTTGAGTTTATGGGGGAGGGAAAATTGGTATCAAGGTTATTATTGGATAATGTGTGACATTGAATTGGGACAACATTATCGTATAGAGTTTGGTCAACATAGGTTGGAAAGTCATTTGAAGAAAACGTTTGAGGGGATGGAACAATTGAAATATGATTGTTATCATTCATAAGATGTTGTTGAATAGATCCAAGAAGGGATAAATCAGAATCTGAAATTGTTTGTGAATACATTTTTAATTAGTGAAGTTGTAGTTAGAAGTAAGTATATATATATAGTCGTTGGTTGCTGAGGGTTTTTGGTTGTCTTCTTGTAGCTAATAATTTTGTTGCTTTCTGTCGCATATTGATGCTACAGTTCATGTTCCTTCAATTTATAGAACTCGGAGACACGTAGTCCTTCACCAATGCTAAATTAAAAACTACATTTATATTTTATTTTAATTGAGCTTATTCTATCGAATTTAATTAATTTCATATTGGACCAAGTGGTATATAGATTCTCGATAACTCAAGTATATATGTGTGTGATACAATATTCTATTTCACCATCGAGGTTAATTATTTAAATTTATATATATATGACATCGACGATTAAATTGTCAGAGAATTGAATCACATTACATAACCGCTTTAAGAAAAACTAAATTCTATCGCTTCAATTATATTATCGAGATCAAAACACACATATTCCTCTCTTGTCCGTTCCAAATCAAAAAATTAACATTGTTTTTTTTCAAAATGATATGGGGCACTTCATTCTCAAAAATGATTGTAGGATGATATATTATAGAGTTAATTGTTGGAATGGTCCCATTAAGTGGGGTCTGGTGTACTTTGGTTCCTGAGAGTAATATCGTTGTGAAAATGGTAGTCCCTGAAAGTGGGTATATTAGTGTAATTTAGTCACTATTCTGTTAGCTGCGTTAAATTTAAACGTGAACAATTATTTTTGGGGTAAAAACATAACTTTTTTATAACTTAATAACCTCATTTAGGGCCTAAAACATAATGTAAATAACAAAAACTTAAAGGTAGTAACAATTAAATACATTAAAATTAAGAAATCAATCTAGTTTAATATCCTTACTTTCGATTTCTTTTTTTAAAAAAATTGATTTCTTTTCGATTTTTTATTCGATTTCTTTTTTATTTTTTCGATTTCTTTTGGATTTTGTTTTTCAATTTTTTTTCTTTTTCTTTACCTAGTAAAAAGGACTTCCATTTTGGTAGTTGTTTTAGCTAAAAGTTTTGATTTTGGCAAAAATTTTGATTTTTGTAGAGTTTTTTTTGGAAAATGGTTCAATTTTGATAGTTGTTTATCAAAAAGGTTCGGTTTTAATACTTGTTTTACCAAAAATGTTCGATTCTTGACTTTTTTTTGAAAACAATTACCAAATCAGAATACTAATATTATTAGTCTCGACTTAAATACTAATATTTAAGCTATACTTCATTCTATCCTATTAATATGAGATTATTATACAAACGATCCCATAATACCAAATTAATTGTACATGTTTTGGCTATTAAGTTACAAAAGTTTTGCTTTTGTCCTAAAAACTGTTTTCACGCTTAAATTTAATGGAGCTAACGGAATGGGGACCAAATTACACTAATATACACACTTTCAGGAACCATTTTTGCAACAGTACTATTTTCGGTTACCAAAGTGCACCAGACCCCATTTACGAAGATCATTCTAGCAATTAACTCCAATATACATTGTAATAATTACATGAGATTAAAAGTTAGCTCCGTTCGATTGTTGTATTATATTATTCTCTAAATAACCATAGGCTAATGAGGGACTTAAATAATTGCAAATACTTCCTCTGTCCCTAATAAATAATTGATACATTTTGATTTTTCATGATCAACAAAACAAAGTTTCAAACATAAATATCTCCTATTCTACATATGAAAAAAATTATAAGAAGTTGATAGTTCAAAAATATATATTGAGACGAATCTAACAGATGTCATATGATTATATTATTTCTTATCAGTTAATGAGAATTATTGATCAAAATTTTTAAAATTTAACCATAAGTCAAAATCTACCAATCATTTAGGGATGGAGTGAGTAGTATATTATTGGGCGGATACTATACATTTTACTGGCTTGGTGTCACATTATTGAAACCAATTCTCTAATGTTCTGAGTTAATGAGTATATAATATTATACATAACAAAACTAACTATATTATTAAATTCAAAACCGGATATTAGGTGAATTGTAATTTTATGCATATTAATTATTTTATTGAGGAAAGATTCTACATGGTACCGTGCTTGTTTTTCATATTGCTATGTCGTCATTGCGTATGTTAGATTTTGATGTCACCCTAATAATACTCATTTACTTATTCATCCTAATAATATAAGAATATAAGAATATATATACTCCTCAATTATGTACTTTAATTTGATTTTTAGATCGATAAATTTTTATGTCATCTCTTACGGATTTTTGTTTACGATTATGTTTACACTAGTTCATACTAGAAAACATATATGTTAATAGATACTAATAATTGTTGTGATCAATTTCGATAATACAAAAGTATAGGAATGCATGCACAGTTTAAGGCTTTAAGCCAATAATGCCGCCTCGTTAGAATTATACGTATAACTTAAAAAATATAATCATGCATGCTTTTTCTAAAATTTTGTACTTCAGAAGTCAGAACAATCTGTTTATTAGGGGAGGCTTTATATATATGTATATAGCGTTAATAGTCGTGGACATTACTTACATTTTGTCAATACTATCAGTAGTTGATCACTTAGTTTTTAAAGGGTCTTAGTTGATCACTCACGTTTTAAAATTTGTCGCAGTTAGTCTATCGGCCATTTTTCCGGTTGGTTGACCCAGTCAATGCACGTGATGACCATTAATAAGGGATGTTTTGTTTTTTTCATATCGAAATTAAGTGAAAAAAAATTGAAAATTAGAAATAAAATCAGAACCAACCCTTAAACTCGATATGAAAAGGCCAAAAATCTCTTAAAGAATGGTCATCACACGTTGACGATCAACCGAAAAAATGACCAATAGACCAACTAAGACCCTTTAAAAGGTACATGATCAACTGGTGATATTGGGGAAAGGTAACTGATGTCCACGACCAATAATACTCCCTTTATCGTAATTTTTTATATAGATATCGGTTATTAGAAAAATAATACTCCCTTTATCGTAATTTTTTATTATCCTTTGACTTTTTACGGTCGAGACACATATTGATGATACTAGTAAAAACAATTAGACAACATATATATTTTAAGAATTTGTTTATGCTAAATTAATATTGGTACTATATATAAGTCAAGTATTTCAATCTACATTAACCTCATAAGATTAAGTCCTAATAAAGTTATACAAGTTCAATAATATATGGTAATTGGTATATGCTTTGGAATACATTAATCCATTTCCATTTTCACTTTTGCTTTTTTTCTTTAAAAATTAGCGATGAGGTGAATTTCGAACTCAGAACCTTTTGGTCACTAGCAAGAGCCTTTTCTATTAGACCATTCGATTAACTCCATTTTCATTTCTATTGTATGAAAATAACTTGGAAATTGGAATGTCCAACAAATTATACCTTCTCCTTTTCTCGTAAGTGGGTTGGGCTTAAAGCAAGCAATGAGCATAATTCATAAAGACGGAACACCCCATGTGCCACGTTCCATGGCCACCGATCTTTCTAGGTTGGGTCAAATGACCCATTAAACATATATTGAGCCCCACTCTAGTCTACGCTCCTTTTTAAACATGTCTAACCCAACCGGGCGGGATGTACGGATCCGACCTAAACCACAAACTGAAAGGGCCTCTAAACATGTTCAAGGCCTCAAGGGATAGAAGCCTGTTAAGATATTACTGGGAGGGACTCGGTTCGAGAGAACTACTGTGTCAGGGCTAACTGGGGACGACGTTAGTTTCCAAATGTTTGGCACGTTTATTCTTCAGAAACATAAATATTGATAATTCATTCAACAGACTAGCCACGTTGAACCAGTCAATGCTCATGCGAATTACTTTTTGTTTAGTTTAATATTTGTTTACTAAAAAAATATTTACACATAAATTTTGTCAATGATATAAATTAAACTAGACTTAAATTCTGTCTGCCTTCTGAACTTTGTTCATCTGGTCAGTTATCCCCCTCAATTTTGAAAATTTGGTCATTTTGGGAATTTTCGTCACTGTTCAGGGGGCAAATTGATAAATTTCAAGTTTTAATGAAGGACAAATAGAAATTCAATATATAATAGACATTTTGGGGTCACTTTTAATAGAGAATATATATTGGGGCTCTTTTAAAAGAAACAAAATTATTTAGAAAAGGAAATTTTAAAAAAGTTCCCCTCCTCGTCGTCCCCAACCCCCATCCCCCATCTCCGGTTGCGACCCCAACCCCCTCCCCACCTCCCTCACGATCTCCCTTACCCCCCCCCCCCTCCCCCGTCGATCGTCTTCTCCATTAAATTTCTTTTTTAATTTTTTATTACTTTGTATATTACTTTTTAATTTTTGTTACTTTGTATATTATAAATTGACCACTAATGCCTTATTATATATTGAATGCCTATTGCCCTTCATTTTATGTCAAAAATCCCCAAAATGACCAGTTCATGGGGCAAACTGACCGATTTGAAAGTTGAGGAGGAAAACTGACTAGACGAGCAAAGTTCAGGGAGCATGCAGAATTCAGCCATTAAACTAACAACAAATTGAAGTAGTTCAATGACTTTAGCTGATGTGTAAAATATAATAACAATTTTAAACTTTTTTTAAAATAATTTTAAACTGAACTTTTATTATTATGGAGATTTTTATCATAGAATTTATTTAGGTAACTACCAATCAAACTAAATTAATAAAAGAGGTAACTATCGATTAAAAAAATAGATTGAAAAATGAAAGCATGATATGTGGCTTTTTTAGGCCTTATACATTATATATAGTGTAGATTCATAAAAAAGGACTATTAGCTAAAAAAATAAATAAATAAATTGAAAAAATGAGAGCATGCAATGTGGTTTTGTTAGGCCTTAGGCATTATGTGTAGTATAGATAATTACTTATTTTATTAGTGATTTGTTGAACAAATAATTCATAACAATTTAATTAAGAACGATACAGTTTATTATCGTGTGGCAAAGATTTTACATAGTTAATTTAAGACTTCAAAGTACATAGGTATTTTCCTCGCAAATATCTATATCACAACACGTACAACATAAAGTGTATATATCCATGTCGCTTGATTTTTTCATGATAAAACTTGAGTGTTACTAGTTAACCATAGTTTAGGGTGATAGCTTCGACAATTGAAACCATCCATGATCCGTTCTTGATGAATTAATGTATGATGAACAATGATTGTTTGTAAAAAAAATATAAAAATAATATATGTAAAAACTCCTAACCGCATGAATATAAAATGTGAACATCTTAATCAATATAATAACTATTCAAGGGAATATACAAACAGCAGACATGGCACACCCATTGATTCATTGTTAATTAACTAAACATGATTGAATGAAATTATTGGAACACCCAATACAAAATTGCTCAAATACAAAATACATCGACATTTGTTCAAAGATCAATTATCATAAGCCTTCAAATTATTGAAGAGCTTTTAGTTGCATCTTTCAAACAATTTTATGAGAAAGAAGAAATAGATAAATAATATTGCACTCTCACTTGCTCTATTTATATGATCATGTATATACGAAACGTTTTGTACTCTTTTTACTTCCTTCATTCTTTTATTTGTCGTTTTAATAAAAAGCTTTTTTCTTTTTTGTCATTTTACACTTTCATTTTTTTTTTTTTAGTTTTCCTATTAAGATATTATCATTAAATAAACATGAATTATTTTTTTATTTTGGAATTTGAGATAGTATTATATATTCTTATAATAAATGAGGGTGTACAAGTAAAACCTATGAAATCATTAATTGTTGTGTCAAAATCTAAAACGACAACTAAAAAAAACAGAAAAAGTATTGAAGTTCCTGTAATTTTGATTTTGTAATATAACTTATTGAAATTCTTTATTATTATTGTAGGAGAAATCGTCGGGACAATCATACCTATGTTCGGGTTATGGATTCGGTCGTTCGCTTATGCTAAAAATGATCTCGGTCGATCACTGATGTTACGAAATCAACCTTAGGCAGTATTTCGGATAATTTTTTTAACCCACCGCTAACAAGGTCAACTGACTCACGTATGTCAATTTTTTGAGGGACAATTTAATCATTTCACACTTAATATTTAGAAAAAGTAGTTAAAATACACGTACAAACTGAAACACATCTAGAAATATAACTAATTTTAATCAGAACTATTTGAAAATATAAGTGACTGATCAGAAACATATATAACTCAAACATAATTGATCATCATATCTTATATCTTATGACTTTAAATGCAACGAACACAAGAGTACCACTTGATATGTTTGAAAATACACATTATTATAACTGTAAGATGATAACAAATGAATGTGTAGCTTGGTGGCCAATTAATTTTTTACATTTTAGTAAGTATATCAAGTGGTACATATACTTCATATATCTTCATTTAATTTTTTACATTTTAGTAATTTAAACTACGACGCAGTCAACATATATCTTCATCATTACATAATCACATTTAGTTCAGGTAGATTATCATAAACAATAATATAATAACAAAATAGTATAAGTAGGATCACCTTCATCACAATTTTCCTTTTCAAATTGATTATTCATGTGTTAAAAGCAACAAATATATATTATAATCTTAATGAATAGAGGTAACTTTGATTTCAGTCAAAATTATCATATTAATTATAAAATATATATATTGAGTGTGCTATTTCATTCACCACTATTTTCCACTTTCTAACTTTGTTGTGTTAACTTTACCTCAAATGTTTTTAGGTCAAAAGGCAAAAATGATCATTTATATTTGGGTTATCTTTCTCAATTGATACTTGCATCTAATTATTTTTCAAATATTGTAAGTATGAACTGACTAGATTACCTTCAAACTTGACATGTGAGAATCTTGTGACCTGTTTAAGTGTGAATTAACAGAAAATTGGGTCAAAATACTAAAAGAGACTTGATTTTAGAATATAAATGATCGACCAAACTTTTTTTAAATATAAATGATCGATCAATTTCATAATTCAAACATAGGTGATTATTAAACATCTACATAAGGGATCGATATTGTAATGCAAAATGTATTTGAATCAACACATATTTAAACAAAGTTATTATTTTTCCGCACACGTTTATACACAACCTTTTTATCATTATTAAAGATAGAGGTATGGTCATTTTTTTAAGTCAAAAGGACAATTTTTAGCTGACCAGTAATGGTTCCCACAATAATAGCATATACTAATATACAATGATAAGCGCATGATTAAGATATACTCCCTCCATCCCAAAATGTTAGTTCAATTTCTATTTTAGGAGTCAAATTATAAAAATTTTGACCATAAATTCTCGTTAGCCTATAAGAGATAATATAGTCAAATGAGATCTTGTTAGATTCGTCTCATCGTATACTTTTGAAATATAAACTTGTTATAATTTTTACCCTTGTAGAATTAAAGATATTTACATTTTAAATTATGTCTCGGAGATCGTAAAAGTCAAAATGGGACTAAGAAATTGGGATGGAGGGAGTACTAAGAAAATCTCCTGAGTAGATTCGGATGTTAATAAAAACTAAAATTATGCAACTACGGCTAAAGATTGATTATTATATTACGTTTACATACAACAAACAATCCGACATACAACAAAATAATACTCCCCTCTATCCCTATATAATTGCCACATTTTAACTTTTTATGGTCAATAAAATATGATTTAAAACGTAAATATCTTTTATTCTACATGCGAAAAAATTATAAGAACTTGATATTTCAAAAATATATATTGAGACGAATCTAACAAGATCTCACATGACTATATTATTTCTTATCATTTAGTGAGAATTTATGATCAAATTTTGTATATTGTTTGATCAAGAATTCTCATTAAACGATGAGTAATAATATAGTCATGTGAGATCTTGTTAGATTCGTCTCAATATATATTTTTGAAATATCAATTTTTTATAATTTTTTCGAATGTAGATCAAGAGATATTTATGTTTTAAATTGTGTTTTGTTGACCACCAAATTAAAAGTCAAAATGTACCAATATTTTAGGGACGGAGGGACGGATCAGTTACGATTCTCTTAAGATTTGTTAACTTAAGAATTCTCTAATGCATTACATGCTTATACTTCATGCAATTTACACAAAATCTAAGCATAATATGCATTAGAGAAATTTTAGGAGAACCATAACTTTCTACCGGAGGGAGTATATAACAAATTGGTATTTAGAAATTAAACTAAACAAAACTAATTTTTTTTGTTAGCGCTCACCATAGTTCATAGTTGAATACAATATACATAATGTATTCTCTAAACTTATTATTACTAATTTGACATAATACACATATTTATTATTATACATTATTTTTATTTTTTGATTACGTTGTTATTATTATGTAATTAGGGATTTTGATTGGGCTTTAGAGAACTTGTATCCCAACTTATTATAACTCCTAATAATATTATTATTAAAATTAAATCTTGATTGTTTTTGTCCAATTTGGAAGGACGACGATAATTTGAAGGACAAGTTGGGCCAATAAAGAATTCTTAGGATTTGAGCACATGAGTAATGCTTCTCTTTAAAACAATACATAAATATATTTTTCTGGTTCCTCGAAGCCCATGCATAAATATTATTCTATGTTGTCATAAGGTTATTAACAATTCCTTCAAATTTTGCACGTTGCTTTAAAACTTCCCCTATAAATTCGAAACAGCAAGTCTTTACTATTATCATCAGCCATAAGATCTTAACAAAACCAACAACAACAATAAAAGAAAGAACTTATACTATTAGTTCTCTTTGTTTCAAATGAACACAGAAATCGTTACAGACGACTTTTTTCTTTTGGATTCGATTCAGCAATTTCTTCTCGACGACTATCAGTGGGAACATATGTTCCCACCTGCAACTGGCGTGTTCTCTCCAGCTGGCTGGGGAGAACACGAGCAACCAGCTGAGTATTCGACAACTGAGGATTCAAATGGAGAAACCCAAACCTATGAGAGTACAATAGACGAGATCTCTGGAGCTCCAGAAGATTGGACGCGGTATAGAGGCGTGAGGCGGAGGCCATGGGGTAAATTTGCAGCGGAGATAAGAGACAGAGTGAAGAAAGGTTCGCGAGTATGGCTAGGTACTTATAACACACCCGAGGATGCAGCTTTGGCCTATGATAAAGCTGCATTTGAACTGCGAGGTGCCAAAGCGAAGCTTAATTTTCCTCATCTTATTGGCTCTAATGTGGAACCTGTTAAAGTGACTAGTAGGAAACGATCAGTAATGGAAATTCCATCTTCAAAACAATGTAATGTTTCAAAAAAGAAAAAGGTTTTCTAATTCTAGTTTTATGATAAAGAATCTGCAGCAAAACTGCTGGATTGATGAGTACCGATCACGTATTGAACATATGTAAGAACTTAGCAACACGAGATTTGGAAATGTATTATTGATGCATCCGATAGATGGAAAAGACAAAGATGTCGACTTTTTATTCGTTTTGGGTGCCCCATCCATTGTAGTACTATTTTATTATTAGTTATCAGATAGATAAGGATTCAGATCCTTATCAATCGAAAGTTTATGATAATAAGAAAAACTACAATAGTAATTGACATAAATCCACATAATGACAAACTAGAATAGTACTAATTGACAAGAATTTTCACAAGGAAATTCTCTATGTTAAGGTATGA
This sequence comes from Echium plantagineum, assembly GCA_003412495.2. NCBI lineage: Eukaryota > Viridiplantae > Streptophyta > Magnoliopsida > Boraginales > Boraginaceae > Echium > Echium plantagineum. Next base: position 14,808,295 of record CM016561.1, on the reverse strand, counting down.
ACTTTATTTGGCACATTTCGTATTCAAGGCCAAGAGTGAGGAGCTAAATCCCAATTGTGAAGTCTCATAATCAAACTGCAAAAGATTATCCTCAATTTGATGTGCTCCAATCTCAATAGACCAATTGTTACCATCCGTTTTAGGGACAAAGCCGAGACACATAACATGTTTGTCGATTTTCACCATCGAATTTGCTCCAGAAATCGTCCAGCTTACATTTTTGTTCTGCAAAATGAGATCAATCTGAGGAACAATTGGTCCAAGTTTCTTGTTGTTTTTTATGTTCTTTGAGCTAAAACAAAACTCAAAGGGCTCAATTGATGCCACTCTGGTAACGTTTTTCTTGGCTTTATTTCCAATTAGCTCTTTCAAGAACAAAGCTGTGACGTTTTTGTAGATGGATTCCTCCATGGTAGTGTAAGGCTTAGTGGTAGCTATTGTCGTCCCCCCGAAGCCGGAATCGTTGATGGATAGCAATTCTTGATTGAACCCATCAACAGTTTTTCCGTTCACGGATATTGATGTTACTCCAATACCATTGACGAATGGTGTGTATTTCAAAAGCTTCGTCGCATTAACTTTTGGAGCCAATGGTGTTTCTGCATCACCGAAACTGATCCAGCCCTTCGATTTCGTGGAAGAACTTAAACAAAGGGAAAATGTTCTTGAGAAGTTGAAAGTTTGAGCAAGTTGAGATGGGAGAGCTTGTTGACTTCTTCCTAAAGCAGCCACACCATCAAGAATTCCACCAGGAAAATAATCGTCATCAGCACAAGTGAAGATGAAGTTTGGAATCTCAACATATTTTTGTGATGATGATTTATCATAAGATCGGGCGTAGAAATTAGCTTCAGTAACCCAGCCAAACAAAAAAGTGTTGCCAAGATATATATCCTCAAAAGGAGAAGCACTAAAACAACTATACTTGATGCAATTTTCTGTTCTGAATACATAAGGACCACAATCCTCAGAACAGAGGTCTACGTTGGCGAACCGGCATTGGGGAGAGCCACACCGCGAAATGTTGAACGTCAGAAGGTATCGGTTGTAGGTTCTCATGCACTCAACAAATACGCTATCGTGACTAATGTCAACGAGGAGATTTAAGGGTGAGTAACGAGGTTCTCGATGAATTTGAGTATAGTGAAGTAATGTGGAATTATTCTTCGCAACCGGAAGAATAATTCCCTTAGGAGGTATGGGAGAAAGTGCTATTGATGTATAGGTAAGACTAACGAATATTATTATGAGAAAGCGAATTGATGAAGTGTAACTAAGAGTAGAAGCCATTGATGAAAGGGAATGTTGTTAATTTAGTTTGTTTCTATTCGGGGTATTGTAGATCTATAACGTATAAATAGTCCGACTTCTAACATGTTTTTTCACATAGAGTTGACTTTTTCAAACAAAGTCAACTACACAAATGATAGCTGGGGGTGTCCGACACGTGCATGTAATAAAATTGTCCATGACGCCTCCTCGTTTCCGTGGAGTCCGGATTCGGTGCATCAATAATTCGGTGCACCCGGTGCATCAGGTACCCATTTAAATGTTTTATGTGGGTACTGTACCCACTTGAAACTTCATCATTGGTACTTGTACCCAAATTGTACTATAACAATGGTACAATACCACATATTTATTTTGGATTGATAAATATGTGGTATTATACCATTGTTATAGTACAATTTGGATACAAGTACCAATGATGAAGTTTCAAGTGGGTACAGTACCCACGTGAAACCTTTAAATGGGTACCTGATGCACCTGATGCATGGAAGTATTGATGCACCCAATCTTTTCACGTTTCCGTGAGATCTAATACCTTAGCAACTTCACATGGCTATGCTAGTCAACATCGTTGACTCAAATGGTACTTAATTTATGCTCAATTGCTAATGCTTGTAAAGTTCTAATCTATCTAATATTTTTGGATTTTACAAACATAATTTTCGGCAATGGCCAAGCACAACAGAAAACTTAACACTTTTGTGCCAACTACTCCCTGCGTCCCTAAAAGATTGTCACATTTTGACTTTTGTTAGTCAAACATTACAAAATTTGATCATGAATTCTCATTAAACGATAATAAATAATATAGTCTTGTGATACCTTGTTAGATTCGTCTCAATATATATTTTTGAAATATTAACTTTTTATAATTTTATCGCATGTAGAATAATAAATATTTATGTTTTAAATCGTGTTTTATTGACCACCAAAAGTCAAAATATGACAATCTTTTAGGGACGGAGGGAGTATTTTTTATTTAATAACACTGTACTTCAAGTATATTCAAAGGTTCAAGAGGGTTGACTGACTTTGGAAAGTCAACGATTACACACTTCTACCTTTTATTTTCATTTTAAAGTTAGTTAAAATAGAATTTTGGAAGTGGTATAGGAATGGTCGTGATAATAAATTGGTTTAATCAGTTAAAAATAGTTTTAGTGTCCGAACAATCAATCTTTCACGACGAGTCGACGAATAATGTAATACTTGATCGGATCGCTTTTGTTACCCTTTTAAGAAGCGGGTAGTACACTTTTTTACTAATTTGAGAGTGATATGGTTGAATTAATGAAGTGTGAAAAGTCAACTACATTCTACCTATAAGGCAAATGAAAAATACTGAATTTTTTCTTAAATGCTAATTTAATAGGGGTTAGTATATGCTAACTTGAAATTTGCACTATTGGATTTGCATTTATTTGATGGTTTAAAATATAAAAGAGTAAGACGAGGAAGGTTTTTAAATGCATCTGTACAACAAAATATAATAAGAAGCGACGGAACTTTGATAGTTTTCATATTTCATCATTTATTATTTATAATAAAATAAAATTAATTTTTTAAAAGTGCTTAAATATGTTGATTCAGATTCAGACTAACTACGATGATTTTTCTTAATAAAATCGCATTCATCTTATGTCGTTTTATTGTTTATTCTTTAAATCTCTATTTGGTTTTAAACTAATTATTCTAAAAGTTTCTATATGTACTAAATAAGATGAAATATCACAAATATAAAAAAAAAGAACCACATTTATCTTATTTCGCCTTGAAATTTTATATGTAATTAACCTTATTTTTTTAAAGTATTTAAATGTATTTAATAAGAAGAGCTTTTAAAAAAATATTCACAATAGTCTATTTCGTCTTTGTTTCTTGAAGATTTATTTTAAATTAATTTTTTAAGTGTTTAAATATACTCGTAGTAATTAAGTTTATCGAATAGCCTAGTGAAAAAGGCTCTTGCTAGTGACAAAAATGTTCTGGGTTCGAAACTCACCTCATCGCTAATTTTAAAAATAAAAAATAAAAAAATATACTCGTAGTAATTAAGGCGAAATATAGTGGTATTGAAAAAACCCATATCTAAACAAAAACCCTCCCCGCGTCCATTTTCCCTCCAAATTCAACAAGAAGTCCGCCCGTCATCCCACCCACCTCCAAGCCACCAACCACCACCAAAGACTATCATTCCTCCCCCCATTGTAAAAGGGTGTGTTTTATTATTATTATGGCTTTTTTTATTTCAGTTAATTTTCTGAATTATAATCTATTAATTTCGAATTGTGGCAATTAGTTGTTAATTTTGTTAACTAGTAGTCGATTAGTTATTTAATTGTTTCGTGACCAAAGTAGTGTGATAAGTATGCCAGTTGATGAGACTGTTTTTATGGGAGAGTTGTGGACTTGTGGGGTGTGTTGAGGAAGATGATAGCGGAAGGAGTGGGGTTTATTTTTAATATCATAAAAGATTCACATGTTGATAATTTAATAATTGTGTAATTATTCTTTGCCCTCTTAAAATGGGTTAAGGGAGGCATCTGATTGACAAAGAGAAACGTTTTTCTACTATTGCTTCACTGCTTCCCCAGAAACGGCAGAAAAATTCATAACGGTGTTGGCCTACAGTCACAGCTTATTGATCCATTTTATAAAAATTGAATGCCATTATATAAACTAAAAAGTTCAAATATTTTTTTAATTGGGAATTAAATCTTTTCATGTTCTTCGCTGTAACAGTTATCCATGTCAGGCACTGTCGGAGATCTTTCACAATTCGATATCTCATCGGCGGTTAGTTTTCAAATTTATTGGCTTATGTATGTGCACTTTATGTATAATTGGTTGTACACAAAAATTACTGTTGAATTTGTGGCTCTTTTTCACTTTGTTTAGGGTTCATTTGTTTTACCTTAAATTAATCTCGTTGGACATAACTTTTTATTTCTTAGTATTTAGTGGTAACTCATTAATAATGTGTAGCATTTTACACTGAATTTGTGTACATAGGGAGATTAGTAGATAAGCACTAATAATAAACTGTAGTCGCTCTTAATATTTAGGAATGTGATTTCCAGTTTGTATATATGGTGGTGTGAATCTTTTTTTTAAACCTCTGTGTGGATGAATAAATGACACAAATTAGGTTGACTATTTGTTAGAAAATTATAGGTAAAGTTATGGGGGTAGCGGGTAGCCTTGATTAATTTTAATCATATTACAACACAATGATAAATGGATCCGAATTTTGACAGACTGTAGATAGTATCATGTAAGAGATAATTGTCTACTTACTTTTTGAACATGCTAAAGGAGATTACCTTTGTTTACGCCTTCAAATTGCTTGCTTACTTATGTACGTTTGTAATTGAAAGTTGGTGGTCTTGTAGGAGAAGGAAAAGCTTGTTAGAGATGTCATTCGATTCGTCTTGTTTAAGATGGAACAGAGTGGAGGGTGTCCCATAAAGAGGGAAGATTTGACCCAATTAATTGGTGGGACTGGCTACAAGCAAAGGAATCTTGCTGCTTGTGTTATTAATGAAGCTATATCCAAGTTGTCCACCATTTTTGGCTATGAAATGAGGGAGCTCCAACGTGTCCGGGCCTCCACCGGCCCTGCTGGTCGTTCTTCCCAAGCACAGCAGTGTAAGAATCCTGAAAAATGTTCTGTATTCCTCTTGGTCAGATGTTATGAAGTTGATTTAATACTCCATTCACAAATGTTTCATTTTTTGCCATTAGGTGGAATAATTTGTATGTAAAACTTCTTGCTATCTTGATGATGTAGGGAAAGGAAATTATTGTATATTATTTTACATTTAGAGATGTTGTGAGACGAGCTTTTAGCTGGATGGATATATGTGGTTTCAATTTCTCTACAAGCATTTTTGTATTGTTTTTCTATGTCTATATTTTGTTTACATAAAACCATTAATGTCGTGTATCATTATGTCATTTGCAACCTAAAGTTTATTATACTTGTTATTATGACTTTTGAACATGTCATATATCTTCTTTTGTTACAACTGGTGGCTATGGATATCTATTTGATTTTCTCAGCCTTTGGTGATGCCAAATCCTACATCATCATAAGTCAGCTGCCTGATGATGTCTACAAGAAGTATGTAGAAAATAAAGATAAGAGTCATATGACTGGCTTCACTTTTGTTGTCATCTCTGTAATTCATCTTGCTGGAGGCAGAATTACTGAAGGTAATCTTTCATGTACGGTATTTTGATCAATATGATGGATAGGGCCATGTGGCACTTGTTTTCATCACCAGTATGCCATAAGTGCCCTTATCTTAGAGATAGTGAACCGCTCCTTCACATCTATTGTCATTTTTTTTAGAAGACTTAAATAAACTATGCGAAGTCTTAGCACTGTTGATCTCGTATTTTATATCTTTAAGAAAGTGTGTGCAGTTCCCAGTTCTATCCTTCTGTTGATTATTAATCATTTATGCTGGAATTGTTTTCACTGTTGAAGAATATCCTTGTGCACCTGTCCTTTTTGTTCATTTATATAAACTCAGTAGTGGTACCTCAAGTACCACCAGGTATGACTCCAACATGAAATCTCTTTGTTATAGGTGCACCATCCAACTATTTAGGCATGAGTCATTGTCTTTAATAACAGTCCTTGTTCAGTCAACATCCTCCTTGTATCTGGAAGACTTGGTAGGACAGAAACGACAACGGCACACAGGCATCAAACTGAAAACATATCTATATTTTGTTGAACAATGAACACTAAATGGAAGATATTATTCATAGGATTTTTTTTCCAGATTAGGTTTATACAATTGTCCTAACAAAGTCATCTTTATGAATTAATTTATATAGAAAATCTTTGGCATCAATTGAGGCGTGTGGGAGTCCTTGAAAGTGATGAAAATCATCCATTATTTGGAAACAACAAAGTGGCACTTGAAACACTTGTCCAACAGAGGTTATAATTCCAGAACCTTAAAATGGCATCTTCCTGTGCTGAAGATCACACTAAACTCATGCTTACACCTTGCAGATATTTGCAGAAGGATAAAGTCAAAGGCCCAGAAGGGACTACTTTGTACTTTGAGCTTGCTGAAAGATCTCTAGATGCAGCAATGAATAATAAAATAAAGCAATATATTTCTCAGGTAATGCTAAGTCACTTGAAAGGTTTCATGTTTTGATGGAACTACCGTTCTCTATCGCTTCTTATTCTCCATGTTGTTTATAGTAGTGATGTATGCGGTGTCGAACTGCCTTGTGGTTTAATAAAAATGTCACCTTAGGTTACCAGCAATTTATATATAGCTTAACTTCAACTTCAACTTCAACTATTGGAATGCATTGTCTTTCTATTTTGTCTAAATAGACTTGTCTGGTTATTTGGATGCTACCGAACTTTTTAACAACGTTGATGAGCTTCGTTCTTTTACAAATACGGTTGTAAGTATTAAATGTTTTGGTCAATGATAGAAGTCTATTCGATTTCCAGATTGTGCAGAAAGATTACACCTCACTGGATGCTGATGAGTAGCTTCACATATCAGTGCCAACTTCGAATCAATTTGCTTTTGTGTGGACTATGGAAGAAACAGAGATGTTATTTTGAAAGATTACAGGGGTAGTTGGAGACCTGCATATAAGTTCTGAAACTGGACTACAATATTTCAAATGATATGTATACTCCTTACATTTGATGATTGTACATAAAGACCTTGTTGAGAAATAGCTATCGGATATATCTTCTTTTTCTTCCTTTCCTGGATTTATCGGATAGCTTAGCAGATAAATCTATCGGATATAATTTCTACTCTACTCTTTTAAAATTGAATACAAATATCTAGAGATATTGCAGAAATGCACACTTATATCCAGTAGCGGAGGTATAAGGTTCGTTCCTGTTTACTCGAACAAGCACTTTCTAATAAAAATTTAATTATATAGGTATAAAAATAAAATTTATAAAAAAATGACATTTATGTTTATATAACAATATATTTAAGTGCTTTGAACATCCATTTCAAAAGATATGTCAATTTCGAACACCCACTTTAGAATAGCTAGATCCGTCTATTTTAAATCCGCCCTTGCCTGTATCTATAATTTTTGCAATGTGTATGGAATAACGAATTCTCAAGTCCCCTTTATAAAGTGCTCTAAAAATATTAGTTGAAAATATTAGGTTCGTTTTCATGGGATTCGAAGATTTACTAAGATTAATGAAACTAGTTATCATAATTAAATTTTCAATATAAAATCTAACTATATAATTTTATATTTCATATTAAGTTAAATTTTGGACAGTCAAAAAACTTATTCCATTAGTTAATTATTTATTGTACTTTTAAATTTTTCTTGTTTTACATTTCAATAAATTGCATATTGATGTACAATAAAATCGAATTACCACAAAAAAATAAAAAGGTTAAAACCTTGGTAAAAACAGTACTTTTTTTCACTTTATAAACCTTCCAGGCTTCAACACCCACTACATTGTTCCATTCAATTCAGCCCAAAAAAACAAGGGCGGACCTTTTATTATTTTAAAAAGAAAATGAGAATATATATTCCTCCAAAAGAAACCTGAATGGCTGAATCTCTTAATTCTCTGAACATAGTGAGTACCTATTGCAGTTCCGCCCCTTCAGCCCCCACCCTGCTCAACGGACAACACCATGTATGTTTTTTATTAAGTAATTAATAATTGATTTTTAATCAATATTAATTTTGGCAAAATTATGGCAATATCGAACCGCCCTCTTCGCCTATGGTAACATAGTCTCCTATTGTAGTGTTTCAATTATCTTATTGAGATTAAAGCTCGAGATAATTGCAGATTTACAGCTCGCGTAGATGATAGTTTGAACTTTGACTAGTTTTTGGTTCCTGCTATTTTTATTATTTCAGTTAATGTTCTATAATTAAAAACAAAATGGACGATTCAATGAAGCAACTCCTGGAAAAGCTCACAGAAGTTGAAATTGAAGCGGAGAAGCTATTGACAGCCAGGCGACAGGTTACTATTATCTCAATTTTGTTTCGGATTTATGGACTTATCATATGTTTGGATTGCGGTGAACCTAAGGAGAATATAGGTGTATACTTAAAAATGTTGTTCGTATAATTTATATTTTTGGGGGGTAAATCTGGATGTAAAATACGTGTAAATAATATTTACCTCGATTACCAAGGTTTTGCGAATGCAGTATAATCTATTACCTGGATCACCCAAACTAGGGGATTGAAGAGATTAATTTCACTCCAAAACAAACGTACTTTTAAGCTACTAGATTGAAATATTCTATGTTTCACTAATTTTATAATTTAATATGCATCATAGTTAGTTGATAATGATAGAGAGAGGAATCGAAACCGGGAAGCATTGACAGCACTGAGGAAGAGAGCTCAGACAACCACGACAAGTGTTGCTTCACCTTTCGAGTCATTACTGAGAAAGACTGAACCAGGGCCACTAGTGAAGGAGGTTTGTAAAACCTGTGGAGATCATGATGAAAACGAAAAAACTTGGATGATGTTCCCTGGAACTGATATGTTTGCTGCTATTCCCTTCCACACCGCTCATAAGATTTTGGAGGAAGGTGATGTATTTATTTGTCTTGTCTTCTTTTCTTACAGTTTTTAAGTTAAGTGGGATTGGACTACTTTGTATGCTAAATTAATTTTGCAGAATGTGACACTATGTCTTTGTCTACTACAACCTTCGAACTATGATATTTTTCCCTGCTAACTAAAGGCTTATTAGTTCTATTGTGTAGAGTGAACTAATTATTACGCATGAAACAAATTCTGATTTTCAAAGTTTGGATGTTCCACATTACATATCTCCGAACTTTCTTGTATGTGTTGGCACTTGGCAGGCATTCTATCTGCATATGATATCTGTTGCATGTATAATATTTTCGACAAGAACATGGAGTTCCCTTTGCTCACAATATATGAGTTCGTTTGGTCTATAATGAGCAAGATGGTCATTGTCCAAGCTTGAAAAGATGTGGAACATGTCTTTCATCTAAGATGTATCTGAAGTCTAGCTATTGTCCCTGATTCATATCGCCTTATAAATTCAAATGCAGATCAAGAGCGACTTGATCATGAATCTAATAAGTTGCAAAGCTATGTGAAGGAGAAATCATTGTGGATATCTGAGAAAGGAGTTCTTGCTGACCGTATCAGTCCAGGTGTAATGAAGTCATTGGTGTCCTTAACAGACAAGCCAAAGTAAGCATGCCAGCTTGTTTGGAGGAGTTCTTTTCTTCATTGTTTTGTTGTTTTTCTGATCCTAAATCTTGTACCTGTAGGACCGAGGACCGAGAATGATGTTAATATGCTAGGCACACTGCAAAATCGAGGATAATGATGAAGGGAAGCCAAATTCATCTCGTAAGAGGAAGTTGTCTAGGAGATTATAAGGTTGTAAGTGTTATAGTGACCAAAATTCTGTTAGTTTATCCTCTTAGCTGCTTATCATCGAATTCATGGCTTTGGGCAAATCTGAAATTGCGGATTGAATGGTCAAACAGTCAATGATGGTTGAGCAGATTCTTCTGTGATCTCCTTGTCATGTTTGAGCAGATCTTAAAGAGTAAATTTCTCTACACATGTCAATGATGTTATGATTGCATATATTAACCTACGGTGAGTGACATTATTAGCATCATCTCATTGACCATAAAAAAGTTGAAGACCTCTTCCATGAAGACCTGACTATAGACTAGTGGAGGGACTGAGGGTAGTAAGACCTCTTCTATGGTTGGTGTGCATGTTGACTCTTTCCGGACTTAGTCGAAGCTCACTTGGCTGGGGGGGTAGAGTCAGCATGAGCATCCTCTTGTAGTTTGTAGGTAGTTATTATCCAACAACTTTGGTACAAGCCTTGAGACACTTAATAACTGCATATGATATCTGGAGAATGAGTGAAAATAACTGAGTAGTGCTACGGCTGGTACCCCAAATTGTCGGACATTATCTGATCGTCCAGATAGAGCTCATTATTATTCACTGTATTTTTCTAAATTTTGACATCAAATTTTGTTTGAAATGCATCTTTTACATGTTTCTTTCTTAAAAGCCAAGTATAATAAGCTAATGACTAGTACTCTCAGTTTTTTTTTTACGGATAGTTTAGCAACAACTTACTTTTTTATAGATATCAAAAATATTACTCCCTCCGTTCTCTTTTACTTGTCTTTCTAGTCTCAAATTTTTGTTTCTAAATACTTGTCTTTCTAGCATAATTAATTAAACTTTTACATTTTCAATGTACTTTTTTATTACTTTCTACTATGAATTTATCAACCAACTAATTATATAGTTTCAATTGATTTTCATTTTATATAGTTTCAATTGATTGTCATTTTACATTTTCAATGTACTTTTTGGCTATTTTTTATTCTTTCTTAATTTATGTGTCAATAGCTAGAAAGACAAGTAAAAGAGAATGGAGGGAGTACTATTTTATCCTTATTTTGTGTGAGTTAATCGAAAGATGTAACTTAATTATAGGAGAGGTCTCGTTTATTGTTGTCATTGAAAGCTAAAATTAATGAAGAGCCCATTTTCATATGATATTTTATTATGTACTTACCTTCATTTTATGCAGCTTAATTCTAAGATTGGTAATATAATTATATTTAGTAGGGGTATAAGAGGAAAACATTGGTAAATATGTATTGAAATGTTAGAAAGACAAGTATTTGGAAAAAAAAGTTTAAGGCTAAAAAGATGAGTAAAAGATAAGGGAGAGAGTAGTAATTTTTTTCGCTTTTGAGCTAGAGTGGTTATCTGTATTATGTAGGATATAGTAATAATCTTTGTTGATTTTCAATAAAATACTTTTTAGTTAGATGATCAAACATTTTGGAGTAGAGGAAGTACTATGTTAGACATTAAGGCATTACGAAGTGCTTGATACATAATTATAAAAGTCATACAATAATTTATTTTAACGAGCGATTTTGGAACAATTGTAATTGAATTATTAGTAATACGAAGGAATAGCAATAAGTTAGTTAAAAATAACTTATCAAGCAAGTTTGGACGAGCGATCAACGACTTAATTGGTTTGATAAGAGTCTATGGGGTTCCACACTAAAGCCAATTGATAATAGGGGGAGTAGCCCAAGATCTTATATATTGATCCAGGAGTACATCGACTTCCGATGTGCATCTTAAAATGGTTCGACAACATTCCTAATAGAGAGTAGCATGAGCATGCTCTTGCAGGGAGTAGCTTGCCAGGCATCTGAGAAAATCCATTTCAGGCACATTTGCTTTACTATGAGCTAGCCAGACGAAACAAATTGATGAAGTATAAGCTATAAATGTCATTGCTATTTTCCTGCAAAGCCTTTTTATGCATAAGATGTTGACAAATAAAAACAAAAGTGTTTTCATGTCTCATCTCTGAAAATTTAATGATCTACTTTAAGTTGAATTCGTGAAGAAAAATATAGTTTATGAAATGAATTTAATTTTTTCAAAATTTTGTGAAAAAATAAGTGACATTCAAAATGATTTAATGAAGAAGTAATTTTTTGATATACTACTTCTTTCAATTCAAAAAAAATGTATTTCTAAAGATTTCAAGAATATTCAAAGAGTGTATTTTTACATAAGTTAATGCATAATACAACACCTACAATCATAAAAAGACTCAAAATAAATAATGATTGTCTCATACTTAAATGGATAGACAAAGTATTAATGATTGTTTTTATAAGCATATAGATAGAAATTTTAAATACATTCAATATTTTTTTAGTTTGTGTGAAATTTCTAAAAAATATTTTTTGAATTGAAAGGAGTAGTATTTTATTGACATGTACAAGAAACAACAACATTATGGAGTACTATCATTATGATCAGTTGATCATTTCCAATGCACCATCTATCTCTTCTACGTCAGTTTGTCACATGCCATCTATTTGATAGTGTGTAGAGTCACTTTAATACTCCATCCAATTTTTAAAAAATTATTTTTCTACATATTTCAAGAATATATATGAAAAAAGTGTTTTTTTACATAAATCAATGCATATATCATATTTTTTCTCTTAATACTTCTATTTGCACAAAAAGACTCAAAATAAATCATGATTGTTTCATACTTAAATGGATAAATAAAATATTAATGATTGTCTTTATAGGTATAGAAAGAAATTTTGAGTGCATTAAATGTTTGCTAATTTGTGTAAAATTTCTAAAAAGACATTTTTTGGATTGGAGGGAGTATGTTTTAATAAATTATACTGCCTTTAATCCGAAAGGAACATATTATTAGAGATTTCACATAATTTTTTATTTTTTTTTGCAAATTAGCAATTAGGTGAGTTTCGAACCCAAGACCCTCTGGTCACTCGCAGAAGCCTTTTCACCTAAATTAAGAAAAATTTAGTACATTGAAAAAAAAATCATCTATATTCTTGTAAGTACAATCATTAATACTTTATTTATCTACTTAAGTATGAAACATTTATTGTTTATTTTGAATGTTTCTATGTAAAATAACGGTACTAAGAGGAAAAGTGATAATTATGTATTGATTTATGTTAACAAAATACAACTTTTTGGATATTATTGAAATGTCTAACAAATAACTTTTTTAGATTGCGGATAATATTATTTTTTGAGAATTTTAATTATTAATTACTCATTAATACTATGAAAATGATATTACTAATTTACTTCTAAAAACATTTTTATAAATATAATATTTTATGATAATTTAAAAACTATCTGAGGGTTGAACTTGTATTTGGAAGAATGAAGAAAAACCTTAGAAAAATAAATTAGAGGTGGTAAAAATCTAAAATTTTCTCTCTATATCAAGGAATAAATTGCTGAATCAATCACATATACTAACAAGTAACAGACACACAAACTTGATTCTAACATTAAATAATTATTTTATAATTGAATTTATAAAAAATCAAAGTTCATTTTGAATATTATTTTTAAAATAACATAAGTCAACAAAAACGTGAAAATGTAGACTACCAAATCGACAGAGCCATGTTCGATGATGAGAAAATAGAGATGGAGGCCATCATTTCACAAGACATTCAACTAGCGAGAGACTTCGAAACAACGGCGCAGAGTAGACTACCAAATCGACAGCCCGCACTTGTACAAGAGTCGATTGGGAATGTATGTCTCAGATTGGCAAATTTCGGAGCAAGATTAGATTATAACCACACTCCACTTTATTATTTATGATAGATTTTTATGGAGTAAAATTGAAAGGTAAAATTGAGAAAATGAAGTGTAGTAATCAATATTTGGAGTGTAATCATCAAAGTCCAAAAATTAGTGTTTGAAATATAGATAATTGACAAAAAAATGTTTTGAAACATTTCATAAACGCTACTAAAAATATAAAGTAGAGACATAGAGTAGGAAAACTCTAATAAGAGTTCACTTCTATTTCGCTATTTCAAGATTTAACCGGTGTGCATTCGATAAGTAGATGGTCCAGCCGGCAGGTCTGCGTTACAAAAAAAAAAGAGAACTATCAAGTAAAATACAAAACTAGACGTCAGTGATTCTTTCAATCCATTTTCACTTCCAGTGTTTCTCCAAAACAGACAAGTTTTGTTGGTCTCCATCTCCATGTCAACCTCCCCTGAAGGCCAACCATATAATCAGTAAAGTGGAGAGCGAAATGGTGTACCCTTCTTCCTCCTACTGCTTATCGACCCCGAAAACTCCGCCGTAGAAACCGGCCTACACGAAGGAACACTGCTTCGACTCACTGCAACTTCCTCTGTTTCTGCAGTTGAACAAACCTCAGCTCCATGAGAATTTGCAATGCACATTTCAGTTCCTGAACTAGATGCTTCAACAACTGTTTCATGCTCTGAAATCGGTATCGAAAATTCTTGTGAAGCTTGCTCAACCCATGATCTTACCTCTCCATGCTGTATAGAATCAAGCTAACATCACAAACAAAAACATAATCACAACTCCACAATATGAAAAAAAAACAGATTTTTGATAGACAACCATATATTATACTCCAACGGGAAGAATTTAAACTAACCTTACATGCTAACGAGCAAAAATGGTTATCAGGACGAATCCCCTTGTTACAAGCAATACAATACCTACTTTGATTTCTAGCTTGCTTTGGTTGTGGATTGGGCTTAAGAAAAACAACCTTTTCACTATTGCTTTTATAGGCCTACAACAAAAAAATTCATGTCAAAATCCAAACAAAATTTCACAATAATCGACACAAAAAAAATGAATCAAACATATTTTTACTTGAACATGTTTACAATCCATGAGTTTGCTCGCATCCCTCACCCTCAAGACATCCCTATACATATATCGTCTTATCTGCAAAACATTCAATAAACATGTAACTAATTCGAGACGAAAGAGTAACTAATTCGAAAGATACAAGCAGGATTCGATCAAGTCGAATTGAGCTTAAAAATCAAGTTATTACATCACTTCCAACACAACATGTAGATATGTAATTACCTGTAAGAGATTGTGAGAATTGTGTCCAGTTAAGCATTGTGGGCAAACAGCCCTTCTACATTCCAAACATAAAGTATTCATCTGATGCTCTGGATGCACCAAACACTCATCGAAAAACCTTTCAACAAATAAGGGCTGCATCTCACTAGGCAATTCAGAAACCTCAAACTGCAAAAAACAACATAATTCACTTCATATTCATCAATCAAAATTCAAGAAAACGAACATATACTTTTGTATGCCTTTTTTAAACAATATGGTATAGACAAATTCTTCTTGTGAAGTTATAATTCAAGATTCAGAGAGAAGAAGGAGAAAAACATGTACCATTTTCAAAGCTTGTGGGATAATGAATTGTAATACTGACTTTTCTGATTATAAAGATTTTGAATTGTATAGAACTAGAAAAAATAGATACTAGCTGATTTTGGCATTTTTCAAACGTAATTCAAATGAAACTTTGAGGGGAAAAATGATGAGGTTATGAAGAGAGGAGGAGGAAGAAGGTGCAGGGGTGAATATAAGCGTACTGTGTAAGGTGTGTATGGGAAGCAGATAATAAAACAACCAAAATTAAGGCTTATTCTGATTTTGCCCCCTATAGTATCATTTTCGTTTCAGATTGCTCCCTGTAGTATTAATCGTTTCAGATTGCTCAGATTAGGATATTTCATGGTGTTATTAATATTCAATGTGTTTTAATTGTTCTAGAATTTATTATATTGAACCTACCTTGAAAAGCTTGTATGAAAGGCTTTGGCAAACCATCTTCGTCTGTTTCAAAATTGTCCACACCATTTAACTAAGATTGTGAAGCTGGAGAGTTGAGCAACGTCTGCACATCATCCATCCCTTTTTCATTTTTAATAAAGATTCATTCTTGATGCCTGAATGTTCCAGAGATTGATGCTTTGATTATTTATTGCAACATGTTGGTGCCTCGAGATATATTCAATGGGTGTGTCGAGGAAGATGGGGTGAGAGTGGGGGTGGGAGTAGGGTGTGTTATACTTTGTAATAGTAACAGGGGTATTATAGTCATTTTATCTTTTAAAACTAGAAAAAAGAGATTTAGGGGGCAATTTGAAATGATTAATAATATAGGGGGCAATCTGAAATAAAAACAATACTATAGGGGGCAAAATATGAATAAGCCCAAAATTACTAGTCTAGCAAACCTATGATGATAGTACTGTTACCAGACAACAGGTAGAATTGTTTTTATAGGAGGTATTTTGGATAATGAGTATGCAAAAAGAATAAAATGGATGTTTGCTGTAAATCACATCAATTCCTTACTTTTCATTTTGGATTTTAATGTTCTTAGGAATAAAATGAATATTTGTTGTGAATCAAATCACTTATATATTTTTCATTTTGAATTTTGATGCAGTATTCAAAAAGGAGTGGGTGTTTGTTGTAAATCACATCACTTTTATACTTCATTCCCTTAAATATAATTGACATTTGACTTTTATTTAAATTGAACATTCATTACTAATTACTATTCTCTCCAATTGAAATCAATGTTGTTTTGGTTTTTGCATGTCCAACTGTGACAGTCAATTATTTATTTATTCTTTTAGTTAAAAAAAATTCAAATTAATTTCAATAAATTTATATGTAAGACTATTTTTATAAAAGTGACTTTTTATGATTTTTTATAATTTAACCAATTAGTTATTGGTAATCAAAATTATACATGAAAAAACGACAAAATCTAATTTCTTGAATAGGAGGGAGTACTTGTTATAAAACAAATAAAGCTTATATACACTTGGATTCATTTTAAAGTAATTTAATAATATTATTTTTAACTTTTTTAAAATAATGCAATTTAATGTGAAAGTTTTACCTCGACTGTGAGAAATACAATTACTATTTTAGATTGGAGGGTGTATTTTTCATTTTGGATTTTAATGTTGTTGGGAATAAAATGGATGTTTGATTTAAATCACATCAATTTTATATTTTGGGCTTTAATGTTGTTAGCTAGTTTGTTATGGGTTGTACGGGTATATAATCTCCTATTATTGAGTTTGCTAATTATTGCCACTATATGATTTTCTAGAGTTTCGAGCATATGCATTTGAAAAGTTGTGTGAACATTCTTTTCCGAATTTTATTCGGGTGTCTATCGTGATTGTTAATGTTGTTTTCTTTATCAAATGATACCATAACAAAAGTAAATTCTATACTAATTAAGAAGGGAGAAATCTACGCTAATAACGGAAGACCTCCAACATGTAAATTGAGTCGATAACCACTAGCCTAAGACTACGGGTTGAATTGTTAATTAGTAGTACTTCATTGAATGAAGCCATATACATAAAAGGAGTATATAAATTCCTCCAAATCGATTAGTTTGGGGAACATGCGAAAACGCTAGTAGTCAGATTTTGTATTTATAGAGGTTGCCTTATCTAACTAAGACAAAAAGACGAGTATTGTTTGGGTGTTTAACGTTTTCGTATTTGGTCTTTTTGTCGTTTCATGTTGTGTCCTGCACCCCTGCTCATCCAGTATATGCAGTCGTACGAGACTCTCCCATATGCTAATGAGTGTGCGAGTGTACTACAATGAGCGTGAATAGAAATCGACCATTGAATTTCAATTTTGAATTCGTATTATGTTTAAATACTAAAATCGACTTCAAATTTTATTCGATACTATTTTACTAATATTCAAATTCTGGTTCAATCTTTGACATGTAATTTATCGAACTTGAATTCGCATTCGAATGAACATTTTTTCATATAAATTAATAAAATATATATTTAAATGTTCGAATCGAATATTCTGTACGAATTCCGAATGAACATGTTCGTAAATTTTCGAATGTAATTACTAGGGAGTCATGTTCATTTATCATTTGAATAGCAAAATCATTTTCGATAACATTCATATTCAAATATCAAATATTTGTCAATGATTATCAATAGTCTGGTGTAATCTTACCCAAACTTTTAACTTAGAGGTCTTTTTCTTTTGTAAATTAGCGATGAGATGAGTTTCGAACTCAGTACCTTCTGGTCATTAGGAAGAGCCTTTTCCATTAGGCTATTCGGTTAACTCTAGAGGTCTTGGATTCAATTCTATTGTATATTTAAACATACTTCCTCTGCTTTCGTGACTATCTTTGCAGTTTTTTCGGGGCTACCTATGCAGCATTTCAGCACCCACTCTGTGAGATTTTAGGCATTAGGTGTTCATTGCAACAACAATCGGGAAGATGAGTTGTTTATTTGGAGCTTAGACTCCTATTTACTTAGTTTAGATATGTAATGTATTTTCCTCTATTGTTTGAATGAAAAAAAAGTCCTAATAAACATGTGATTTTAGTTTTAAAACTAAATCATTGTAAGAGTAAGAGTTAAATTGTTAAATTATTAAGTGAAAAAGAAAAAGTATTATGTCTTCCATACTTTTTTAATGAACTTTAGCTTTAATTGATTGTGACCAAGAAACTCCCAGATTCACTTCATGGCAATACCTGTCTTGGACAATTTATCTAGTAAAATGCCAAGGGGCTCATATTTACCATGTTGAATTATATTGTGGGCAGGAGCAATGAACTCGTTGAAATGATTCATTTTGTAGTAGAGAAATGTATGATGAACAAAGATTAGTTTTACTTTCTTATTCCTATTACCTAAATCTTGAAAGAATAATATCGATAACTAGAAAGATTAGGGGGAGTTGTACTTATATGCTTACAATTATTTTGTGAGCACCATGCTCACAAGGGTTTCATGGTCATTTAAGAAATTTTTTTTATGGAATGTGAAAAAGTAACACCAAATTTATTGCATTCCAAATTTATTACCATTTATTAACCAAAGTAACACCCAAATCTGAAATCTTAATTATGAAATTTTACAAAATATACTCACAATTTTAAACTTGAATACTTAATACATATAAACAATACAAATTTGATTGGTGTACTCAAATTAAATTTTTATTTTCTATTGTGATTTATATAATTTGGTTTGGTATTGCATTAAGTCTAGTCAAGACAAATTCAATTGGTATTTTAATTATTCCACCAATTTTGGTAGTAATCATATTACAATTTCTTAAGCGGTTAGAGTTAATTTTGTGTTTAGAGATAATGAGAGATACCAAAATACAGTTTAAGCATAAATAGTAAAGATATATAAATAAATTTTATGTGGTGTTATTGAAGAAATATGCAACACCAATGTATATTATTCAGTGGTGTTATTGAACAAGAACGAAACACCAGTGTGTATTAGTAAATGGTGTCACTAAAAATATATCTAAAATGAGATTAATACTAGAATTGTTTATTATTGAAGAAATATATCTAAAATGAGATTTATACTAGTAAAGATATATAAATAAATTTTATGTGGTGTTATTGAAGAAATATGCAACACCAATGTATATTATTCAGTGGTGTTATTGAACAAGAACGGAACACCAGTGTGTATTAGTAAATGGTGTCACTAAAAATATATCTAAAATGAGATTAATACTAGAATTGTTTATTATTGAAGAAATATATCTAAAATGAGATTAATACTAGTAAAGATATATAAATAAATTTTATGTAGTGTTATTGAAGAAATATGCAACACCAATGTATATTATTCAGTGGTGTTATTGAACAAGAACGGAACACCAGTGTGTATTTGTAAATGGTGTCACTAAAAATATATCTAAAATGAGATTAATACTATAATTGTTTATTATTGAATAAATATATCTAAAATGAGATTTATACTAGTAAAAATATATAAATAAATTTTATGTGGTGTTATTGAAGAAATATGCAACATCAATGTATATTATTCAGTGGTGTTATTGACATGAGACTGAGAAAATTCATTGGTTTTTTATTGAAATAATTAAAATTAGAAAAAAAGTTATACTTCAATTTATTTTAAATGAGATTAATACTAGAATTCATATTTTCGACATTGGTGAGCTGAAGTAATCATTGCATTTAGCTTCCTCTCTCCAATCTCAATTAATTGCTAATTACTCTATCATTAATACTCAAAATACCACTATTATTGTTTTTCCACTTAAAGATGTAAGGACAAAAATACCCAATTAAATATGAACCATAGGATTAAAATATCACTTAAACTCTTAATCTAACGGCTCAGATAATTGTGAGCACCATGTGAGCATGACCTCCTAAGCATACAAGAATTTTCTCGATTAGGGGATATGATAGCTACTCTATGCTATAGATAGATCATGTTTTTATATCTCAAGTACTTCATTTAATTTCCTCTGCAAAATTAAATATATTAGAGAATTTTTTCTTTAAAAGAATTTAATACCTACACCAGATGTGTTTGGCTAAGTTATCATTACTTTTCTTGAAAAATCCACCCATTAAAAAGTCCACCCAAAAAATTATGCACTTTAAAGAAGAAGGCCTTTGTCCCTCTATTCTTAAAAAATTATTGAAGTTTTAATGTTCATGTATTATTTTTTTTCAAAACATCTTCATCTTATATTTTTATAATTTATTAATTAACTCTATTTTATTTTAATAGATTTCATATTGTCCGATTACAAATTTAACCATCAATTACTTTGTACATGTATTATGGAAAATTGTGAAAAAATAGTGTTATAAGAGTAGTTACATAAAAAATTCAATGATATCAATTATATAGCTTTCGTATTAATGAACAAAAATTATTTTATGGTCATAGTATGATGTGAATTCTCAAAATGTCCATTAATTTAAAATGAAGGGAGTGTAATATTATAATTGATTTAAAAGTATGTGATTCAATTAGTTCATACACCAATATTTAACTACGTAAAAAAACACTTAACACTTTTTTTGAGATAAGGATTGTTTCTCTTACTATTTATTAATTATAGGGCACGGTGTTGAAGCATACAAATATATGCAATGATAACATTAAAGCTATTATCATTCTTTCAAAACATAACTTCTAGGAAATTATTGAAGAAGTAAACATGTCTTTGTGCTTGGTCATTTCAATGTACAATTAATATTTGACTTGAAAGTCTAAACTAAAAGCCACAATAATAATTATACGTAAGAAGTATTTGATACTCATAAAATCTTTTACACAGTTACCATTTTCATCCATATCTAGAAGATCTTGTCAATCAAATCAGGTAATTATAACTTATCCAACTCTACACATTTTATTCTCTAAATAATGTTTACTTTTCATAAAAAAGTTTAGATGATTTTAATTTTATCTCAAAATTATTGTTACATTAGATAATTTTGAAATGAATAAGAAATAATATATTTTTCCTATTTTTTCACATATATTTTTTACATATATTCTACGTATATGTTATATACAATGCACGTACAAATTAAAGTTACTAGTAATATTTAGAAAAGCACAATGTAGTTATAAGAGTACTTTTGGAAGGGTTCAACCATTGAAGGCTATTAAATGATTTTACATGAGACATGCTCATAAATGAGCTAGTTGATAAATAATTTACTCCGCCAAATTCACTTTAACCAAAAACTGTATTTTTCCAAGTAATTAAAACTTGTGTCGATAACCAATAGTCTAATAGCATCTGATCCAAACTATATCATTAAATAACTGATAATTTAAACAGAAAACGTAATAAAAAAATATACTATTAAAAGTATAAAATTATTATTTAATGTATTAAATAACAACCATTTTAAAACAAAAGTGTATGTTAAAATGATAATTAAATAAAAAGAAGTGACGGAGTACACTTCACGTTATGATTACAAAATCTTTCTCTCGAGCGATAAAGACATTAAAAGGGGTTGTAAATTAATCAATTTCATGTAATCAACATATCTGAGATTAAAACACATAGTTATTGCACATTTAAAGTGGTTTCAATTTGAAAAATTGTCTAAAATGTAAATGTTACTATAAGTACCCGAAATGGAAAAACATATTTTCAGATGGAGTCCAATCACACTAATCTAACCTGAAATATGAAAAAGCACTTGAATATAAGTAGCAATTTGTATAGGTTGACAGAAGTAGGAAACTAGTAGGAGCATTCATTTTGAGTTGCTCCTTAATTTTTTTTAGGATCATTTACTTTTGTATAAAGTTTTTTAAAAATAAATTGAATTCAATCTAACAAACATAATGTTTACTCCATTTTTTCTTATCAAATTAGATAAAATGTAACCCTAAAATTTAAATTTTTATTATAAGAAAATAATTGTTAAATTAAAAGAAGATAAAATAGTACAATGAAATAGTGTTCAAAAAAATACGATAAAGTTTCCTGGAAGGATGTGAACTCCAGTGACTATATGAGGAAAGTTTATGGGGATAAATAAAGCTCCTGAAATGGTATTGGGACAAATTACATGGCATTGTTTTAGTAAAAAAAAGTAGGTGTCCCAACATTATTAATCCAGAATTTAGTGCATAGAAACGGCAATTGACATGTCAGTATGGATTTTCTGGTCTCTCGATCTCTCTTTCAGTCTTTCCTGTATCTCTAGTAATTCGATAAGACTCGATTCAAACATAGTGGTCCCTCCCTTTGAAGTTATAAGGCTCGTACGAATTTTTACAATTATCAAGACACGATTAAAACGTAAATATCTAAAATATAAATCTAAAAATATCTTTAACTACATCTCACATGACTATAGAACGAAGTATTACTTTTTATCGATTAATGAGAATTCATGGACAATTTTTAAAATTTTAACCCAAAACATTAAAATAGGTCTTGAAATTTGGTAAGGAGGAAGCATGATATTAAGTGTCATATTAAATTATTATTTTTAATAACATCATCATACATCAACTATTTGAAGGGTTAATGTCTTATGACATCACTAACGTTTAAAAAAAATCCAATTAAATTACTAACGTTTCAGATCAACTAAGTATGATCAATAACGTTACAAAAATCACTCTATTTAGATATGAACTTTTGTTTATGTTAAAAGACATCATCAAAGAGTTGTTTCTATGTAGGTAAAAGTGTTAATTAGAAGGTTTTGTGGATAATTATGTTAGAGATTCAGAGTCTTGGGCAAAATAAGTATAGAAAGACCGAATACCCTCTTAAAACCATCGGAATGGACAATTTAACGAAAAAAGTTAACAGGATGACCAAATAAAGTGACTTTTGCAACGTTGGTGATCATAATTGAACGGTCTAAAATATTAGTGATCCATCTAACTTCTTTTTCAAGCGTTAGTGATGTGATGTCAAAAACATTAACCCTTATTTTAATGATTGAATCAAACAAAACACATTGCGAAATTCAACATCGATTGAACTAGGCAACCTAATATTTCCTACACAATCTTACTTGAACAATTTCACCCTATTCCTCGAGGTGGCTAAAATAATCAAGGAATCTTGTTTCACACAATAAAATGATCTTCCAGTAGGAAGTTCAAGAGAACTATAACCTCCACACCAAACTTCGTTCGAGGCAATTTCTGATCAAAGCCTCCATGGGTTGGAAAATCTCATAGTTACCGAAGTTAAAACTGCAAAATGAGGATTCCTATTTGCATCTTCTCTTCCAGTTGCACCACAGAACCATCACAAACTTAAATTGGCAAATACGCATATTATGGTGTAAGTTCAAATATTGTATTGTCAAAGAGCACGAGCTTCTTTAATAGTTGGACTAATAGCAGACTGTCTATCGTAATTCTGCAAGTAGAGCTAAAAGAAAGATCAACATATTCAAGATGCAATATAGAATCAGAAGATGGTCAAATTTTACAGAACTCATTTTACAGTCTAACTTGCCCCCGTCTACACGATTACATCCATATTGATCAGTTAATATCATGTATGTGCAGGCTGTTGTACCTCCTCATAAGTGCCCAATTCTTCATTGTAAGTATACCTAAATGGCACATGTACGAGAAATTAGTAAATCACGTATGAAGAGACACTAGTTTATCGAAGTGAAATAAGGCTATCTTTAATTATTGGCAAGCATGTCCTTACTTAATGTCGGATCTTATCAAGAAGTAACTTACCACTGACCCGTCGCTGCAGAGCAGTAGAGTCGTGACGATGGTTCATAGTAATAACCTGAGCTGCTGCTGTAGTAGTATCTGTATAGAGAACACAGCATTACTTAGCACATTTTACAAATATGGCATTTCAGCTTCTTCAGAATGACAGTCCAAACAGGATAGTTTTGTAAGCTATCAACAGTTGACTTGAAGGTAATTCGAGATCAAACAGAAATTTGAGATTCCCAAACAGCCAAAGAACCGCAGAACTTAAGGATTCTGTCTTTAAATTTAACTATTTTGGAAGGAGATTACACCAAAACTTTACTAATTTTTTAAAGATGTGGATACAAGATGGTCTAAACAGATACTTTTGTAACTTAGATCTCAACAGTTGGCCTAAAAATAATTCAAAATCAATATGAAATTCGAATTTCCAAATAGTCAAGTGGCAACATAAGATTAAATTGACAGATATCTTTTTCCCTACGGTTCCACTACAAGTCAACAACGTTACCAACTACTGCATGTGGCGTCGCATAAAGAAGTAAAAAGAGGATAGTGTACCCTGAAGTTTCATCATAGATATAATCTGTCTCAGAACCTCCACCTGAGACGCAAAAGTACATTATAAATTAGAGCACACATAATAGTGTTGACTAAGGATTTTCTTCTTCACCATGAGTAACACTTTACCTCCAACTGTAACATTATTTTCAACATTACCATTGTTCACAGCATCCGATACCAGATTTGTTGTTGATGTATCATCTTCTGCAAACATATCAAATTCATCACTACCATTCTCAGCCTCATTCGTCTCTGCTCCTTCATTTACAGAGGAAATTTGTCCTCTCGCTTGGGCCAGCTTCTCGTACCCCTCTGTAGATGAACATTAAACTCAATTAACTTTAAGGCCTAAAGGAAAATAGAACGAGGGAAAATTATTTACTTTCTTAATAAGCCCATCTTCGATTTCCACAATTAGTCAACGGAGTACATAACTCATCTGTAACAAAAATCTTTAATCAAACATGGTATTTCAAAGCAATGCACAAACCTGCTTCACGCTGAAAACTCTCCTGCTTCTCATTATATACATCTGTCCAACAAGATAGGTTGACAAATTAAACTCGAATCTTATATCCAAGCATAATATTTCATCAAATAAATTAATAGAACTTAACCAAGATCTCCATCATTCAATAGCTTCACTGCATCGTCCGTTAGCTGATCAAAAATCTGTTTGGTCCCCGCAGACATCTTTTCTTTTCTGTTGTTTGAAGTACCTTTCAACCTCTTCAAAGCTTTTAGGACCTGTAGAATCATAGATTAGTCGATAAGAGCTTCAACTCAATTTAATCATGGAGCAGAGCAAAGTGCACAGATCATGGAATTACATAGGACACAGGAGAAACAGTATATCCCTTGATTCCACTTCTAATGGCTTATTGTCTTTTAGGTGTTCCAATAGAGCTATTTCTTTTCATTAAAGGGTTTCTTTATATTTAATTACCCTAAATCATAATGAGATATTAGGGACACCATTCGGAAATCTCAGAACATCTTATTTAATTACCCTAAATAGCAATGAATGAGAAAGATTTCTTCACAAACTAGTTCCAATATCGCGGCATCTAAAAAGCAATCAAGATTGTGCAAATTAGAAGCTTGACTACATTACGTGCTTCAACACTTCTAGCAGTGATTTAATATATACCGTTTCCCCAGGCTCCAGGACATCAGCAACCCGTCTCTTTATTCTGGCTATTTCTTCTGAGGAGAGATCAGCAGCCTCATTCTCCTCATGTTGCTCACTTGAGGTAATGGGACGTTTGCCAGAAAATTGTTGTTGAACCTCAACACTATCAAGCCATGCATCCTGCAAAATTCTAAGTCAGATAAAACAAAAGATGCAACCATTGAATATTACCAGCAAGTTAATAGTACCTTGATCTCATTCTCCTTCACATACTCAACATAATTCCCCTGAGCATCAAAATACCCTTCTTCCTTTTCCCTGGACAGATTAAACGGCTCTAGTTGGATATCGCCATCGACAAATGTTTCATTATCCTGCCAAAAGAAGATCGAAATCATCTACCTGGTTACAGGGCAAATTAACATAAGTAAAAAATTAGGTAGAGACTGAATCAACAACTCATCTATAACTTAATGATAGTTGAGATTGCATGAAGTAATCTCTGATTCTTTGATGTATAACTAATTTCTCAATCGCTCCAACTCTCTTATGATTAAGGTTTCCTCTATCAACAACTCATCTATAACTAATTTCTCAATCACTCCAACTCTCTTATGATTAAGGTTTCCTTTAATCGAACTCAATGATAGAGAAATTGCATGAAGTAATTACGACCACTCTAAAACTTTCAGATGTCGTTGAATTGGAATTTAGGAGATCTAGTGTTCTTTGATGTATAAGATAGGAAAATGGGACCCCTATTGGTTAGTGAATACTTGGGTAATAATAAACTGATTACAGACAACTACTCTAAGAGTCCTTCATAAGCTTCTAACATCTCTCCAAAGATGTCCATGAAATAAAACAAACAACGGACCTTATAATCATGGAACTCTGCATGTGAAACGTCATCATGTCTCTCATTAATTTCATCATCAATAAGTTCACGTGTGATTTGATTTCGCCGCATCACACGCTCTTTCGCAGCTAGTCGTGGCTCCTTCGGACCAATTGGCTTAACTTCTTCATCAACAACGACCTCTTCAGATTTCACCTTCTTACCCTTCGGAAACCTCACCCTCTTTTGCCTACTCAATCAAACCAAAGACAAATATTAAGAACTACTTTTACATAACTTATTGGTGTGTGTGGGGGGGCGGGGGGGGGGGGGGGGGGGGGTCCGATAGTACACAACCCAAAACTTCGTGATAACATGGAGGCTTTTCCCGAATGGACCCAATTTCAATACCATACCCAAATTGACTCAGAAAGATTTCCAGGTAACCCACTTTTTTCAAGTGAACAATACTACCTTCATCCCTAAAACATTATCAAACATTTTTTAATTGACAAAACATAACTTTGATTCGAATCAAAACAGTAGGTTAAAAATACTAAATTTGATATATTTCTTTACCAAATACTATACAAGTACAACAACACAACAGTATCTGATATGAATATTATAAATTTCAATCATCAAAATTGAAAACTGGACAATATTTCTAAGATAATGAAATCATAAAAGTCGATGACCAAAAAAGTAATTATAGAAAGCTTACGGAGGTGGTTTGGTAGAGAAATCGTCGTCGGAGAAAGCGCGCTTACGATTCAATTGACTAGACTCCTCCATATTTTGCAGATTCTAAATTCAGTTATGTCAAAATAAACCCTTATTATACATTCGTTTTATTTAGGCTTTTTTATTCGGGACCCCTCAACTATGTGAAATTACAATTTTGCCCCCAATTGAATTTTCTCTTTCACTCCCCTTCCAAAATAGGGGGGCGGGGGGGGGGGGGGGGGGGGGGTGCAAAGTCGTAATTACAGACCAAAAGTGGTATGTGTATACTTATATCAGCTCAGCTATCTTTTCAATTAACCCCTTGATACCATTATCTTTGAAAGTGATTTCTTTATGTTATTATTAACTCATTAACATCACTAATATAGGCTATTTGAAAAGATAATAGTACGAGGGGTTACTTGATAAGATAATGATAGTTGTTGGGTGAGAGGAAAAAAAGAGCCTTTTATTTGTGGCCTACATTGATTTGAGCTCCTCAAGTATGTACAAAGTTTTAATTTAATTTTGACCCTTAACATTTTCAAAGATATATGTAAACAGTTAGAGTTAAATCGAATAGTCTAGTGGAAAAGGCTCTTACTAGCGACCATCCTTGGTTCGAAACTCACCTCATCGCTAATTTACGAAAAAAGGTATATGTAAACAGTTTAACATGTGCAATTAATTTATCATATTTATAAATGTATATGATTTTAATTAATTGATAAATATAACGTTCTATGTCATACTATTTCTTTCATCTTATTTAAAATTTATTTTATTGTGCAAAATAATATAAGATATTTGAAAAGCCACATAAAATGAAGAGCAATATTTTTTTTAATCATATTAATGGGTAGTTATTGTACAAAATATTCATAAAATAAAGTAATTATCTTGAAAAAATCTCCTATAATTAAATAGAACATGGGGGTTCAAAAAATAAATTTGAATTCCCCATTCCCTAATTATACATAGGTAGATCATATGAAATTATTTATTCACAAATTAAAGATTTCTTATTCTTAAATTATTTACGAATCATTCTCCTATCACTCATGTTTCAAGAGAGGATCGAACACATTTAATGGGGGTTGGGGTGAAAAACTATTGCATGGAAGTACATCTTGCCGAGGATAACAATTGCGGAGCCAGCGAATTGAAAACACAAACTACACGTGCCTGTTAAGATCAATGTCTTTGGTTTGCCTCTCCTCCTATCCACATTTAATGACTCAGATTTTTTGCTCCAAAACCCAACTTCAAACACCAATTCCAAAAGTATGGCAGATGCCATACGTTGTTCACTTGCCTCCAAACCACCCAACAACTACCTGCTTCAGTTTACGCCTTCAAAACCCTGTTTCATAATCCCTTCACTCTCCTTTCAAAATTCAATTCATACAAAAACAAGGAAAAAAATAAGACACCTACTTCATTTTACTTGTCTTTCTGCTCCTAATTTCACAGATTTTGATGTCGTTTCAACACATGGTAAGACCTCTTTTTTGCACACAAATGTTTCTGTTTCTTGTCTTTTCCATTTTCCTAATTTATATATTGAATGCTATTGAGCAATGATTAAAAAATGAAAAAGCGCTTCTTCGATTTTTTGTAAACTGAAATATGTAGTAAATAAATACTGTTGTATATGGATTATGGTGGGACTCAGAATTCTTTTGTGGAATATGATATACATTTGGAAATACGTTTCTTGTTTCTACATTTGCATTTTGTGATCTTTCGAACTTGTGATCCGTGTTCTGGCAGAGCATTCTGATGGTAGTTTCGTGTTTCGGTTTGGAGACCTGTCTGAGGTGGTAAGAAATGATCAAATGGAGGAAGCAAGTTTAGAGGTCGATGGGAAGGGGACTGAAGAGGAAGATGAGTCCGGTGTGGTTAATATTGTGGAAAGCGATCACAGGAGAGAAGTGATGGCGAAGAATATGGAAGGTGAAGAAAAGAGTGAGGATTCGATTGAAGCTGTTGGTGATACCAATCCAGTAGTTGAAAACCAGTATAGAAGTGTTCCTGAAGTGATGGTGAAGAATATGGAAGGTGAAGAAAAGAGTGAGGATCCAGTGGAAGCTGTTGATGATACCAATCCAGTAGTTGGAAACCGAAGCAGAAGTGTACCTGAGATTGAGAATTCTTCAGGTGAGACGTCTTCCTCTAGTTCTATTGGAGTCCAAATGCATGTTTCTCCTTCAAGTTTAGAGATTTGTGATTCTTCTGAAATAACTGATCAAGTAGATGATGTTTTACTTACAAGGGGAAGTATTGAATTGAACCACTCTGTTGGGTTTGATGACGATGATTTTGTTCATTCTGAGAGGAGCATTGAACAGAATCGTTCATCCGAATCTGTTACCCAAGTGGAGAATGTTGTATTTGGAGAGCAATGCCTTGTTGAGAATGATGGTTACGAGAGTCAAGTTGCTCCGAGTCCATGCCCTCTATCTGGACCGGAAGATGATGGAACTTCTGCTGAAACGGTAGAAGGCCCCCTATCTGGAAAAAATAAAGAATTGATTTCTCTGGAGCTGAATCAGGTGGTGGAAGTAACTAGGGATAATGACCACGACAAGGAACCGCTGGTTAATAATGATGTTGATCAGAGAGAAGCATCATTAAGTTCATCTCTTTCCAAGCAAGGTTCTGGACAAAAAGATGAGTTTTCAGCTGAAATTATTGAACCCCTCACTGGTAGAAATCAAGAATTAATTCCGGCCCAGCTAGATTCTGTCATTGAAGTACCTGTTGATGGTGATGGTAAAAACGCTAGTCAAGAGAATATTGATGATGGTAAAAAGACTAGTCAAGAGAACATTGAACTTGCACATGCATCCAACAATGCTGATGCTCAAAATGAGGAAGCTGGAAGTGAAAATACTTCAGTTGGAGATAGCAATAACAGCGAAATTGTTGAAATGGTGTCTATGTCTTCTCCTTTGGAAACTGAACCAGCTCTTGATAAAGAAAAAAATGGTAAAAATGTGGAAGTAGGTACTCAAAATGATATAATGGGAGGAATCAGTGAAAGTGAAGTGATTGGAGAATTTTCTTTGTCTCCGCCTCTCTTAGCTGAGCCAGCTCTTGGTGAAGCAGGAGATGTTAAAAGTGAGGAAATTAAAAGTCTAGATGATGTACAGGGTGATAGCTACGAAAGAGTAGTAATTGGAGAATTGCCAGTATCTCTGCCTTTCGGAGTTGAACCAGTTCTTAATAAAGGAGGTGCTACAACTAGGGAATTACGGAGCCACATTGATATAACGGGGAGTAGCAGTGAGAGCGAGGGCATTGGAACATTGCCTTTGTCTCTGCCTTCTGAAGCAGAACCAGTTCTGGATGAAGGAGGTGTTAAGGTTGTAGAAGTTGGAACACAAACTGATTTAATGAGGGTTGGCGGTGAGACTGAAGTTATTGGAAGCTCACCTCCTTCTCTGCCTTTAGAAGCTGAACCGTTTCTCGATAAGGGAGGTGCTGCAACTAGGGAAGTCAGGAGCCACATTACTATATCAGGGAGTAACAGTGAGGGTGAGGGCATTGGAACATTGCCTTTGTCTCTGCCTTTTGATGCACAACCAGTTCTGGATGAAGGAGGTGATGAGGTTGTAGAAGTTGGAACACAAAATGATTTAATGATGGCTGGCGGTAAGAATTTAGTTATTGGAAGCTCGCCTCCTTCTCCGCCTTTAGAAGCTGAACCAGTTCTTGATAAAGGAGGTTCTACAACTAGGGAAGTCGGGAGCCACATTGATAGAACAGGGAGTAGCAGTGAGAGCGAGGGCATTGGAACATTGCCTTTGTCTCTGCCTTCTGAAGCAGAATCATATCTGGTAGAAGGAGGTGTTAAGATTGTAGAAGTTGGAAGGAATGATATAATGAGGGTTGGCAGTGAGACTGAAGTAATTGGAATGTCGCTTCTGTCTCCGCCGTTAGAAGCTGAACCATTTTTTGGTGAGGAAGGAGATGCAAAGAAGGTGGAAGGTGGAACTGAACATGAGATAGAGGGGGGTAGCAGTGAGAGTAAAATCATTTCAGCATTGCCAATGCATCCACCTTTGGAAGTTCAACCAATTCCCAATAATGAAGCCGAGCCAGAACTAACAGAAACATTTGATGAAAGCTTTAGAAGTGGAACTGCAATAACAGTTAGCTTCTTTCACCTCTTCAAATTATTTTCCTACTTTCTCTGTGGCTTATATTTTAGATTCATTGATATTGAATTTTTGTTCCTTTTTCTAAATTATTCTTCTGCCTTTGATTTGATAATCGTGCATGTGTAGAATGGTAGGAGCCATCTCACGTATTTCGACTTTTTCTTTTTTGCATGAACCACAACATACACTTTATTAATAGTCTTAATCACATTTTGGTATTAGAGAAACCTTATAATCTCAGTCTTTAATGATCTGATCACATTCCTTTCTCATCTGAAGAATTTTTTAGAGCTCCCTAGGCTTTTTGAAGGAGCCCCACAGTTTAGACTATTAGATTCTTTCTGAAATTATCAGTAAATTATTATTTATTAGGAAACATATCCTTTGGTTCGTAAGTAGTTATCACTGTTAGCAAATAGGAATAGGCTACATATAGAATGTGAATGCTGAACATTCGCGGTTCTTTTGTCACGCTTAGTTTCTGAGTATAAGGTAAGGTTTGCTAGTTTCTGAATATAAGGTAAGATTTCGTGGGGATCGTATATAAATTATGTCTTACATAAAATAAGTAGGCTATGGGTGTATGAATATTTCAACATATGTGTCCTTCAAAATTACTCCGTATGATGCAAAAGAGAAGGTTTTTTAATATCAAAACATTGACATTTTTAAGAGTGATGCAAATAATGACTTCTAGAAACATGAACGAGAAATAAAGTACCTCCTTCCCAGAGAAATAAACTCGCTACACACAAAATTTTCCGAGTATACCCCTATACTCCAGCACTCCTTTGTTGTTATAGTTTGAGTTTCTAGTAAGTGATATTTTTAATTAATTAAGATTCTTAATCTGTTTGAAAAGCCTTTTCTATTTGCCTTCTGAAATTGGAGGGAGTAAAGATCAGGTTCAAGTGTTTATATGATATGATATCTGAGTTATGTACTGATGACATGCATTTTCTTCTTTCCTTATTTCTAGATCAACACTTTTTCAAAGGCCATAGAGGTGGAAGTTAATAATGAAAGTGCTGGAACTGATGAATCTGTGGTATCAGCAGACGGTGACAAGACTGGGTCAAAATCAATCACAACCGACCTTCCAAGGTATTTGTTTCTTGTAGTACACTACTGTGTTTAGTTGTATATAGGTGTTTAGGTGTCGAAGTATATTGCATCTACCCGAAAATTGTGGTATTAGAGGGAGGGAGGTTGTAAACAAGCCACAATGGTTATTTTCCCATAACATGCTATAACTTGTTAAAGACTTCTCACTTAGTGCCTTGTCAAAATCATAGAATAATTGTCTTTTTGAGAAAATTAACTCTTGGGGATTCATCTGTTACTATTGCTAATAGCTAGATAACATAGTAGTTACTCTAGAGCTGGATATTTAATATATACAACCATTATGCTTCATCAAAAAGCTAAGGATTTTTTTCTGAAACTGTTAACCAGTGGGGTTTAGTATGTTACTATTAATTATTATCGCTAGTAGGCTTGTTGCACAATTCATTTGGATAAAATCATTTGAGACTGCTGTTCTACTTTAGAAAAGTTCTTTTTGTTTTTATCATATTCCTCCTTTTGCAGTAAATCCTGCTAACACATGCCATTTTCATTCTAAAATTTAAAAAAAATCTTATAATCATATATATCATGCCCCAATTTTTCTGAAGAGGCTCCCGCTTATTCGCTTAAGCAGAGCCAGGCGGGTCCTAATAGTATGCAACATTTCCAAGAGTGAAGTTCAAATGCTATAAAAAACATAGGTAGTGTAATGAGTCATATTCCAATATTGATTATATTTTCCCAAGAATCTAGGAACGAGTTCCTATGTTTGTCTTTATTTAAGGTTTAGTATGGACCCCCTTGGACTTTGAACATGGTACCATGAGCCACCTCCGGTTAAGGCCACTTGTAAACCCCATATGTGGTCCAAGGAACCGCCATATCCTACAATGGTTGAGTAGGACCTTACGACTGTATTATAAGGTTCTCAGCTTTATCCATTTATAAGACTATAACCAATTGGTTTCATTATGGATCCTCATGGACTCTCAACAGTATACATGCATGCATTCTGCTTCATTCTCCTTTGTTTTTTTTTAGTGAGAAGATCTTCTTGGAGAAGCTATTCCTTTCTTTTGGTGCTGCTTCACTGCCACATCCTGAAAAGGTAATGATGCTACATTAATACATTATCGATGCTATGTTCCATATTAATTAGTAAGTTAGTTGTCAATGGTTTTTGACAGATTTTGAAACATAATAACCCTCCTAGGCTGAGAAAATATGGTACGTTGTGCTCATTTTGAATTGACAATTCACAGTGGTGGATGGAAGGTAGGGTAAAGTATTTCATAACCTGAAAGCTAAGAAGCTTGTAAATAGTTGCACCAAATAAGAAGGAAACCATACACGAATGTGATCAATAACTTATCCATAAAATAAGTTTATAAGTGCATGAAATTTGTTTTTTTGGTTAGAGCCATCTGTAAATAATTTGGGAAATAATAATTTCCAGGCATTGGCAGGTGGAGAGGATGCCTGTTTCACTTGCCAAAACTGGTTAGGGGTAGCTGATGGAGTTTCCCGGTGGTCACTGGAAGGTACCTTTCATGATTCCTTATTTACATTTCCTAGGAGTTCAAATATAGAGATTCGTATTTTTTATGCGAATGCCTGAAGTCATGAGCTGTCTCCTTTTCCTGCCTGCATTTCCATTCAGTTTTCTAACTATGGCGTGTGACCTTTTACTTGGTGGTATGATCTATCTAATCCTCTTTACGTATAGGGGTTGATCATGGAAAGTACGCCCACGAACTCATGGAAATCGCACGTGAATTAGTTTCAAGTTGCTGCGACACTACAATACCTTCCCCTAAAGAGGTCCTTTATCTAGCTGTTGATAGAGCACACTATCCTGGATGCTCAACAGTTCTGATTTCCCACTTTGATGGCCAGGTACATCTCATGCATCTCTAAGGATCTATACAACTTTTTTGTTTCAATTCGAATTTTAAACTAAACTTTTAATGTTGCAACATCAAAGATTGTGAATAACAATTGGTAGATGTACTGCCAATTTGTCTGTTCCTTAATATCTGTCTTTGCCGTTGCTCTCAACTTGTAAATATTAGGTTCTGCAGCTAAAACTAACCTTAACATATCAATTAATTTTCCAGCAGAATTTACATGTGGCAAATATTGGGGATTCAGGAATCATTATTATAAGAAATGATGCTGTTTGCCAGAGGTCTTCACCAATGTATCATGAGTACAATTTCCCTGTACTTGTACAAAGAGAGGATGACTCCTCTAAGCTCGTAGAGGTATGCTGATTCTCATTATTAACGGTTTATTTGGTTGATTCTAAAACTCATCTCGTGCTGCACATTTTCTTTCTACAGCGTCTTTCCTCGAAATGTTTTATCTTCATTGAGAAAACACTAAAGATCTTTTAACTGTTTCAATGGTCTTTTCTAGCAATACACATTTAGTTTGAATGAGGGGGATGTTGTTGTCTCAGCCACTGATGGACTGTTTGACAATTTATATGAGGAAGACATCATTTCAATTGTGTCAAAATCGTTGGAAGCTAATATAAATCCAAAGGTGATATCTCTCTTTACTTGGCCAATTTATTTAGTGTCTCTTGCTTTCTGATTAGGAACATGAAGCTTAAATCGACCATGTAGTGTAATTCATGATTTACTTTAGACACATTAATCCATTGAAGAGCTTATCAGTATCTATTAACAAAAACATATGAAAATTGTTTAGTGAATTCCTTTCTCGTGCCTAGGAAATTGCTGAAATCTTGGCGATGAGCGCGCAGGAGGTGGGTGCCTCTACATGTACAAGGAGCCCATTTTCTGATGAAGCTCAGGCAGCGGGGTACATAGGGTGTACAGGCGGGAAGCTTGATGATGTGGTTGTAGTGGTGTCCATAGTAAAGAAACGTCTCGACTGCCCGCCAGCCTAGTATCTGGGTGCTAATCTGAGTGTTCTTCTTTCATCAACAATATTGTGAATATGTAGAACAGTCTCAAATGTGAACATATCATAGGAATACAAACAGGAGCAAAACTAGTGTCCCTGCCACCAAATGACTTGTAAGTCAGGTAACGATGTTGCATTTCCATCAAAAGAATAGACCAATGCTCCAGACCTCCAGACTATCTTTTCATGATTTAGCTGAAACAATTTGGAATTTTATTAAATGTGAAATTCAGAATATTTCCTTTTGTGTCCAAATTAACTGTCAAAGATGACAGAATGGACAATTGAAAAGGATAATAACATCAGTTTATGAGGAAACTGAAAAGATAAAAGTTGGGGACAAATAAAAAATAGATGTTGCAGAGAGAAAATTAAAAGTCTAGAAATGAATATCCAAAAGAAAACAAATGCACCACTATGTGCGAAATAGTGTTTCTTTTGGTTATCGTAATGTTTGAGGTTGCGAGTTTGAATGGTCAGGCTTCACTTAAGCATAATAATGAAGCATTTTTCTTATATATATGTGGATATAAACTTTCGCACTAAAAGACAAATAATACTACAGTTAAATGTAAATTTTAATTAATATTTAAATTAAAATTGTTATTAAAAGAATGTGAAAGTAATAGGTCTAATTTCTTTTTTTTTTATTCTTAAAAATATAATAAGAACAATACAAAGAAAGTGACTAAACAATAAGAAAAATATGAGAGATTTTATTATTGCTCCTGTCTTCATATGCAATAGATTGGATCCCTTTCACATAGTAGTATGAAATAGAGTAATATACTTCCAATAAAAATTGAATTCCTTATCTCTAATAAAAATTTGAATTAAATATCACTAAAATATTACATTAATTCTTATAAATATGTATATTTCAAGTAACTAAAATATTAATCATTGACTTTCTGACGAATTTACTATTCCCTTCCTTCTAAACCATATGATCTTTTTTCATTTTGAGAGTCGAACTTTAAAATTTTTGGTGATGGAAAATAAAGAAAAAGACATCTAATTGGTGATGGAGTTCGAGTAAGCATTTATCTCCTATTCTAATTTCGTACTATGATATAGTCACTCCGTTCCTAAAAGATTGATACATTTTGATTTTTGGTGGTCAAACTTAAAAATTTTAATCGAAAAATTCTCATTAAACGATAATAATAATATAGTCATGTGGAATCTTGTTAGATTCGTCTTAATATATATTTTTGAAATATCAACTTGTTATAATTTTTTCAGATGTAGAATAAGAGATATTTATATTTTAAATTATGTTTTGTTGACCACCAAAAGTCAAAATGTATCAACCGGACGGAGGGAGTACATCAACAATTCCTATATTCTTTCTAAAGTTGAAGTGGGTTGTACCACACGCGTTTCGTCTTTCGTCGAATCCGCGCGTCTTCGGTTTTGTGCATCAGGCGATTGTACGTCGCGCATAGTAAGTTGTACACTCATGTGTCCTTTTCACGCGCTTGCCTGCATCACTTGCTTGTACCTCGCGCATTGAAAATAGTACGTAAATGAATACTCTAGAATTTGCGCGTAAGATCTAATTCTCTCTCTCTCACCCCTCAACATTTCTAGGTGAAAAACTCTCTTTTTTCCCAATCTTGTCCCTCAACATCGACCAACACCTCTGCTCAACGGAACGGTCAACGAAGACTCAATGGCCCAGATCTTCCTTTTCTTATGTTAATGTTCATTCAACTTTTTATGCTACGAATTATTGAGAGTGCATTTTAATTTTTAAAAAAGGTGTTGGCGAATGGCGATGTATGGACATGGTGGGAATCTTTCTAATTATTTTTCATCTTAAATTCCGTGTTTCCCTAGATTCCTCTGCACCAAGTTTCAATTACCTGTCGTTACCCAAGATTTTGCCTCATCAATTGCTTCAATGTTCAGCTTAGTTGATGTTCATCAACAGGGTTTCAACTTTGGGGTTAATTATGTAAGTAACCATTCACTCTAAATTACTTATATCATTCTGTCAATTAGCTTGTTTGTTTTGTTCTTCTAACAGTTCCATTGTAATATTGAATTGTGTTTGCATTAGGTATTCAATTCTTCATATCATTCAATTCTGATTTGTTAAACGAGATCCAACCTTTTCCATGCTAAATGATTATCAATGTAGTAATTTAATATGAGCAGTTTAATGTTGTTGGTTACAGTTATGGTTTCTCTCTTATTGTGACCTATGTTATGTCATATACTATAAATTTGGTGCCAATGAGGTATAAAATGATCTTGAATTAGCATGAACTTTTCTCATTTATAGCATTGCAGGGGCAGAAAATGACATTTGCGTATTTGATTTTATATTTCAGATTAGCTTTCTAAACAATACTTGTTTTCATGATTTTCCTCTTAGGAGATTTGCCGATGGTACAGGTTTATTGTTTTGACTCTTTGTAAGCGTGAATCTCTTTTGGTTATCATGTGATGCCATTATGTCTTGCTCTTGGTTGAGGCACATCATGCTATTGTTTTGGCTATATTCCTTATATAAAACCTAATTATAATAAGATAATAATTTGTTTGCCGAGTCCTTGTGAAATCATTTGGCATAAGATATATGTAAATTGACAGGTATATCTTGGGAGGTATTCTAATAACTATTCTTTGTAATAAAAAAGAAACTTGGAGATATTGAATGCATTGAGTTCTATAAACATTTGTCCTTGAGATTATAGTGTATTCTACAATTTCATATGAGGATGTAGTGGTGGTATTGAGAGTGAACCAGTATATTCTTGTGTTGCCTTCCTCCTACACATATTGTTTTAATTAGTTAACTGTTCGTCGTGTTATTGTTCTGAATTGTAGAACGACTGTTTGAGGTCCTAACAGTACTATCGCATTTGAAAAAGTTCTATTTCTTATGTACTCAATATTCTTTGTTATACCTTAATAATCATTTGCCTAGAGCCATGGTCTTGGCTATTAAGGGAGATAAATGAACTTCTTTTAATAGAAAAAAAAATGTCATAATTATAATCTTGTATATAAGTGAAAGCACTTTCAAAATTGATGCTTGATTTGGCTTCGAATGTACTACTACTGGCATTTTCTACTCTACTGTTGAGGACACTCTACATATAGTGTAAACAAATTATCAAAGATAATGAAAAGATGGAGTACTAATATTGAATGTAAATATGTCAGCATTGAGTGAAATAAGAACAGCTCATGAGACAACTAGCATTTTTTGTTGGGTCAATGAATTCATCAGTGCATGAAAAGCTTCTTCAAGCATGAGGAAATGATTCTGAGGTCTTCGTCAGCTCTAGCTGACTGAAAATACTATACGATCAAGCACTGCTTTCTAGCAAATTTTCCTCTTGGAGATTTGCCGATGCTACAGGTTTGTTGTTTTGACTCCTTATAAGCGTGAATCTCTTTTGGTTGTTATCATGTGATGCCATTATGTCCTCTTTCTTCGGTAATTCACATAATTTTATATCTAATTCATCTTTTGTTACAAAGGGTTGCAACCATCATTATTGTTCTGAATGCGCAGTGAGGTATGTGGTCTCAAACTTGGAGGAGAACATACCACACATCACCTGTCCAATTATCGGGTGTAAAGGCCTATTATATCTTGAGCAATGCCAGGAAATCTTGCCCACTCAGGTTCCTGACCGGTGGAGGGATGCCTTATGCGAGTCATTGTTTCCAGCTTCTCAGAAGGTTTACTGTCCCTATAAGAATTGTTCTGGGAAAACGAACTACTATTAAGAAGTCTGAATGTATGCATTGCAATTGATCTGTTTTCAGTGTCGAACTCCTTGGCATAAAAAGAGAACATGTGAGAAATTTCAAAAACTCAACAAAAATGGACTAGAAGCAGAGGATATCATACTGGTGAAGCTTGCAAAAAAAGTGTCCCATGTGCAAATTCTATGTTATTTTCAAATGTTGTATATTATGACTTTACTATTATGGCCTCATTAGCTTATGAACTCCCAAGTGCATAGGTTAAGGCGTCTTTTTCTTTACAAATTATTAATATTATCTATTTTTTTTACCTTTTCTCATTACAATATTTGCTTAACATTACTACCTTGCTACATGTTATTGAAGTTAACACATGAGTCACAGCTTCGGTTTTAATATTTAATCTTTCATGGCTCTCTTATTTGAACAATATGCACGCATGTAATATTATACTCCCTTCATTTCCGTATGTTTCGTTGTTTGGAAAAAAAATTACTTTATTAAGGAATGGTAAAAGATTACTAATATGTCCTTAAATAAAGGTGTTGAAGTATTACTTTATTAGGGATAAAAAATACTTTATTATGGGCAAAAAGGAGAGAATAGGCTTAAAAGTTCATTGGAAATCTAAACAATCAAATATTTTAAAAAATGATTAAAAAAAATTTAAATAATCAAACATACCGAAACAGATGGAGTAGTAGTTATATATGTATATTACTTAATAACGCATCACTTGTGTAAAACTATCACCGTTTAATTTGTACATGCTTAATATGATCATTTTACACCTACTAACAAGTTTGTTGTAGTTAGACTCGGACAATGACTAAAGTAAATATTGGCCCGACAATTGTCGGGCCGAGTTAACTAGTATATTCTAAATATGATAGAGTAGTTTTCAACTTTCCCAATGATTGTGATGTTTGAGGTAGAAGTCAATAGTAGAGAGTAGAGACAGAGTGCTAAAAGTTCCAGGTCAACTCAGTCAACAATCAATAGTTGAATTATATTGTCCATTCAATTGTTCCAAAGCAGCTCCACACACAAACCTCCACTCCTCCGTGGAGCCAAAGAACCACCACCACCACCACCACCATCACCGCCTATGGCCGCTGCTAGTTTCGCGCACCTAAGTATCCGGTCATTCTTCTCACCGCCACCTCTCCACCACCGATCGCCACTCTTCGCCTCCCATTCATCCCTCCCTCGTTTTCCCACCCTTCAACTCTCTTTAATTCACACCCATCCTCGCGCCTCTTTCCTCACATGCAGCACCTCCAGCATGCACGGAGATGGCGGAGGCGGAGGAGGTAGCGGTGGTGGTGGCGGTGGAAGTGGTAGTAATGATGATGATGATGATGATGAACATGCAGGAAACAAGAACAAGGAAGAGGCTCTGATGGCCTTGGCTGAGGTGGGGAGATCACTTGAAAGCATCCCGAAGGATTTGGCTGCTGCAGTTGAGGATGGTAGAATTCCTGCTTCTATAGTTCATCGGTTTTTCGAGCTCGAAAAGTCTCCCATTATGCGGTGGTTGATCCAGTTTGGAGGTTTCAGGGAGAGATTGCTTGCTGATGATCTATTCTTGACCAAAGTTGCAATTGAATGTGGTGTTGGTATCTTTACTAAGGTTATTGTTTTATGGACTTGACTGTTGTTTTTTTGTTTTTTATTAATATTCTATATCATGAGCAGTTTTTATTCATACGAGATGATACTATCTTGTTAATGTGAGGTTGATTTTCCTTATGGGTTGCGTTTTTCGTTCATGGATTTGAGTTGCTCATTGGTATTTATGTATTAGATGTCTAGAATGGTTCAGGCTTATAAGTTCATCGGCTAAACCAATGCATTTGTGAGCGCGACATTGGATTGATATAAGTCACGTTTCAATTAAAATCTGTTCTTTAGAAATATACGTGTTGAAGTCCATTTTCAAAATCATAAAGCAAAAGAAGAGGATTGTTTTTGGTTAACGATTAAGGTTGGTGAAACCAATTTATGACAATGTCGTTTATATAATTGCTGAAGTCAACCCTCGTAAGTTATGGAATAAGTATAATCTTGATGATTATGTATTACTCGTATTAGTTAGTGTGCATTGTGATTTGCCTTTAATTTAAACATTGCACTTATCTTATAAGTCTTGTTCATACGAAACAGAATAGTTAGTGCTTTGAAGTTCAGGTATAGAGATATTGTGAATCTAATCAACTATTTGATTTGATGTCCTACAAGAAAAATAGTTATTGCAAAATTATCATCGTCGTGTTGGACATATTTTGAACATCTACCATTTCAACTTACAGTGTAGCAGCATTTTAGTTTATTTAGTTGTTATAAATTTTTGTTGTGTTTGGTGGTTTAAAATGTTCCATCTACCAAGGCATCTTTGCCTTTCTTAATCTTCTCTCAATCTTTATTTGTTTGCTTCCTAGCTAATGTATGATTCTTTAAACCCTTCAGAATTAGTTACAAACATTTATTTCTTGTACATATTTCAGACTGCTGCAGAACTAGAGAAACGTAAAGAAAATTTTAGCAAGGAGCTTGATTTTGTCTTTGCTGATGTGGTATGTTCCCTCTTAGATTTCCTACTAGTGTAGTTTTTCTTTTTTATCTCTAAGTTTGAATTATTTTATTTGTGGGGTCTTTGTACTAAAGAAATTAGTTCTAATCGTAAGAACATTTTGTTAAGTTAACACCACTCGTTAATAATAAAGTTTAGTCAAGTTGGCTCGTTCAATAGAACTGAATGAGTAACTGGGGTGCTCTATTGAGCAATGAGACATATATTCGTTCACTAATCAAAATCTTAGAATGTTATTTTAGGTAATGGCTATTATTGCAGATTTCATGCTTGTCTGGCTTCCTGCCCCTACTGTTGCGCTTCGGCAACGTGGGACTGCTGGAGCTATACCTTTCATGAAGTTCTTCGATCGTTGTCCTGATAATGCATTCCAGGTGAAGTTCTTTTTAATGAATCTGTGTGCTAAAATTTAGTGGTCAATTTATCATCGTATAGCCCTTCCACTGCGAAGTGGTAATGGTAGGGGCATATGTAATGGTCACTGACAAATACAACTTTTTGATGCTATTATTAGGTTGCCTTGGCTGGTACTTCCTATTCATTTATTCAGAGAGTTGGTGCTATAATGGTATGTATCGCAACTGGCATTCAATGTTAATCTTCATATGAATTCCATTTTCTCTGTGATTGAACTATATTCATTTTCTAACCAGAGAAATGGAGCCAAGTTATTTGCAGTTGGAACCAGTGCCTCTTTGGTGAGTTAAACATATAAACAACACAAGTTTTTGCTTATGCATTGTGGCATTTCCTATTCTGCCAATGGTTCTGCACAACACCTTCATTATTCTGTGTCTCTTATAGATATTTATATTTGCACATGTTTCTTAATGCTCTCTCTGCTTCCCATCTAGAACTTTGAACGGGTTTGAAGATATCAATTTACAAAAGAAGCTGATATTAAATTGACTTGATAGAGTCTTAACAAGGTTATTTTTATCATGTTCACAGATTGGTACAGGGGTAACAAATGCTTTGATTAATGTAAGGAAAGCATTTGATAAATCTTTCGCTGGTGAAGCTGAGGATGTGCCAATATTACCAACTAGTGTGGGATATGGGGTCTATATGTCAGTTTCCAGCAACCTGAGGTGAGACACTTTTGTTTGAAGTTTTCTCTTTTTCAACTACCATTGGAAATTATACAAAATCACTCTTAACTCTTACGAACGAGAAGAGAGCTTCACCGCAGAATCTTGTTAGGGACCACGAAATGGTTAGGTGCAGAGTTATGTGTAGCTTTACTGATGCACTTTGAAACGTATTGGTGCATCTTGAAACAGGTATCAAATTCTTGCTGGAGTTATTGAGCAACGGATTTTGGAACCCGTTCTTCATAATCAAAAAGTCCTGCTTGGTGCAATCTGCTTTGTTGTCAGAACTGGCAACACATTCTTGGGGTCCTTGATGTAAGACAAATACTCATCTCCACTTTCTACCTGACACAATGATAGCAATTTCGAACATTCTTAACACTTGACATCCCCTGAATACAGGTGGGTGGATTATGCACGATGGACAGGTATACAAAAGATCCGAGAATGAAGAATGTGTAAGATCAATGTTTTCATTGTCACATGGCATTGTAGATCAATCCTATCAGTTTGGAAATGACGATGGACCTTGATTTATATTGGTTTCAGAGCTGCGGTTGTGAGACGTGACATGTATGATTGAAATACTAAGTCTAAAATACACAATTTGTTTACATGCAATCATGAAGGAGTTGCAGAGTTTACAGAGCACATATTTTTCTATATGTGTGCTTCATTATCTCTTTCAGCTCTCAACTCTACAAGGGTAATTTGGTATTTATAGTTGTAATTGTTAGCCTATATGACAACCTAAGAGGGGGGGTGAATTAGGTTATAGCGGAATTATAGCCAATTTTTGGATTAATAAAATTATTAATATCGAAACCCCAAATTAACCTCTTTTACGGAACGTGTGATCACTTATGATATATTACGGCACAATCAAATCTATCAACGCACGTAATACATATTATGGAAACCTAGCAATTCTAGCATATAATCAAATATAGACGAGAAAGTAAAGAGTAAGGATAGAGATGCAAACTCGACAAGGCGTGTACCGAGGTTCGCTAATCTACTCCTCGACCCAAGGCTTCCCACCTTTAG
Source organism: Echium plantagineum (assembly GCA_003412495.2). Lineage (NCBI taxonomy): Eukaryota > Viridiplantae > Streptophyta > Magnoliopsida > Boraginales > Boraginaceae > Echium > Echium plantagineum. The sequence goes on along the minus strand of CM016561.1, from coordinate 14,764,627 downwards.
GCTTTCTCTAGAATCCACTAGTCGGTACTTCTTCAAATATTGGTGAAGTCCAAACCAACGTACAACTCTTAGTATCCTACTAAGAACCCAAGCCGCAACCTAGGATTTCGTCCCTATCAAGTCGGAGATGCAACTCCACTACCTCGAGCACTCTATGTCCTATTGCTTGAGCACTAGCCTCAACACTACGGCAATCTCCCCGATTCCTAGCTTGAGTAAGTCTCACAACACCTCGGACCCTCAAGCCTCTAGTATGAAGATCAAATCCTAACTTAATGGGATATCTCTTTATAATATAGAGATGAATGTTTTATCCCAAATCAAATGCTCCTCAATGAGCTACAATGAGATTACAATGTATAGCACAAACTTACAACTCCTTAATTGAGTGGATGTGAATTTGAAGCTTGTATGAACTCCTTGATGAGTAGATATCAATTTGATGCTTGTATGAACTCCTTGAATGAGTGGATGTGAATTTGAAGCTTTCTTTCTCTCTTGAGCAATTCAACAAACACCTTGAATGCTCCTTCTTTAACACAATCTCTAGATATAAAACTTAACCACAATCCTAGATTAAAGTATATAATGATAATCAAATTTGAAGCTTAATCTAGGAGAGAATTTGTGTTTGAATGAGAGATTTTGGCCTTGGATTGATATCAAAACGTTTTTAGAAGGCATCGGATGTAATGGGGTTGAATGGGGTTGAAATAGGCTTGATTTGGAGCTTAAACGGTCATAAAACGGCTATTTTCGAACCCCATCGTGAGGCCCATCGTGACACAAAGGTCCCGATGCGTCTCACGATCAACTTTCTGGCAGATTTTGGGCTCCCATCGTGATACTCATCGTGATACCCGTTCTCACGATGGGTCTCACGATGACGATCTCGGAGGACGATGGAAAATCTTAAAACTTCATTTCCCGCTTCGTTAAGACTCCGATTTTGATGATTCAAAATGCGTTGGAAAGCTCTTTTCATCCTCTTTAATAAAATGTATTCAAACCTCAGTTTTGTAAACATTTAGATTTTCAAAACTGTTCTTTTGACAAAACATACATAAAATCGTTAAAACACTTATCGTCGTTTTGTCAAAAATGATTTGAAAAATATCTCTCAAATATAATGCTTCAACTAAGATTATTCAAGAGACTTTAAGCTATGATTGAAGGCTAAATTTTACCTTTGTATGTGCTAGTGATCCATAGCTCCTTTGATTGAAATCTTGATCGCTCTTGAATATCTTTGAGCTTCTTTCTTCGTTGTCCTTCGTGACCGGTGAATGATCGACTCTTAGTTTGGTCTTCATTCTTTTCTTTAAGCTTCTTTTGTCTTCAATGACTAGTGTGTAGTTGATTCTTCTTCTTCATCACCACACTTGATCGCTTGTGTTCATTTGTTGTTGTCCTTCCGTGGCAAGTGAATGTCGACTCATTATCTTGGTCGTCATTCTTTTCTTTAAGCTTCTTCAAGTCCTCAATGACTAGTGTATGGTTGATTCTATTCTTCACACCACACTTGATCTTTGTTGAGCTTGATGCGGATCATAAGGTTGCATTCGGCGGCAACCTTCTTTCTAACATGACAATCTTTGTATTCATTTAAGCAAACATGTTAGATAGTAAATCAATGTTTAAGTCATCATTAAAACAAGGTGTTTACGGACTCATAGTCCAACAAACTCCCCCTTTTTGATGATGACAAAACATTGATGCCAAACACGTGTCTTAATAACATATAAGGATAAAACACAAGGACACGGTTTGCTTAAATATACATGCCACATAAACAGATCAATGTGAAACACATAAACATGTATATTCATGACATCACACAAACATGGCATCACACATAAACATTCTCCCCCTTTTTGTCTCATTAAAAAGGGTGCAATATTCTCATCAAGCGATACTACATGTTTCATCCATAAACAAAAAGACATAGATAAAGATAAAGCACGTTTTGCAAGTTGAGATTATACCACATAAAGTTTCGTTCAAGATTTAATTATGAATGGTACAATCATCATGGACAAGTGATGTCAAAACATATGTCATAAAGGATTTATGTTTAAGAACAATGACATATGATTATTACTTCAACTCTCCCTTTCAAAAAATTTAGAAAATACACAACGGAGAGTAAGTAATCGGATCATCCCTCAAATAAAATTATCATTGGGAAAAAATGAAGAGCAAAGATTTTCAATTCGTCCCTCGAACAAAAGTTCTCATAGAGACGACAAAGAGATTGGCACATTGACATTTGATAACAATCAAGGTCGTATCATTCCTCGAACAAAAGTTCTCATAACAATGGCAAAGAGTATTGGCTCAATGACATGTTGAATAAACAATCAACCTTTGTCAAATCGTCCCTCGAACATAAGTTTCTCTTAGGGACGGCAAAATACTCAAGTGAGAAATCAATTTGAAAACATAAAGCCATGATAAAAAAATTTGATTTTTGCAATGCACGTCGATGGTGTGTTAGGTGTGTATAATACCATTTTTTCAATAAATAACTCATATGAGAGCATATGGTATGTATCCACACATATTTTAACAAAATTTAAAGATAACAATGAAAATAAGATTGTGTTAAAATGAGTTAGGCAATTATAAAACACTAAATGTCGGAAGGATAAACCATTTAAAAACATTTGACCAAATACCATTGGATTTGCTCCCCCTATCAAAGATAGACAAGACTCTCCCCCTTTCTAAATAGAAAGTTTGCATATATCATTAGAAGAACATGTCGAGGAGCAATCACAAAAACTTCCAAGTACTCAATCATAAAATATTTAAATCAAAAACATCTTGAGCCGGAAGTCACAAATCATTTTAGCGAATCCCTCTTCAAAAAGAGTCATAGGGAAAAATGAAACATAATGATTTGTAAAAGTCATAAGAAATGTATTTTCAATAAAATGCATTCCAAATAAAAATCAAGTCAAATACTCATGGAAAAATAAAATCAAAATACGTTTTTGAGTATATGACATTTTCAAATCACGCAAAACATATGGATCAATATTATGCACGTGATTGAAAAATACACCACATCGACATGCAAGGTTTAAAGAATATTTTAAATCACAAAGCTTTTGATTTAACCTTAAGACGAGGTTATGAAGAATTTTAAAAACAAAAATCATGAAAGCACAAAATTCTTCAAACCAAAGCAAATGATGCCTCTAACAATGAACGAGTTAGAAACACAAGTTTGAACTCGATCATATTCTCATGGATTGTCAAGACCATATCAAATTCGCATAAGTTGTATGCACGGTCATCTAGACAAATATTTTCTTGAAAGATTAAGCATTAAAACTCTCATGAGATTAAAGGCATTCAAAGAATCAATAAAACACAATTGAAGTCTTAAGGCACGACTCCCCCTCACATATGAAGTCTTTAAGGCACGACTCCCCCTCACATATGAAGTCTTAAGGCACGACTCCCCCTCACATATGAAGTCTTAAGGCACGACTCCCCCTCACATAAATAAAGTTTAGGGAAAGTACCTTGTGTTCCTCGCCAAGCTCAAGATAAATGCAATTATGTATATTAGGCATATACAATATGTAGTAATATACTCAAGAGAACACAAATTCATGAAATAAAATGTGTTATAAGTTCTTGAGCTCCAAAACAATGAGGCATGTTCAATATGGATTATGAATAAATAAAGTAAGCACGTTTTCCATATTGCATGATATACGCAAAAAAATGAAGCATAGGTGTGTGGCATATATCATGTAGGATACAAAAGCATAAGATGATGAAATCAAGGTATCCATAAACATAATTTGAAATCCCTTTTTCAAAAGCATTAATACATTTTAAGTAGGGATTAAAACAAGGGATGAATTTATAACATGTAAACACATTAAGTATGAAAGCATCCCAAGCTTAAGTCATATAATCCATTTAAAACAATCAATACATTTAAAACGAATTGGATATATAACCACATGATAACCTACCAAAACATTTATCATTTTAAAAACAAGTAGGTATATCAATACGTCAAGTGTATTTAACAACGAGATAAAAAGATTTACGAACATATAAATACACATCATAATCCATTTGACTCCACATAATAAACAAAACAAATATACACATATGTGACCATCACACTTTATAAAAAATGAAGTACAAGAAAAATTAGTTAGAAAGAAATCACCCGATTTGCATTTCATTTTTCCTTTGTGTTTTGTTGTTAGTCCACATGTTCGGACGTAAGTGGCTTGTCCATATGATTTCTCCCGGGCTTTTTACATTTGAATTTCCATCATTAGCCCGAGCCATCTCCACGTTTATCATAGTCAATCATAGACCTATGCATTTAAGCTCAAGTGGAGTATAGGTATCTAATTCTTTGGATCCTTAGGATTAAATGACTATGAAACCCTTGTGAGCATGGTGCTTACAAAATAGTTGTAAGCATATAAGTCCAACTCTGCTTAGGAGGTCTTGTGAGCATGGTGCTCACTACCATCTGAGCCGTTAGATTAAGAGTTTAAGTGAGATTTTAATCCTATGGTTGATATTTAATTGAGTATTTTTGTTCTTACATCTTTAAGTAGAAAAACAATAATAGTGGTATTTTGGGTATTAATGATAGAGTAATTAGCAATTACTTGAGATTGGAGAGAGGAAGCTAAATGCAATGATTACTTCAGCTCACCAATGTCGAAAATATGAATTCTAGTATTAATCTCATTTAAAATAAATTGAAGTATAACTTTTTTTTTCTAATTTTAATTCTTTCATTCAAAAACCTATGAATTTTCTCAGTCTCATGTCATCTAGTAGAAAATGTCTAGAAGTTTAAAGACGTGGTCAGTGATCAAGAATATAAATAAAATTTTAGATATATTTTTAGTGACACCATTTACTAATATACACTGGTGTTCCGTTCTTGTTCAATAACACCACTGAATAATATACATTGGTGTTGCATATTTCTTCAATAACACCACATAAAATTTATTTATATATCTTTACTAGTATATAGCTTCTTGTAAATGTGTAATATCTAGGCCTTTCTGAACCCCGTGTTCGCGCGCATGCTGAGTATGCCCGAAGTTATCTTCGTTTTTGAGTTCTAGAAGTTAACAGTGAGATTTCACGAAAATGAAAGGTACATGTGTTTGTTAGATGTGTTTATAAACATAACAGGAAAGTAGATTTCGCGAAGTAGCTGTTTGAATAAATATAGATCATTTAAAAGTATAACAAAAAGATGTACTATACGTCTATATCTAGAGTAGAGAGCAAGGGAAGGGGAAGGGGAAGGAGAGAAACAAAGGGTTGCAGTCTTGCAGATAAGGTTTCAGATAGTTCATTTCCTATATAATTCCGATTGTCTAATTTTGTGTTTTAATGGTGGACCACAGGGGCGGATCTTGCTCGATCGAAGTGGTGGTTCAAAATATGCATAATTTTTTAACAATTTAATTAATGTTTAAACTAATAATACAATAGTGGAAATTTTATTTCAAGTTTTCGGAACTCAATTATTATCAATCTTACAAGGGTTGGTCTATAGATTTTTTTGGTCTTGCGAGCAAACGAAGATAATAAGGGACATCAATCCCGATTAAAAAGTTAAAAGAATTGCATTTTCCATTAAATGAAGATAAGTATTTAATTAAAATATATTTTTTTTTCTTCATGAAAATGAATTTAATATAATATTCAATGTTATATTCTTGAAGAATTAATGCATTATAACTTTTAAGAAAAGGTTATTTAAATTGAGAAGGAGAGACTTATAATTTATATTTAAAAAAGATTATAATATCTATTGAGGTTGAGTAATGAGTAGTTAATAATTCATAAAAAGATGTAGAAGTCTGGCCATTTAAAAACATGACATAACTATGTATTTGTGGAAATAAAACCCAAAACCTCTTACATGATACTACATGAACTTACCAATTGAGCTACAAGAATTCTTGGTGGTTCAACTGAACCACCTTGAACAATAGGGGATCCGCCCCTGGTGGACCATGTATTATTTCTAGCATTGTCAACATATATCACATTAGTTATTATTTTTTGATCAACTTGATTAACCTTGTTGGCAATTAATGATGTGTGTATCATGAGGTATGAATTCAATTCTTAGCGATTACAACTTTTTTTTGTTAGCTTGTAATACTCATAAAGTCTACTTTAACAATTCCTTACTTATATTGTTAGTACATTAAATCTTAGCCAGTACATGTACATTTTTTGTAGTTCATTATGATAAAATTAGTAACCAAGTTTTTGAAGGATGAAATTTTGATAAAGATTTATTTAATTTTGATGTTTTCTTATAATAGACAATTTGTCGTAAATTGTTAGTTGTACAAAAAATATTTAAAAAATCTGAATGCTCATTTTAAACCCCACGTTAAATTCGTTAGGCCCGTCACTCAACGATTAGTGGACAATGTTCTATTTTGAAGAATGATTATCAAGTTCGAGTGAGATTGTGTGGCGGACATTGATAGTTTGTAAGAGCATTCGCAGCAGATTCCTCATAAAATTTCCCTAAAATCAACTCCTCATATCACTTTTTCAAATTTAGAAGTTACTTTCAACATTACATACAAAATCAGATTCCCTATATCTTTCCTTATACTATAAACTTTAACTAAAAAACAAAAAGAACATAACGTCAAAAAGGAATATTTAAAGGCTATCAATAAATAGTAAAAACTAAATTTTGAGTATATTTTAGAAATAATCGAATAACATTAATTTTATATTTATAAAATATGATATATCATTTTTAAAGTTACAAAAAATTAAATAAACTAATATTTCATAAATCTTAATGTTAATTATAAAAATTAATTATATTGGAGACATGAAGCATATAAAATATTTTGTACAATAGTATTATGTTGCAGAAGTGTAAACCAAAGGTGCAGGTGTGCAGCTCCAACCTTATGCGCCAGGCTTATTAATGCACCAGACATGCCTTGGCTTAAAAAAAAGATGTGGGCCCATTTTAATTTAAGGAATCTGTTGGAGTTACTTTTTTGATCAATTAACACCTTTTTTATTCTATATTTAAGATGAGGGTTGATTTAAGAAGTCTATTGCAAATGCTCTTATGGCGTTGAGTATTGTCCCCTCAAGTGTAGCTATCTCCCTCCGCAACTCCAACTGCAACTCCTCATCACTCTCACTTCCCCTCAAGTCTACACTGTCTACCTCCACCCCTCCGCCTTCCTCATCATTCTCTCTTCACTGCCCCCACTTCGAATCGTAAGGTCACTCTTTAATTCACTACATTCACATCGTGGCCCCGTGTCTTCAAAGAGGCTCCTGACTAAGCGGGATAAGGAGCCGTGCCTTTAAAGAGGCTCCTGCCTAAGCGAGATAAAGAGCCGTGCCTTTAAAGAGGCTCCTGCCTAAGCGGGATAAGGAGCGCCCGAGTAGAGACAATTCAGTATATAATTATATTATGCAAAACTGCAGGTGTTCTGGTTGTACGCAGCAGGAGAACCTTCAGCATCCACTGGTTCTTGATGAGGCCATTGCTTATTTCAAGAATCTTGGCTTGCCCACTTTCCCGTTCCACAGCTGCAGATTGGTACTGCTCCCTCCATCCCATTTCTTAGCTTCTTTTATCAATTATGAAACTTCAAATAATTATTGCTTAAATGGAACAAGTTATGATAAGTGAAAAAAAGTGAAATTAGAATTTGGGATGGAGGAATATATAAGATTGTAATTTAAATTGAAATGGATGAAAAAATAAATGACTTTTTGTTGGGATAGGCGGATCTAGGTGGGGGTAACAAATTGAGGTGAATCTAGTGAATGTATTAAAATGTTGTTTATGTACTACTCCTATTTAATTTATTGAGCTGAAATGCTGAATCGATGGGAAATGTAACTAAAAACAAAGCTGAGGATCTTAGAGGTTGAGCTAGTATATGATTTCTAGGCTGTCTTTACTTGTATTTCCTGATTGTTTTTTGCTCACTCACAAGGAATAAGAGTTAATTTAAGTTCTTGTGTTTTCGAACTTTTGGTTCTTTAGTGGGGATGGAGATGCCGTGCCAAGCTAGCGATTCGGGGTCTGTCGAAGAAGCCACTGATTGGTCTCTACCAAGAGGGCACTCATAATGTCATTGATATTCCAGACTGTAAAGGTCCGAATTTGGTCTCTGGCGTAATGAAATGGGCAAGTGCCCACTGAGCTTATGAGTATAACTTTGTTAGATAACTATATTAGCTTTATTTATTCTTTATATACCAAGTTGTAGAACTAAAAATGGGGCTTGTGCAGCTCATCATCCCAACATTAATGCTGTTGCGGAGCTGTTGAAACAAGGTACTTCATTTTCTCATTTCTCTGAGATTGTGTTACTGCTTGGAGATAGTTATTAGATTCACATTTTCTTTATTCCTAGGGATTATTGAGTTAAACATACAGCCGTATAATGAAGACGAGGGTATAGGCGAACTGAGATACGTACAGGTAAATGGTTGTTCTAACTTCCCAGAAAAAGTTAGTGGCTTTTAATTTGTAACCCAAGTTCTTACATTGGATTACCTACAGATGGCTGTGACTACACATGATACATCGCTTCCAGCTTCTCAAAGATATGAACATGGTTAGTAGCTTATTCTAGTATACATTAGAAGAAAGAGTAATCATTTAGTTTATAAAGTTTGATCTAGATGGATGAGGCAGTTGACAGTTATACATGAAATTATTTCAGGTAAAGTCCAGGTTACCCTGGTTTGGAACTCGAGAAGCGAGATTGTTTCTGATAAATTAAATGATTTGGCTAATGTAAATGATCACAGTAATGTTGTCTACTTTTATTTCCATTTTTCTATGTTTTAGTAATTGACTTGATTGTTTGTTTCGTTTACACAGTTCTTGTGGAGAAATGGGAGTCACAAAAGGAAATTCCCCTTGGTTCATTCTGTATGGGTGAACTTTCAGGCATCAACAGATAACGTGAGTTTTAATCTACCAGAGGCATATATCAGCTTTTTATGAATGTTCAATGTTGATCATTAACTTGTGCACTGTCTTTACACCCTAGAAGGATGCATATTGGCCCCCAAAAAGATATGGTGCCTAGACAATTATGGACATAGGAATTTATACTATTTCAGTTATTTTGCTCCACAAGGAGTAGTTATATAAATAGTTCCATACATAATTGATGAGATATTTTCTTAGCTTTCGTTTAGTAGTATAGAATATATACTATTTTTATATGTAACTTGCAAACAACATGCGTATATTAGTTCAAATTTACGTTTTGTTACCCTTTTCAAGATCGAAGAAACTAGATAATATAAATAGTGGCCAAATATCCTCAAGGATTGTTTGTAACAATATACTACCCCCTTGGTGTTCATTCAATTGGCACCTTTGCTGTTCATTAATCAATTCCTTTTACCTGTAGGACAATTTATGTGGCATATTTTCGATTGGAAAAAGAAAATCTACATCATTAGATACTACAATACACTGTCTTGCATACTTGAGTTTTGGATATATCAAGTTTTATTTAAGGTCAATTTTACTTCACTAACAAATGAAAATGGTGGGAGTACCATCTATTCTTTGCAATTTAATGAACTTTTTTATTGATATTCAGGTCATATTTGGGAAAAGATGGAGGCATTTGTTGGGAGAGAAGGACTTCTGGGAGCATGTTGGGAGAATTGATGTCTCTTTAGCTCCTTCAAGCTTTGGGCAAGCAAATACACAGGTATGGGGACAATGGTTAAATCAGGATGTCTCAAATTCTTCAACCTGATGTCCTTTGGGTTTTTATATATTGGTAGTTCGGTACAGATTTTCACAACCAAACTGCCTTCATCGTTTTTGTTATTCTGAACGACTAGTAAATATGTATCTTTAGCTAAGTGTATGATGCAGGGTCAACAGAAGAAAGGTTTTGATTCTTTGCTTTAAGAATGTCAAAAATACCAAATAAAATATGGATGAAATCATAAAATTAAACCATTGTGCTTGTCTCTCAATGAGCGTGTGAGAAAGAACAGGTGGCATGTGGATGATTGTTAGTAAGACAATACTAGTTCTTTATCCAATAAATGGGTTAAATATACTAGTAACCTTCCCCATCTATATATTACTGGCTTTGTAAATTTTATGTGAAGTACTTCAGTCAATTTGCTGCTGGTAGTCTAAATAATGAATTTGCTCTTTGTCAGGCTTTTGATTCATTGCTTCGCAAGGTACATAAACAAGTACCATTTGGTGCATCAGTTGCTGATCTTTATGCAGGTGCTGGTGTGATAGGATTGTCCTTGGCAGCCACCAGGAAATGCAAGTACGGAATTCGATGTTTCCTTATGTTAACCATTTGATTGTAGATTTTATCTTTAATAAGGTTACTCTTGTTTTCAGATCTGTTATCTGTGTTGAGGTGAACAAAGAATCAAAGTTGTCCTTTGAGAAAACGGTTGAACGATTACCAAGCAATATTGCTACCAATATCAGTTGGCATCATGCTGACATGTCTATTGTATGTAATTTCTACAGACCCTTCCATTTTCACCTTTATATATTAGTTTGAACATCTTGTGCACACAATCTTATAGATGTTTGCACTTCCTGCTTTTTGTAATTTTTTTGCATTCTCGTTTATAGGAACCTACGCTGGTTCCCTTTCTTAGCACATTAGCTTCGAATTTTAAAGCATCATTTTCTTTCTTAATACATACAGATAACATCTTTCCATTACTCAGATTAATTAGGTAGGCGTTAAGCTCCCAGAATGTGGTCCCTTCAATGACTCTCCCTTCTTAATGGCAGATTTGTTACTGCTGCATCTTTTGTATTACTATTTTATTGTTCACATTGTGTTGTTTTCTAAGTTTGTGGTAAGACCTGAACTATGGTGCCTAATATGCCAACAACTGTTACTTTTTACTAGGAACCACTTTCTTGGCTGGTTGGCTCAGATGTTGTTATAGTTGACCCTCCGAGGAAGGGTTTGGACGCATCCCTAATTGATGCACTCCGGAGACTTTCATCACCAAATTTTAAGGTGAAGCCACGCAAAAGGTTAGGAAAACAAAACTTAGGATTTAACTAGTACCCTAGGTATCTCACTTAGATATTGTAATTGGACTGCTCAGTCATCCTCGTTATGAATTATAATAAAGGGGAACCCCATTCCTGCTGTCTCCACCAAAAACCATAAGTTTTGATGTGGTCAATTTTTTGCTTCCATATTTCTTTTACGTTTGACTCTTAAAGTTGCCTGCTCTTTCAGTGTTGCTGAAAAGACCAAAGATGAGAAAAGACCATGGATTTTACGAACAAGAGCAGCTTCAGTTGAAAGACAAAGCAGTACAACCCAAGAGGAAAGTCATGTACTGCCGCAAACTCTTATCTACATAAGCTGTGGATGGGAAAGTTTCAAAGAGGTATCTCATTGTGTAGAATTAACTCTAGTATTCGTTATAACTTGGACTTCTGTTTTCGCTTTCTTATGTACCTTTGTACCTCAGGATTGCACGAAATTACTTGCTGGAAGATCATGGCGTTTGGACAACGCCCATGGATTCAACTTCTTTCCTGGAACCGAAAGGTAGGCACTCTTGCCCTTAATATTGCAAGCAGAATAAACACAAAAAGTAAAAGAGTCTTGATTTCATTTTCATCATTTGAAGTATACATATCATTTTTGAAGTGAAAAATTGTCCACCAATAAAATATGCATGAGTCAAGCTAAATTGAGTGGCTCGCTCGGCTCGTAGTAAACTGAGCCGAGCTGACGAGCCAGCTCGATACTATTGTTGAATGTATAGGTAGAAGGCAATAATATTAATCAAACTCTCACACCCTTGGCGATGTGATTGATTGTATGTTATATATACGTGTCAGTGTCGTAGTACAAGAGTTCTGACTACCATGACTACCACAAAACACTTACTCATACAAACTAATAAGGCTATATGCAATGGTATGTTGATAAGTGGATTTGAACTGTTGAAGTGGGTACAATGGTTGTTGATAATTGTATGAAAGTGAGTTGGAGAAAATTGGTGTTAAATGTTTACAACGGTTGAAAAATGATAGTGGAGGAGACAAATCAAACACATGGCAGTGGAGTCCGGCAATTAAAACCACTAAATTTTTTATAAGTAACCTCTAGTTGATATTCTAAGTACCAACTCATACAAAGTTTTTATGAATATTACACATATCATTTTCTCTACATATGTTCAAAATAATTTTAATGGATCCATCTGATTTTTCTTTTGATATACAAGCCTATAAAAGGCAGTCCGATATTGAGGAGAGGTCTATCCTTAATCATTTTAGGGCGCACTTCAACCAAACTCGATTAGAAGATAAACTCGTATGTTGGTTCATTGGAAAAGTAATCGTCAACCTGTCTTTGGTTTGCCGATGCGTGATCTCTTTTCAAATATTTTCTCTTATGACAAGTTGCATTGTCTTCTAATCGAGCTTGGTTGAAGCGCGCCCTAAAATGATTAATGATAAACCTCTCCTCAATGTCGGACCATCTTTTGTAGGCTTCTATAGCAAAAGGAAAATTAGATGGATCCATTGAAATTATTTTGAACAAATTTGTATGTAAGGAGAGTGATATGTGTAATATTCGTGAAAGCTTTGGATAAGTTGGTACTTAGAATATCAACTAGATGTTTATAAGAAATTAAGTGGTTCCAATTGACGGATTCCACTAGCAGATTTTAATTGAGTGAACCATTAGCAGATTTTAATTGAGTGAACTAAAAGATAAGTTCCAGATTTCAACTGAATTGTTGCAATTGACGGATCCCTTGGAAGAATTAAATTGAGTGAATTAAAAGATAAGGTCCGGGTTTGAATTGAACGGTTCAAATTGACGGATCCCATTTAACAATTAAATCGAGTTAACTAAAAGATAAGATCACACTTTTATTTCATGAAAAACATACACTTGAAACATAAATAACATATATTAAAGCAAAAAAACATACATGAAAAAAACATCAAACCAGAACATCACAAACACACACAACAAAACACCATAAACATTAAAAGAACTAAGTTATTCTCCAAATAGTTCGAGACCTAACTTGTCCAAAATATGGTCCCGGGTCGTGACGGGACGAAAAATGTTATCCGGGTCTAGAAAATCCAAAAATATGTTCCGGGACGAAACGGTCCAAAAATATAGCCCTGGGTCGAAATGGGCCGAAAAATGGTCCCCGATCGAAACGGGTCAAAAATATGGTCCCGGGTCGCAAAAATGTGCATGTCCAGAAATGGTCCGAAAATATGGACTGTGGTTGAGACGGGTCAAAAATATGTTCTCGGTTCGAAACGGACCGAAATATGTTCTCATGTAGAAACGGGCCGAAAATATGTTATGGGGTCAAAACGGGACGGAAATATTTTCCAAGGTCGAAACGGGCTAAAAATATGCCATGGGATCCAAACGGGCCGAAAATATGTCTCAAAGGCGAAAATGGGTAATAAATATGGTATAGGTTTGTAAGGGGGACAAAAAAGGTCGCGGGTCGAAAATAACCGAAAATATGGTCTCGAGTCGAAATAGGCCGAAGATATGTTTTGGGGGCGAAAGAGTTCGTAAATATGGTCCTAGGTAGTGCTGTTAACGAGCCGGGTTCGAGCGGGTAACGGGTTTACCCGGTCGGGTTTTAATTTTACCGAGTTGAGTAATTAACTTGTTCCAATGAGCCGACTATCGGTCGATAAAGGACACGAGCGGGTAACGAACTCGGGTTTCCCGAGTCCAGTATCGAGTGGGTTCCAAGTCACCCCGTCCTGTAACAGCCTTAGTCCCACGTAGAAAAGGGCCAAACATGTGTGCCACGGACGAAACGGGCTGTTTCAAAATATGGAATCGTGTCATTTGATCATGTTTCACAATGACTTATTTGATCATGTATGTTTCAGAATGACTCATTTGATCATATATGTTTCAAAAATTGACTAATTTGATCATATATGGTGGTGGTGACGATTGGATATAGAGGGGCAATTAGAAGAGCAAGGTTGCGACTCAAGTTAGCGATGATGGTTGAGTGAGGTGGGGATGACAATCGTGGTTGAATATCTTGTAGCCCAAGTTGACGACACTCAACCACTATCGTCATCCCCACCCCACTCAACCACCATTGTCAACTTAGTTTGCGAAGTTGTTCCTTTGACTGACCTTTTCAGTCTTAATCACGATTGTCATTTTTATCCCATTCAAATTACACCAAGATCCAATTTTTATAATAAATATAGATTGTTTAAGTATTATTATTTTTTGAAATATATATAATGATCATATGAGTCATTCTGAAACATGTATGACCAAATGGTGAATGGTCTGAAACATGTACGACCGAATGAGCAATTAGTCTAATTTAATTTATCAAAGTTGATCTAAAATGTTTATTTTACCTCTCACGTGATACGGTATCGGATGTGTTAACAGAGTAATTGACGGAGTAGCCTGATGGGTCACTTTTTGAAACATGGATGATCAAGTGGGACATTTCGAAACATGTGTGATCACACGGTGAATGATCTAAAACATGTATGATCAACCGATCCATTAGTCCTAGATTAAATAACTAATGTTTTTAAGATTGAGAGTATTTTGGTAAAATATAACTAAAAATTAATCAAATGTGACAAGTTTAGTGATTTGAAATTTTGGCAAATATGACAATCTCTTAGAGACGGATGATGTATATGTAGACTGCAGTTGAGCAAGTCATTACTTAATTTTATTACACGTTAAATGTTAACCAATTTTATTAACTGTGTAGGTAAAATTAAATTTTGTTAATTCGATTGAACTTGAAATTGTGAAATGAGTTGGCTCAGGGCTCGAATGGCTTGGCACGATGAGCTTTCACCAAACCAAGCGGAGCCTAAGGCTCGTTTAATGTTGAGCGGAGCCCAAATTGTGAACGGAGTAAATGACAATCACTTGTAATATTTGTGCAGTATCGAGATTCTTGCTGTATTCAGAAGAGGTCCAGGAGCAGGCACAAAGAAGAAAGGGAAAAGAAAGATATCGTCTCGAGTTCTTACAGATTAATTGCCAGACATGGCAAACAAGTTGTGCCCGGTAGGACGGTCTGTTGGTTCTGTTCGAGTGGTGCCTAGGTTGATCGTACCCTCTAAGTTAAGCATATACGCGGTTAATTTTATAAAGTAATTTAACATTTGATTTTTCTTTTCTTAAAATCATTTTTAATTTAGTTAGCAATGTTTTGAATTTTGATAGTCCCTTCGTTCCATTTAATTTGGTGTTTGTAGTTTTAATTTTTTGTTTCGAAATACTTACTTTTTTAGTATAAAAAAGGTTAATTTATTATTTGCCCTTTATACTATGCAGTTTGTTTCAGATTGCCCCTTATACTTCTGATCGTTTATGAGATGTCCCCTAGACCATTTTTCCAGTTTTTAAGATAAAATGACTATTGTACTCCTGTTACTTTTATAAAGGGTGGGGTAGAGTGTGTCGAAGAAAAAGTGGTAGGATTTAATATTAATTATATAAAAATTTAATATTGTCCCCTATACTTTGTAATAGTGATATGAGTACAATTGTTACTTTATCTTTTGAAATTATGAGATATAATTATTTTTGAATTTAATATAATTATTTTTAAATTAAATATGAGTAGAATAAAAAGTCGAAAAATTGAAGCCACCACTGGAAAAATCAAGAATGATGGTCTGCTGCTGCCGTCTTCTTTCTTTTTCTTTTTCTTTCTCTCTATGCAAAGCCAAGAAGATGGAATTGAAATTGGCGGCTATATCCCAAGAATCTGGACGCCTTTCTTTTTCAGTATTGTTTGATTTATTTACCATTAACGTTCACTTTTGTGCCAAAAACATCACTCATGTTCCAATATTACTTAACCCGTCTACTTTTCGCTAATTTTGCTGAAATCGTATTTGTAAGCACAAAAGTTAGAAGGGTAATTTAGTCACAACACTTAAAATTATTAGTAATTACTTCTAGATATTACATTTCCCCCCGTAATTGGCCATCAATTGAAGCTTTCAAGAAACAGCACATGTTCAATTTTCGAAAAGCCCCAAAATTTAGCAAGTACAATTTTGAAAAGATGCGATTTTGAAAACGAAACAGGTATAATTTTAACTGTCGTGACTAAATTGCCCTTCTAACTTTTGTGCTTAAAATTGCGATTTCAACAAAATTGGCGAAAAGTAGATGGGTTGAGTAGTATTAGAACATGAGTAATGTCTTTGGCACGAAAGTGAACGTCAGTGATAAATGTGGTAAATAAATCAAACGTTAGTGATGTCCGGTGTCATTTCCCTTTAAATCAATGTTCCCGCTATAATGCATATTTTATTGCTCGCTCGATCACGATTGACTTTTTAGCTACATTAATACTGAAACCGAATAAACATTACATTTAACGAAAAACAATCAAGTTTTTAGTTACTAGGTTAATACAAAATTAAGTTGGAAACTTTTTATATTTCGGAGCTTGTTTTTCCAGAACGATTCCGAATTTTAAATTAGAGCATAAATATTGGTATTTTTTTGAAATTGAAAACACATATAAGTAATATATGATATATACACTTAAACTACTTAGAGATAATCTTTTCTCAATGGTTGTCGGATCAATTTTTCATGAACAAGATTTTAGCAACTTATCGAGCAAAAAATGATAAAACATTGTTTTTTAAGAATTATTCCATAAAAATTGACTGTAAAATAAGTTTGTTATGTCCTATCAGTCATTAATCAACACATGTAATATTGAAAACTCGCTAAATTCATTCTTTAATTTGAAATCCGGAACCGTTCCTGAAAAGCAGGTTCGAAATTTAAGAAAATTTTAATTAAGTTTGCAACAATTTATAATGTAGTAGTATATACTAACAAAAAGTAAATTTTACCTCCTCCGTTTTATTTTACTTGTCTTTCTAGCCTCAAAATATAAAGGTATTACAAAGAATGAATACAAAAATTGATAATTATTAGAGAGTTAAAGTATAATATGAGACAAATTTGTCTCTAACAAGGTTCAAACCCATGACCTCTTGCATAACAGGTTGGGTCGGATGCCATTAGGCTATTGAGTCATCAACATTTTCAATGTATTTTTTGATTATCTTTTACAATGAATTTATCAATCAACCAATTATATAGTTTCAATTGATGGCAATTTTAATTTTTCAATATAATTTTTATTTACTGTTTATTTTTTTTTAATCTATATATAAATAACTAGAAAACAAATAAAAGAAAACGGGGCAGGTATTATTTAAGGAATGAGATTACATTATTCGCGAGTGTTCCTTCTTTGAAAAAAGTTGAGGTTCATAACAAGACGGTTAGACATTTCTTATTGGTTGTTATGAAGTACGTAGTTCAAGGTTTTTGCACACCTTGCTTGAATGCTTTTGAGGATTTCTCAAGATTGTTAAAGAGTTGTTCTCAACTGGTTGCCTGGAAGCGAGCCACATCATGAAGTCCATCACTGAATTTTGGGGTTTATATTTCTACCTAATTTTTATATTCTTGTGGTGATTTGATTTTGGGATCACTGATGGAGTTTGGTTTTCATTTGGCAACTTGGACACGATTGTATGAATGGACAAGTTAATTGTTAAGATGTACATTTCATATCAGAAGCCGATGTCTTTCCGGGTTAATATATAAGATCTTAGATTACTTCTTCAATTGTCAATTGATTTTAGAGTAGAATTTCATAGATTATTAACATTAATTCAATAGTCCCTACTACACTTAGGGTTGTTATTGGACTGGGAGAACTAAGATCCACCCGGTATCCGGTCCGAAATTATCGATCCGTTTATCCATCTGGTAAGATAATGGTCGGACAACGGGTAGAAACAATTAATTGATATCCGATAAGTTAATCGGTAAAGTATCCAATATATTCGATATTAATTTCTGAATATTATATTATTGATTTTAAACTTTTCTGAAGGTCTTAGTCTATTGTTTATGTTTTTTATCGGAATGGTACCAGCCCAAAACATATATCCGATATGGAAAATGATCCGGATCGAATATGACCGGTGACCTAACAGTCTAGTTCCTGAGATAGTGGATACTCAGATCAGATCGGACCGATAACAACAATAAGTACGTTAGTACTTTGTTTGGTAGTTTCTATCAATTTCCTACCGAGTATTTACGTGCATTAAAGATGAGAGACAAATATTGTAAATACATTTTTGTTGGGGTAAAACTGAGAATGGAAGAAGGTAGACAACTATTATAAATTTATTAAAGAAGAAAGACAATTATGTTTATACTTCACATCACACAACTTCAAATATTTGGAGTATGATAATTTTCTATCTAATAATTTATATTCATCTTATCTAAGTTTAAATTTAATGTGTAAAATGACATACTCCGGCCGTAACAAATTATTTGTCTCGTTTGATTTTCACGGTCATCAAGACACGACTTAAAACATAAATATCCCCAATATCTCACGTTTAAAAATTATAAAAAGTTGACATTTAAAAGATACACATCAAAATGAATCGAATAACATATCTTATGATTATATTATTTCTTATCGACTAATGCGAATTCATGATCAAAATTTTCAAAGTTTAACTCCCAATATAAAAAGTGGGCAAATAATTTATAATGGACGGAGTACAAGTTTTGCAAAGTCATTTTCTAAAATGTTGGTAAAATATATTTGATAAAATTTATGCATAGTTATGATAGTTATTGTAGAAATTATTTTAAAAAATAAATAATTTTATTATTTATCTCCCATGTTTTAGGAAAATATGGTGCTTCAAAGAGCTTCAAATAACTTTTAATTCCCTACCTCAATTATATATAATAATGATATTGAGCTCACAGACATAGCTCAAATGGTAAGAGGCTTCACTATAAGAGTGTGTTTCTCCACAAGTGTGTAGGTTCGATCCAAGCAGGTGCATGAGTAACTCTGCATTTGTTCAAGGAAGGATCTGTTTATAGGTGGTTATCCAGCCTACTCTGGGCACTCTTAAGGTGGAGTTCCGAGTCGCTAGAGGCATATTATCCCAGATTTACCTTCTCTGTTGGGCAGGACTAGTCAAGCGGGGACGCCTTAAATGAGTATCATATAATAATGATATTGATTAATGAAAATTAAAGTACCATTCCAATAATGAATCGTAGCTGTTCTCTACCGTTAAACTTGCATAACACAACTTTTCAACACCGAAATTGTTGAAGTTTTACGTGCATTCTTTAATTTTGCGAGACAAGCTTAATAGGTTGGCTCTAATTGCAATCGGGAATAAGATTTTGGAGAAATGAGATAAAGAAGAGTTGATTGATAATTTTGCTTCAAATAATGTTAGGAGAAATTTAATTTTCAAACAATTTATTTTATCTTTTGAAACATTATCTTCCATAAATACTTTCTCCGTTTCACAATATTTAATTGTTTAGCCAAAAAATATTTTATTAAGAGGTTAATAAAATTTACTATTATACCCTACAAAATATTCTCAAAATGAAAAGTAACATCTAAAGCAAGGATAAGAAAGGAAAACATGAGTACAAAAGTACATTGAATTCCGTAAACAATCAACTATTATGGAAAAATAATTTTTTTCTAAACAATCAAGTATGTGAAACAGAGAAAGTTGATAAGGTTGACTTTTATTATATGGCAAATTTGTTTTTAGTATAAACAAAAAAAAGATCTTATGTATCTAGGCACAGGACCTCTTTAGATCCAAAAAAAGAAGGCACCGGACTTCTTAGTCATTTATGAGACGTCCTGTGGCCTGTAGGTAACCAGCGAGCCACATTTATTTGAACATGTACCATTAAATGGCACAATCAAGCCAAAAATACATTTACTGATTTACTCATGTTTCACCCTTTCTGGCCTTATCAGTTAAAAAGTCAACGTCAAATATGGCAACAACCAACAATCTTCTCGCACATTCCCTATATAACAAAGGCATGCATAATTGCATATCCCAACACATTACCCTTCTTTTTTCATCAATCGAACTCCAAATATGAGTTCCCAGAAGCCTCATGCTGTATGCATCCCCTATCCAGCTCAAGGCCACATCAACCCCATGCTCAAACTCGCCAAAATCCTTCACAAAAAAGGCTTCCACATAACCTTCGTAAACACCGAGTATAACCACAAAAGACTACTAAGATCAAGAGGTCTCAACTCCTTAGATGGCTTTCTTGATTTTAGTTTCGAGGCCATCCCGGATGGCCTCGATACGCCCGACACAGCTGATGCAACTCAGGACATACCATCCATATGTGAATCTACGCCCAAGAATTGCCTGGGTCCTTTATGCAGCGTTATTTCGAGGGTTGATAGGGCTGGTCCCACTGTGACATGTGTGGTAGCTGATGGGTGCATGAGTTTTAGTACTAAAGCAGCTCAGCAATTTGGGCTTCCTATTGCGCTGTTTTGGACGACTAGTGCATGTGGTCTTTTGGCTTATGCTCACTATCGTCGTCTAGTTGACCTGGGATATACTCCTCTCAAAGGTAAGTCATAACCAAGCATTCGTCTCCAGGGCAGGGTTGAGCATTATAAGTGGGTGTTCAAAATATCATATATTTTGAAATTGGTGTTCGATACTCTCGAGTATACTATAATTCAACACAAACATTAATTTTTATATCAATTCATTTTTTAAAAAGTGCCTATTGGACTGAATGGGACTGAACCAACACATATTTAGTGTCATGGTCATCATAAATGGATCGAAACTAGGATAAAAATAAAGGGAGACAACTTTTATAAATAATCGCATGCATATTCTTCTATGCAAAAACCTGTTTTGTTTAAAACTCAAGATATTCTCGAATCCGTACTTCATGATGTTAATTAAGTATAACCAGTAATCACTTCATCAATCTTTTAGGGACGGATGGAATACTTCATAACTCAGAAAGAAAAACTGAACTATCTTTGTCAAAAGGATAGTAATAATTGATGTTATTAACAATATTATCTCGATGGACCCCTCTGGCCCTCTACTAGAAACCTTATCAAAATATCTCTTGCGTATTTCATTTTATCAATGTACCCCACTTGAATGTTACTGACTTTTGTAAAATTGTGTGTGACAGATACTAGTGATATGACAAATGGTTATCTAGAAACAAAAATTGATTGTATTCCAGGAATGAAAGACATCAAATTAAGAGATCTACCTAGTTTCATTAGAACAACAAACCCAGAGGACATCATGCTCAACTTCGTAACAAATGAAACTGCAAATATGGCTAAAGCATCCGCCATTGTATTGAACACATTCGACGCGCTAGAACACGATGTTTTACAAGCATTGTCTGCAATGCATCCTCGCGTCTATAGCATCGGCCCCCTTCAATTACTAGCTAACAATATCACACAAGATGATCTTAAGCTTCGATCACTAGGTTCGAATTTGTGGAAAGAAGAATCAGGGTGTATCAATTGGTTGAACACCAAAGAAAACAATTCAGTGGTGTATGTAAACTTTGGTAGCATTACTGTAATAAATGCTGCCCAAATGACTGAGTTTGCATGGGGGCTGGCTAACAGCAAGAAACAGTTCTTGTGGATCATTAGGCCTGATTTGGTCACAGGTGATTTAGCGATGGTGCCAGAGCAATTCGTTGAAGAGACTAAAGAACGAGGCATGTTGGCAAATTGGTGCAACCAAGAAGAGGTTCTGAAACATCCAGCAATCGGGGGGTTCTTGACTCATTGCGGATGGAATTCCACTCTCGAAACTATATGTGGTGGCGTGCCTATCCTTTGTTGGCCTTTCTTTGCTGAACAACAGACTAATTGTAAGTATAGTTGTGATCATTGGGGGATCGGGACGGAGATAGATAATGATGTGAAAAGAGATGAAGTAGAGTTGCTTGTAAAAGAGCTAATGGATGGTGAGAAAGGGAAGAAAATGAAGCAGAAAGCTTTGGAGTGGAAGCTCAAAGCAGAAGAAGCTACAAATCCAGGTGGATCTTCATTTATCAACCTGGAGAAACTATTATGTGACGTACTTTTGCCAAATTAGTCAAATGTATAACTCAAATTTGTGGTTTGTAGAAACTGAACAACAAGTTAACTTTGTTCCTATAGAAGGAATAAAGACATATAATGATGTATATTTTCTTAAAATTTGAGATGAGCAAAACTTTCCTCCGTTTCCAGAAACCTGAGATTTATTTTTTTGGAACTTTACGATATGTTGCTTACGGATATATCCATACGCTTTGTAGTGGACCAAGTTATTAGTTTTTTGGAAACAGAAGAGGTGAAACATAACCACCCTCATCCACTATGCCACCAGCAGAAGTAACCTTCTAGTTAAAAACTAAACCTTAATTCGTCGTCCTAATTGTTTGAGAGAATTTTCGAAGCCGGAGGGATCTAGTTTGTATAAACTGAACGCCTAATATATGATCATAATCAACTTCGATGCAAAATTATGTTTGAATTATTACAAGTGATAAACATACTTATTATACCCGTGTGGCCGTGTCCTGACCAATAACATGCCATCCAGCTTCTCGTCCCTGGACAACTATTTGCATCAGTAACTTTCTTTACTTCCTCAATGCTGTCAAACTGAAGCAAACATGAGTATCAAACAATATTAATATATCAAACACCAACATATATAGAATGTCAAAATACCGGTTGCAGTTCAAGTTTTGATATCTCGAGAAATGCTTAAGAAACAACACATAATGCTGAAGGTGTAAATAGAAAACATGGATTCGTTAATATTCACCTGAGGTATAAGTTGAGTGGTGCATGAGCCGAGCTAAATCGAGTGCTCGCTCGGCTCGTAACAAAAAGAGCCGAGGCGCAAGCAGGTTCCCGGGTCGTCAGCTCATTGAGTTGGCTCTGTAACTCTCGGGAGTAAATATTTTAATAAAATTAGTAATTATATTATGTTAGTCATTTCAATACTATGATGAACGCTAATTTATATTCACTTTATTGTTTTTACTTACTTTTTGTATGTTCATTAATTTTATCTTCTTATATGTTAATTAATATTATTAATTATTTAAGTAAATACATTTTTGATATTCCGATCGAATTTAAAATTTTAAAATGAAATAAGTGAGCTAAATAGCTCTTTCATTAATTCAAAGAATATGACACCTCAACTTTTTCGTGAATTGCTTCTAAAATAAAATGAAATCAAATACAGTATTAAAATGATTTTGAAAGTTGAGGTGGTTAGACAAAAAAAAGACCCTTGAACAAAGGCGTAATTGTTTATTCACATTGGTCTTCCCTATGAAGTTGAAATTGTGGCCGTTCGGGAAAAGAGGTCACGGTTAGCACATGTTTGGATTTTAGTACAGCCAAAGAGACTTAGAATCTTTTTTCGGGTGCGTCCACGTCCTTCCATCACTATATTTTGGGGTTTTATATGGGCCTTTTAGTGTTTGCCCCTTATATTATTCGTTAGTTTTTGATGTGGTCCTTAGACTATCAATTTTTTTCAGGGACGTATCTTTACTGTTGGTTCTTTTCAGGTTGCCCTCTAACCATGTCTTTTTAACTTAAAAAGACAAAATGACCTGAGTTAATCAAATAGCCTAGTGGAAAAGACTCTTGCTAGTGACCAGTGGCGTAAACTTAGATTTTTCGGTATCGTTTATTTTATATACGATTTTTTTGAAATTTTGTGATATATATAATAAAAAAATGTAAACAAACCCAGTGTAAGTGTAGCTTAGTTGGTTAGTTCCTTCCTCCAAAAGGTAGAGGTCATGGTTCCAGTCTTGTTAGCTTCAGTTTTAACAATTTTTCGGTACTTTTAACTATTTTTTATTTATTTTCGCCCCCCCTATTTTTCCCCCCAAAATTGGCCCCCTGATTTTCATCCTGGTTTCGCCCCTGCTAGTGACCAAAAGGTCTTGGGTTCGAAACTCATCTCATCGCTAATTTACAAAAAAAAAAAAAAAAAAAGACAAAATGACCTAATACTAATCTAAAATATAGAGAACATATTCCATATAATTAAAATTAAACACTCACCCCTTTCTTCTTCACCCCTCCCACCTCTAATATTAGCTATTTGGAAACATTGTTCTTGATTTTTGAAATGGGGTTGAACATTGTTTTGTGTTTTTAAGAGAGTATTTTGTGTGCCTAGAAAAGCTTTTAATTCTTGGAACCTTGTTTAAATTGATAGTTGTTATACGCTTTCAGAAGGCAACATAAGTTATGATTTTGTCCATTGCTTGGAACATGTTCTCATCGAGATTAATGATCTTGTTTTGAGAAGTTTTAGATGACAATGATTCGATTAATTGTTTTAAGGTGGGGTGGGCAGTCGGGTTTCAGGGGTGAGTGTGGGGCTGGGGGTTAGGGGAGGGGGAGGGGTGGATAGGGTAGTGGCGTGGGTTTGATTTTAATTATGTGAATTATGGTCTTTATACTTTAGATTGATATTAGGATATTAGACATTTTGTCTTTTGAAGTTGAAAGAAACGTGTCAGGGGCAATCTGAAAAAAATTGATAGTACAGAGACAGGCCTGAAAAGAACTGATAGTTCAGGAATCACATAAAAATTAGTCGATAGTATAGGGGCAATAATGCTAAAAAGTCTTTTATATATTCTACTCCAATTATTTTGATTCTTGTGGTCATCTGGTTTGGGACGATTGTTGGAGTTTTGTTTTGATTTTGGCAGCTTGGACATGATCGTATCAAAGGACAGGCTAATTCAATATCAATACCTTTTATGGTATCCATCAATTTCTTATTTACGTATATTTAAAGTGAAGAGAATACATTAAACAAGAAAGACAATAATTGTAAATACGCCGTACCTAGGGATCAAACTAAATATAAACAAGGTAGAAATGCATTAAAAGTCTTAAACGTCAAATAAAAATCAAAATAATTAAGGTAAAAAATGGAGGAAGTAATTCGAATGTAACTAAATGAAAAACACTCATTATTTGTTGTGGAGCATACAATATAAAAATAAAAATAAAAATAAAACTCAACCTCGTAAAATTAATTGCATATATGGTTCCAAGTGAGTTTCAAGATATTTCAGTTTAATCTCAATAAGTGACTATAAATGGCATTTGACCTATGAAAATATTCACACTGAGTACAACTTCATCCTCTTTTAAATCGATCCGTCATCGTTCAAGCATTTCACACGTTAAGTATGGCCCATGCGTTGTTAATCGGAGGATTAACAACCCATTAAAACGGAACCAAATTGAACAAGTACATACATTTTCACGGACAAAATACACAGGGTACCACATTTAGTCGTCGAACATGTGCAATTAAATGGCACCACAACAAAGGCCGACTACATTCACTCACGTTTCCCACTTTATGGCTTATCAGTTAAAGGTCAAGGTCAAGTTCAAATTTGGGCAACTATCTTTCGGCACATTTACTACTATAATACTAAGATATGCATATCACAACACCCCATAATTTTCCCAATCGAAACGAATACTCTCATAATCTCCTCAAACAACAATATGAGTTCCCAGAAGCCTCATGCTGTATGCATCCCCTATCCAGCTCAAGGCCACATTAACCCCATGCTCAAACTTGCCAAAATCCTTCACAATAAAGGCTTCCACATAACCTTCGTAAACACCGAGTATAACCACAAAAGACTACTAAGATCAAGAGGTCTCAACTCCTTAGATGGCTTTCTTGATTTTAGGTTCGAGGCCATCCCGGATGGCCTCGATACGCCCGACGCAGCTGATGCAACTCAGGACATACCATCCCTATGTGAATCTACGCCCAAAAATTGCTTGGCTCCTTTATGTAGCGTCATTTCGAGGGTTGATAAGGCTGGTCCACCTGTGACATGTGTGGTATCTGATGGGTGCATGAGTTTTAGTAATAAAGCAGCTCAGCAATTTGGACTCCCTATAGTGTTGTTTTGGACGCCTAGTGCATGTGGTCTTTTGGGTTATGCTCATTATCATCGTCTTGTTGACCTGGGGTACACTCCTCTCAAAGGTTAGTATATTCACAATTAGCCACAACCTAAAAACTTGTGCTATTTGAAATCAGCTTCTACTGAGAGGTTTCGATCAAGAGGAATATGGTTTCATATCTTCTTCGAAGCACCATTCTAGGTGTTACATTAGAAATTTTTGTATTCGTTCCGTCATTGACTTTTACAAAAAATGCATATACTTGACTCTCTACCCCCGTAGTTATTTAAGTGATATTTTGAGACTGAATGGATCTAATTCTTCGCGAGAACCGACACATCAAAAACTGAACTATCTTTATGAAATAAAATAGATATACTTACAATAATTGATCTTATTAATAATATTATCTCATTGGACCCCTCTGGCTCTCTACTACTATTTTATGGAGTAATAAAAATGTACCCCACTTGAATCTGACCTTTGTGAAATTGTGTGTAACAGATACCAGTGATATGACAAATGGTTATCTCGAAACAAAAATTGATTGTATTCCAGGAATGAAAGACATCACATTAAGAGATCTACCTAGCTTCATTAGAACAACAGACCCAAATGATATAATGCTCAATTTCCTAGCAAATGAAGCTGCAAATATGGTTCAAGGTTCCGCCGTTGTATTGAACACATTCGACGCGCTAGAACACGATGTTTTACAAGCATTGTCTGCAATGCATCCTCGCGTTTATAGCATCGGGCCCCTTGAATTACTAGCTAACAATATCACACAAGATGATCTCAAGCTGCGGTCACTAGGTTCGAATTTGTGGAAAGAAGATTCAGGGTGTATCGATTGGTTGAACACGAAAGAAAACAATTCAGTGGTATATGTAAACTACGGTAGCATCACTGTCATGACTGCTGCCCAAATGACTGAGTTTGCTTGGGGGCTGGCTAATAGCAAGAAGCACTTCTTGTGGATCATTAGGCCTGATTTGGTCACGGGTGATTTAGCGATGGTGCCAGAGCAATTCGTCGAAGAAACTAAAGAACGAGGCATGTTGGCAAGCTGGTGCAACCAAGAAGAGGTTCTGAAACATCCAGCAATCGCGGGGTTCTTGACTCATTGCGGATGGAATTCCACTCTCGAAACTATATGTGGCGGCGTGCCTATCCTTTGTTGGCCTTTCTTTGCTGAACAACAGACCAATTGTAAGTATAGTTGTGATCATTGGGAAATTGGAATGGAGATAGATAATGATGTGAAAAGAGATGAAGTAGAGTTGCTTGTAAAAGAGCTAATGGATGGTGAGAAAGGTAAGAAAATGAAGGAAAGAACTTTGGAGTGGAAGCTTAAAGCAGAAGAAGCTACAAATCCAGGTGGATCTTCATCTATCAACTTGGACAAACTATTATGTGATGTACTTTTGCCAAATTGATCAAATTTGTACCCCTTTTTTAATTTGAAATTTGTGGTTTGTAGAAAGTGAACAATAAGTTGTGTTCCTGTTAAGGGAATAAAGACATATAATGATGTATGTTTTCTTCAAATTTGAATTGAATATTTTCTTACAACTTGAACAATAAGTTAATTGTGTTCCTGTTAATTCATTTTAATATTTCATCATTATTAAGATAATCTTCAGCACAACTGCTTTGGCCACAAACGAAACAAGTCGTAAAAAAGACAAATATGCACTAGTATGAAACTTCTTAACTTTTGATCGATCACCGATGATTTCATATCCTGGTGGTATATGAAACTTCAAGAAACAGAACCTCACTTTTAAAGAGACAAATCAGCGGTCAGTTCTTCGTGGATTATACGTCGAGCGCCTTCGACAAGTCTTCTTACAACTTCGTTGGCAGGTAAAATTTCCTTTATGAGACCTACACCTTCACCAGCATACATCACCATGCTCTCCAGATCACCTGTTGCCGTAGCATTAGGAACTGTTCCTGCAAATCTGCGGATCTCCTTCTCCTGTTCAGAGGAGAAACAATTCATCACTATGCAAACATGTAGAAAACAATAATATAGTATAATTTATGAAATGAGGAAATCAGGTGTTTAAATATATGATGATGACAAGATTTGTACATAAAATTAACGACTATTCAAAATACGATGAAGTTGAAGGTACTTACAACACCATGTATAGTTGCATGACCAATTATAGGTTGAGCAGCCTCATTCACATCACCTGGTAGATTCCTCCACTCGGTGAAAAATGGGGTCTTTAACACACGATGAGGTGCGCCTGGCCACCTTGCTCGCCCAAAAACATCTGTATACTCTGTTGTACTAGATTCAATTAACTTCCTTTTGTATGTTGGATGAGCAAAACTTTCATCCGTCCCCAGAAACCTGAGATTTATTTTTTGAAACTGTAAGATGTGTTGATTACGAATATATCCACACGCTTTGCAGTGGACCAAGTTATTACTTGTCATGGTGAAAATTGGGCGAACAAGACTAGAACTTTGGGCGAAGGTGATTAGTAGTAACTATAGATCCTGAGTTCATGATAAAAAATTGTTCGAAACAGAAGAGTTGAACCTTGTGCCTAACGCTATTCCCTGAGCTCCAAGTGCCAAGGCTGAAACATAACCACGCTCATCCACTATTCCACCAGCAGCAATTATGGGTATGTCACTACCTCGAACTAGATCAACTGCTCTTGGCACCAAAGAAATCAAGCTCTCCTGAAAAGAATGCATAGAAATGAATAAGCAGTCACCACCACTACCAAGTTTTCTCCAAGCGAGAAGATAGAAAGCCCAACATGAAGCAAATCCTTCACTCTTCCAACTGAGAATTATGTTCTTTTGAACGTACATATTGAAAATTTCTATTTGTTCTGTCTCGGAAGTGTCGTGCATATTATGATTTTTTCAGAAGAAAGCTCTTAGCTGAACTGCTCAAGCTCACTTGACATCAGTGCTCCAGTATGGTAGCTAAATTAACTTGTATTATAAGGATGCAATCTCCCCATTCCAGAAATTAACGATACTAAGGAAGTATCAGACTTCTAATTAAAAACTAAACCTTAATTTGTCATCCTAATTACTTGACAAAAATTTTGAAGACCGAAGGTTTGTGCAAAACCAACGCCTAAAATATGATCATAATCAATTTTGATGCAAAACTATGTCTCAAATATTACATGGATGAAGCTATACAACTTTGGACTTCAATGATAAACATAAGTATACCTGACCAATAACATGTCCTCCAGCTTCTCGTCCCTGGACAATTATTGCATCCGCTCCTGCATCAGCAGCTTTCTTTACTTCCTCGATGCTGCCAACCTGAAGCGAACATGAATATCAAACAATATTAGTATATGAAACACCAACCTAGATATCAAACTAGCTGTTGGTTACAGTTCAAGTCTTGATATCGGGGAGAAATGTTCACAGGAAGCAGCAACACATATTGCTAGAGGTGTATACAGAAAACATGGACGAGTTAACATTCACCTGGGGTACAACCTTAACCCCAGCTTTATGAGCTTCATTAACAATTTCCTCAGTGCATTCACCCCAGTAAAGCTGCAATACTGCAACTCGTTCGTCTAGTATCACCTTTAAGTTTTCCTTGTGAGGAAATGCAAGAACAAGACCAATCCCAAAAGGTTTGTCAGTCAAAGATCGAGTCTTCCTTATGAGCTCTCTCACATGATCTGGTGCTTCCTGTCACGCAAACAGAATTGGTTAATTAAGTGATAATCCATAACGATTTACGGCCTAGCCCGTTGTTAAGATACACATCCCACGTCAGAAAGTAACTCCACCAATTCAATAGTCATCACCTGAGAGTCATGATGGTGCATACTAAAATACTATATAAAGCTCGCTTGACTCAAACGAAAGATAAGTTCATTCAGGTACGTTTATATTCCTTTACGAGTTCACTTTAGTGACTTGAGCATCGGAGTATCTATGATTATCAATACCGAAAATTGATATAACAATCTAATTAAACTAAAAAGGAAAATGATTAGCCAAACAAATAGGAAATTTGATCCCAAAAAAAGAGAAAGAGTGGAAGAAAAACGAACCCAATCAGGAGCTCTGAGAAGACCAAGAGCACCAGCGTTAGCAACAGCAGCTACAAGCTCAGGACTAGATATGTCTGGTCCAAGTGGTGCTTGAACTATTCCATATTCAAATCCTAGAATACCTCTCCACCCCATCCTTTTCTCTATTTCTACCTATCAAAATCATAAACTACCAATGATTGCTATTTATAGGCTTAAATTATATTCTAAGACCCGTAAAAGAATGTCCAACCTCTCGATTCATGCACCATGGTTCCCCACTTTTAATATTGAACTAAAAAATAAATTTGTGTCATCATCAACCACTTATGTTTGTGTGAAGTAAGTAGAGGAAATCATTCATCCTCTTAGTCGTTTATGTATAGTCAAAATAAGACGACCATTTTAATTGATTTATAATCTTTTGTGGCTAATTTGTTTGGAGTTTCGAACAGATTCTTGTCTTGCCTATCTTTGCGTTATTAGAGAACATTCATGAATTTTGCAATTAATTAATTTAAGTACATTGCAAACCTAGATTAGAAAATTACATGAACTGTTTAATAAATTAAGAATTAATGATTCAATAGTCTAGTGGAAATTTTTTTTGCTAGTGATCAAAATGTTCTTGGTTCGAAACTCACCTCATTGCTAATTTATCAAAAAAAAAAAATTAATGATTCAATAGTCTCATGACCATCTCATCCAATCTTTCAACTAAAAGGTGTTGGTTTAATATTACTTGTTGAGGCAATTTGTTTCATAATACTTACCCTAAATCCCTAATGATCTATCTATTAGTTACCCTTTTTTTTATCAAAAAAGAGTCGACTTTTAGAACTTTCGCACAAAAATAAGAAGACATAATAACCGAATTGGTTACAATTCTTTTAAGAATTTTTCTCTTAAGATTTCTCCTAATGCATTAATTTCACAATTTGATTCCAATATTTTGTTTAAATAGCATGATAGTGATTTAGAAAAATCTTATGAGAGCAAATCTTATAAAAATCATAACTTTGTGACCATAAAAACCTTCTTACAATGACCTAATACTCTCAGTTTTCTACATAAACATGCATGAGTCAATAAGAGAATACATGAAGTATTTTGCTTTGGTTTATATAAAAGCCACTCTTTTTAGATAATTTTAAAATGTCTAAAAATCACTCTTTTGGATTGGTGAAAGTATAAATTTGTGTATTTTATTTGTCATAATATTTTATTCATATTTTCGTTGCTACCTACAAACAAAAAAACAAATTAATAATATCACGAAACAACTAATAGTCTAATACTCACTCCTACCCAAAATAATTGATATTTGACTTTTCTAAAATTGAACTTTGATCATCAATTACTAAAATTTACACTCGTAATTTTGAATTCATCTCTTTCATAATATTATTTTTTAAAGTTTTTCAATAATATAATTAAAAATAAATTTAAAGTCAATAAATTTACTTTGATATGTAAACAGACAATTATTTTGTATTGAAATGAATATTTATTAAATAAATTGAAGTTGGTGGAAATAATAACTTGTTTTTATATTACTTGACAGGAGATGTCTGTCTAGGCTGTCTAGCAGCATAACTTTTGGCCATTTGCATAAATGATACATATTTCATTATTCAAAATGTTATTAGTAGTGAAAATAATACTGTGGTTAAGGGTTGATAGAGAAATGAGCAAGTTGGGAGAGATCTGATCACTTCTTTTCTTCCTTTTTCACTTCAGCAGGTGCTGGTGCTGCTGCTGCTGGTGGCTTATCCTCTTTCTTTTCTTCCTTCTTCTCTTCTTTCTTCTCCTCCTTTTTCTCTTCTTTCTTTTCTTCCTTCTTCTCTTCCTTTGCTGGTCCCACTGATATTATATCCACTTTCCCTACCTTCTTCAATTTCTTCACTACTGCTACTGCATCCATCTCTCCTACTACTGTTAGCTTTTGATCCTTCAGATCAGCAGCTATTGAATCAACTCCTGTATAATTACATAATGCCAAACGCTTATGCTAGGCTCATTAATATCAAGTTAACTAAAGTTGTTCTCGTACCATAAATATCGGCAGCAGCTTCGATTGCCTTTTGCTTGGTTCTTTCATCAGTCATCGTAAGGACCTTGAGCACCACCTTTTGCTGGGAAAGGAAAATTAAATAAATAAAGTGTATTTAACTGTTAAGATATTTGAAAACTTATTAATTAAGATATCGCAGTTTAGATCTGTACCTGAGCCATTTCCTGACGCTGCTGCAATTGAGAGAGAGAGAGAGTTTGGTTGTATATTTAGAGTTAGTGGGAAATGAAGAGGAGAATAAAGGGAGATGAGATCATTTGGGATATCAATTAAGTTGTCAAAGTCGAGAATTAATCGAATAGCCAGTGAAAAAGTCTTTTGCTAGTGGCCAGAAGGTCCTGGTTCGAAACTCACCTCACCGCTAAATTACAATAAAAAAGTTGTCAAGTCCAAAAGCGTATCGATCATTTCAACTGATGGTTGTTCAATGATACCGGTGTAATCTAATCAAACCTGCTTGAATTGTTCGAAGTTTGAATTATTAAGCAAATTTAAACAAATATATTTATTAACGACATTATTAAAGATCAAATTATTGTCGATTAGAGTTCTTTATTGAAGAATAAGTAATTACATTAGATAATTAATTAATGTAAAATTTTCTCAAAGAATAAGTATTCCATCCACCATCCATAATATTTTTAAGCACCATTTACTTAAAGAAAAATTCGAATTCATCTCACAAACATAATTTTTGTTCTACTTTTTATTACTATATTTGATCAAATGAATATCTAAAAAAAAATTATATTTTAAATATATGACTCTTAGATTAAGAGACGGAGAGAATAATTTCTTTTAAGTGACTCGGTCAAGAGTACTCCCTCACCAATCACCACACTTCACTGGGTTGCTCGTATTCCATCCATTCCACTTTCATTGATTTCATGTTTTTCGAAAGATAATTTCAAACCATCAATTAGTTTATATATACATTATAGAATATTACAAAAAAATAATATTGTGAAAGTACTTTTAAAAATGAATTCAATTATTTCAATTTTATATTTTTTGGATTAATGAATATAAAATAATTTATAGTCAAAGTTTGACACGAATTCTCAAAACGTCAATTAAAGTGAAATAGATGGAGCATCCTTCTTTTTGTGGCATTTTTAGTGGTGTCAATCAACTGTCAACCTCATATTTGAAATTGCTATTTCCTCAATTCAACATTCATTCACTGAATTCTATGTGCTGAAATTGAAGTTGTAAAAGGTAGAACTTAGCTAAACTACTTACTCTGTGTGCCGAAATTGAAATTGAAGAGTACTCCTTCTCGATTTCTAGGTGTACTTTCATCTTTCACGATTATTAATAGGAGTATACGATTTAAAATGTAAAATATTTTTATTTTAGATGCAATTTATTTATATATAGTTAGATACTTTAGAAATATATATAAAATAATTTTGATAATATTTTACATAACTATAATATTTTTTATTAATTAATGCAAATTTATAATCAAAATTCTTAAATTTTGACACCAAAAACACAATGTAGCTTTTTCACATTAGTATTTTAAACAACTTTTTATTATTAAAATAGGGTGTGGTTAATAAAATGTAATTTTTTCAATATACTGACATCAAAATTTTAGGAATATCTAAATAAATTTTAAAGATTGGGACTCCTCGAGTTAATTGGATAGTCTAGTGAAAAAGGTTCTTGTTAATGACCAAAAGGTCTTGGGTTCGATACTCACCTTATCGCTAATTTACAAAAAAAAATGATTGAGACTCCCTTCATGACTTAAAGCTCTCTATTATTCTCCTTTATTACATCAATTTTTATCATAATCATTTCAAAATTTATTTTATTTATTTTTAAATAAAGTTGTACTAATTATTAATTTATATTGAAGCTTAAAATTGTAAATCTATTTCAAATTTTATAATTTTCATCTCTTTTTTTCAAATAAAATACTAAGTATTAATTTATTTCAAATTTTATTATTTTCATCTTCATATTGAAGTAATTTGAGCTAGCTCGTCTAAAATTAGCTCCTTAATTCGATAGAACGATATAAAAAGTTGCTTTTAGTAAAACTTAAAAGGAATGTAGTGTGAGTGCTCTAACCTCCATCCCAAAATATTTGACCTATTCCAGTTTTTCGGTCAAACCTTAAGAACTTTGACCATCAATTATCATTAGACGGTGATAAATAATATACTCACGTGAATTATTGCTAGGTTCGTTTCAATATATATTTTTCAAATATCTACTTCTTATAATCCTTAAGCGTGTAAAATTAGAGATATTTACGTCTTAAGTCGTGTATTAGTGATCGTAAAAAAGTATCAAAGGCTTCTGACCTAGTGGTACCGGGTTCGAGCCTCTTTGCAAGAAGTCTCGGGTGCGAATCTTGTAGAGGAGTATATTTAAACATACTTCCTCTACATTGGTGGCTACCTTTGCAGCGTTTCTCGGGGCGCCTTGTGCAACATTTCAGCACCCACTCTGTGGGATTTCAAGCGTTTCGGCGATTTCCAGCACCACGGTATGGGATTTCCAGGCGTTGCAACTTCGTGATCGAACTCACATCCAGGAAGCAAAGTTCAAGCATTACGTGGATTTGTGTAACATCCAGAAAGCGAGTGTTCATCATCGCAGCAGCAGTCGAGAAGACAAAACTGTTTATTTGGAGTTTAGACTCCCATTTGCTTAGTTTGAAAATGTAATTTATTTCCTATCGCATGATATTTGAACTTCCATTGTGTGAAAAATAGGAGATCGTAAAAAATCAAATAAGCCAAATATTTTAGTATAAAATAAGTAATATTTTATTAGGGGACTGGCAAACATAATAATTGAGTAATACTATTTTTAAAACAAACCTTCCATTCTTTAATTAATCCATGGCTTGACATAACTTGTACTTGATTATAAATTGTTTATACACACTCAAATAATGTTTTTTTATTAGAAAAAAACTTTATAATTTATATTTTATGTTCATATATAGTAATTGATGAAATTTCAATTATGGACAAAATAATTTCACTCCTAAAAGTCGTTTTTCTAAAGGATTCATTATATGAATAATCTTGATAGAGGGTAGGAAAGAGATAGTACGGATTTTGAGGAGGAGGGAATGTGGTAATTAGGGTGGTGAAGGCGATAACTGATAAGGAGTGTTTTATTGTTTTTGTTTCGTTAAAGAAATGTGTGTTAATAAAAAATGATATGTGTATCCATAAAAGATAATACCAAATTAATTGAAGAAATATATAATTTATTGAAGAAATTAATGTTAATAATGGGAGGTTCAACCTTCTCAGAAAAAACTTATTGATTTAGAAAATATATTAATACTTTTAAAAATGTTAAAAGTGATATTTGATACATTAATTATTATTAAATAATTAATTAGTAAGTTTTTGATACATTAATTATTATGAAATATTTCATTCTATGGATAAGGGATGGAGTGATTAATACTCATGGAATTGGATGAACCAAATTAGTCAAGCCATTCTGCAAATGCCCAAAATAGCCTGAAAGATTCCATATATGCGTCACATGTCACCAGTTTCGATTTTCGAGCTTTTCCCTACCGGAACCCACTCACCAATTCCCTCTAAATTACTAATATACCCTTTCATTTTCTTGTTTGAGAATGCAAAGCTCACTGCTATTATTTAATGCGGCGAGTCCTACTAACCTTAAATCATTTTCTCCTCCTCCCCTAAACCACTTATACTACTACTCATCACCATCATCATTACTACCTCAACACAAAAAGAATAATAGCAATCGATTAAAAAGTAAAAGTCAAAATTACAAAAGCAATAGTATCATGCGTTGTGTAAATTCAGGTGGTGGAAATGGGGTTTTGGGTAATTTCCATCTGAACGAAGCCAGTTTTTTAGCTTCACTTATGCCCAAGAAAGAAATCGGAGCCGATCGCTTCATTGAAGCCAATCCTCAATACGATGGTCGTGGTGCTCTTATCGCTATTTTCGGTACTCATTTTTCTCTCCAAATTCTTAAGTCAACGCTATTACTATATTTCACAACTACATGTTTCCTACCACGTAAGAGTGACCAAATTGATGGAGTAGTTGAATTAACGAACTTCGATTTTTCTACTAATAATTTCTTGGTTACTCTCGAAAGCGACTGTCGAGTGGATATTACATCAGTCCGAAGTATTGAGTGCACTCTAAATATTAATCGGAACTTGCATGAATCTCAACAATAAATAATTGACACGTAAATAACTATACAATACAAGTAATGTGGCCAAAATGATGAATACCTTTTTCGAAATATTCATATTTTGCTAAGATCAATCAATAGAGCTGATGTTATAGTTAAATGATATTGTTATGCACATAGTTCTAAAGCATGTACTTTTTTTTTTTTTTTTGTAAATTAGCCATAGATGTGAGTTTTGAATCAGGACCTTTTTGGTCACTAGCACGAACTTTTACACTAGGCTATTCGATTACTAAGTCTCTAATTTTCAAAATAGTAGGACCACTGCGTAGCCAGTAGTGATTGCGGGTCCCTGTAATCACAGAACTACATGTTTCCCTAATTTCGTACTCCTTACTCTTTGTCTGGTAAGTTTATATACTTCGAATGTAAGATGAGTGATTAATCAAAGCTCTGGGATTTGAGTATGCAGATTCTGGAGTGGATCCAGCTGCTGCTGGTCTACAAGAAACGACGGATGGGAAGCCCAAGATACTGGATGTGATTGATTGGTAATGCTGAATTGAATTGACTAACTAACATGATTGCTTCGTTGTATTAATGCATTCATTGATTTATTTATGTCTAGTACTGGGAGTGGCGATATAGATACATCCACTTTGGTGAAGGCTGACGAGAATGGTTGTATTGTTGGGGCCTCTGGTTAGTATTTACTGCCTTTGGTTACAGTTAATTGCGTTGTTGGGTGTCAACGTGATTTAATCTGAATTGTTCGTCTTCAGGTTCTACCCTGGTTGTGAATTCGTCGTGGAAGAATCCTTCTGGAGAATGGCATGTAGGTTATAAGTTAGTGTATGAGCTTTTTACCGATACTCTGACTTCACGCCTCAAGGTAATCCCACCAATGCCTCAATTATTTGTTACTTTATTACTGATTTGATTGTTGCTAAACTTATAACAAGTAACTAATATATATGTTATTCTCTCTAAAATTTTCCCTTACACAGAAAGAGAGGAAGAAAATTTGGGATGAGAAAAATCAGGAAGCAATAGCTGAAGCTGTAAAGCAGCTTGCTGAGTTCGATAAGGTTATTGATTTAAAAAATGAGTTTTTTCGTCTCCACCTTTACTCCTGTTTGTTTTAAGGTTGGATAAAGATCATGAGAAAAATGAAAGAAAAAATGGAACATAGAATTGTTACAGTCTAGCACAAATTCATTTTGATCTTTCTCGATTTCCCTTCATTTTCGTCCCGTCTACCTCAAAACAGCTAGGGACTTAAGTAGGTAGGTGTTGCTCCAATCTTCTAAATAAATATCTGATCACAATTAATTTGCTTGTGCAGATAAACGATAAAATTGAGAAAGCAGATTTGAAAAGAGCCAGAGAAGACCTCCAGAATAGAGTTGATCTTCTGCGCAAGCAAACTGATGTTAGATTCTCTTCTCTTTTGAATCTTGTGTATCGTTTCTTGTTGTTTTCTAAAGGTGCCCTTATCGTTTTAGAGCTATGATGATAAGGGACCGGTCATAGATGCTGTTGTGTGGCATGATGGAGAAGTATGGAGGGTAGCTATTGATACACAAAGTCTAGAAGATGAACCTAAAAATGGGAGGCTTGCGGACTTCACTCCTCTGACTAATTATAGGTATCTGGAGATTATACTCTATTCACATTTGTATCTCATGCCTTCAAATGTAAACATGATTTTAGACTTAGTTCACCTGTAGTGAGAACTATAGAATTTCACATAAGTTTACTTGCACGTGTTCGCAATTATGGAATAAATTCTTTGTAGTAGGAGCCAGCTTCTCAATATTCAATAAAATAATGTCTTGATAAGTAATTCATCTGTGCACATTTCATCTGTTACTTTCTATAATAATTTAAAGAAAAAATGTAAAATATACAATTCAGTGTGTATGCATCTTTATTTTCTGAATATCTTATATGTGGTATAGAGCTCCTAATCTGTAGGATCACAACTTTTAATTTGAAGTTTAAGAAGTGATGGTCTATGTCTTGTGTATTCTAGTGCGACGATGGATCACTCTACACTTCCTCATCTTTTAGTCAATATTTCACCTTTTCCTGTCTTTAAAGTATCCAGTTTCTATAAGTGGATTTTTTGTGCTTAAAGATTGCATACTAGATAGAGACATGAGTTATTCTATTGACATCCGGATGGGGATCTCTCCAGTTTGTCTCTATGTTCTCTTTTGCTTTAAACCACGTCACCCAAAAAGGGAACAATTCTAACTTTTCTTGTTTTTCAACAATTATCATGTTATGCGTAAATTCATGGAATTTTGAAGAAACTTTTATATTTCATTATGACCTTGCAACCATTAGCCCCCAGATCTATTTGGCGGTTAGAATGTATTTTAATGAGTATAAAATGCTTGCCATTGTCGATGAAACATAATGGAAGATTACTCACGAATGTTACTTAACAGGGTTGAGCGGAAGTATGGTGTTTTTAGCAAACTAGATGCTTGCACATTTGTTACCAATGTTTACAATGAAGGCAACATTTTGAGTATTGTAACCGATAGTTCTCCACATGGCACGCATGTTGCTGGAATAGCTACTGCTTTTCATGCAAAGGTGATAAATTCTCATTGTTTGTTTATATAACCGTGAAGTCTGGTATAATGAATTTCCATGTCCTATGGAGGCAAAGATTTTTATATTATGGAATAAGTCAACATAGCACTACCTATTACCTATGCTTATTATATCTTGTGAAGTAGTAAATAGTTTTGTGCACAACACTCCTGGGTCAACTTGGAAACAGCCTCCCTGTTACCACAGGGGCAAGGCTGCAAACTATTGGAACCCCCCCCCCCCTCTCCCCCAATCATGCTTAGGAGGGAGCACAATTGCATTTGGGAGACATGTGCATGCTGTTGATTCAAAAGGCTGGTATAATGAAGTCTCTACTGTTTACCTTATTCCTCCTTAGGAACCGCTATTGAATGGGATTGCACCTGGAGCACAATTAATTTCATGTAAAATTGGAGATTCACGGTTAGGTTCAATGGAGACGGGAACTGGCTTGGTGCGAGCATTAATTGCAGCTGTGGAAGTAAGTTACTTATCAACAATTGCCATTAGTTCTATTGCCCTTTTCTTACTAGAATATGATTGTGAAGTGTCCTAGTTCTTTGTGACACCTATTAGCTGAGTTATCTCATACTCTCTCCAGATGCTTATACAAATTTGCATGTAATTCCATTTTGGTTTAATTATAATAGGGAATTTGGCACTTAC
The DNA here is from genome assembly GCA_003412495.2 of Echium plantagineum. Classification (NCBI taxonomy): domain Eukaryota; kingdom Viridiplantae; phylum Streptophyta; class Magnoliopsida; order Boraginales; family Boraginaceae; genus Echium; species Echium plantagineum. Next base: position 14,725,117 of record CM016561.1, on the reverse strand, counting down.
AGAATATAGACAAATTGACAATAGTTTAGTGGCTAATTCAAGAGTTGGAAACTTTATAGTTGTCTTAGTGCTCAAGTAAATGCGTATTGACCGGCTGCATTGTGTGGCACACCATAGAATTATTAAATACTTCTTCCGTTTTCTTTAGTTGTCGTTTTAGGCTAAATTTTTGTTTGGAAATAGTCGTCATTCTAGCATATCAAATTGTAATTCTACATTTCCTACGTACTTTTGCTTACGTTTTCTATTGAAATCATCAATTATCCAATGGTATAGTGTCAATCAATTGTCATTTTACATTTTCAATGTACTTTCTTACTACTTCTACTTTTTCTTAATTAATGTGAAAATGGCTAAAATGACAACTAAAAAAACCCCGGAATGAGTACATCTTAAGTTGATCTCTCTCTTGAAAGTTTTGCAACATAGTGTCTACCACCAGCTCTCCACTTAGACACGTAATTACTTTTTAGTATACCTAACTGCCTTCATTTATACTAAGAATTTACCAATACCTAGGCCTATCTATGAACATAACGTATTCATTGTACTTGTGTTTTCCAGCACAAGTGTGACCTCATTAATATGAGTTATGGAGAAGCCACATTGCTGCCTGACTATGGTCGCTTTGTTGATCTAGTTAACGAGGTGACTAATCTGTAGCCCTATAACTCGAGCTTTACATTATAATTATGATTTTGATACTATTTGGTAATATCAGGTGGTCAACAAGCATCGTATCATATTTGTCAGTAGTGCTGGCAACAACGGACCAGCACTTAATACAGTTGGTGCTCCTGGTGGTACAACTTCAAGCATTATAGGAGTTGGGGCATATGTCTCTCCTGCTATGGCTGCTGGGACTCACAGCCTAGTTCAAGCTACTCCTGAAGGACTTGAATATACTTGGTAGGCTAACTTTCCAGATTAAATTAGTTTTAGAAGTGGTCCGACGGGTAGTAAAACCAAATAATTTGATTTAAAGAGTAGAACAGTACTCATTTCTTTAACAAGGCAACCTAACATTACATAAAATAAGCAAACTCCTGATGCAATTGTGATTTTACTTTTTGAAGAGTAGAAATTTAGCAATTAGTGAAATGGCAACGCATTTCCTAGTCTGATCAACTTATCCTTGAATTTTCTAGTAAATATTCCTAATGTCAAACATAATATTCATGATTAGTTGTGACTTTTTGCATCCCTTATGTCTTTAGAAATCTCCGGCCGCTGTTCTTTGTTCTACGTTATGGAAATAGTGTCATCTGACTACCAAATATGTTTTTTCAACTCCCTAAAATTATTAACAGATGCACAAGTTTGTTAGAATGAATTAATTTTTTAAACCAATATTTTGTTCCAAGAAGATAGAAAAAAACAAATGGAATGGGCTTCACATTGTTCCTAATCTGATTGGATGTCCTCCCGACCAATATTATCCTTATACTTCAAGTAAAATATTTCTGAAAGAAAGCACGATTTCTAGTAGTGCTAATGACATCTTTATTCTTGTTTTTGGACCTTTCAAATAAATGTTATTTCTTTTCTCACTTTGAAAATGTGGGTTTTATACTGCTAAATAAATAATTTACCTTCTTGGAACTGCCCATAATTGGTTAAAAGAGATGCAGGTCTAGTCGAGGACCTACAGCTGATGGCGATCTTGGGGTATCCGTAAGTGCAGCTGGTGGTGCCGTGGCTCCTGTCCCTACATGGACTCTTCAGCGACGGATGCTCATGAATGGAACATCAATGTCATCTCCCTCTGCTTGTGGTGGAGTAGCTCTGCTCATCAGTGCAATGAAGGTTTTTTTTAGCATGGCAATGTAATTTTTTGGTAAGTTCTACTATTAGATTCAACATATTTTTAAATGATTGCATCAAACTTTTCAGGCTGAAGGTATTCCCGTGAGTCCTTTCACTGTTCGGAGGGCTCTTGAGAATACATGTCTTCTAATTGGAGATCTACCTGAAGATAAGTTATCTGCTGGACAAGGGCTGATGCAAATTGACAAGTTAGATTGTTATCCTATAAAATTTCTCCCCTCTTTCCCTTCTATAGTTGATGATATTTTGTTCATAATTGAATGACAGGGCATTTGAATACATCCAGAAATCAGACAGTTCTCCATGTGTTTGGTATCAAATAAAAATTAACCCTGCAAGCAAGTCATGTAAGATCCCCCATCCTTTATTTTGTAACTAAGGTGTTGTGCGAGCCTAGACGAGTTCTTAAATGCAACTCTATCCTGCATAAATAAGTATATATGCATCGTTTCTATATACCTATTAAGTGTATCATCACACTGTTAATAATCGGTGGTAGAATTAATCTTAAGCTCCATTTTCTTGATTAATTTTGGTAATTTGGATTCCGAATTTGAAAAATCTTTCGAGCATGTTAAATAAGTTGGCTCGGCACCTGCAATGGTTAGAGGCACATTCGGAAGTGAGGGTGGAGCCGTAGACAATAGAACCATGGTTGCCTAATTTTACACGAGCCAAACTTTACTCTGATCTCTTCCATGGCTAATAAGTTCTCCCTCTAAATGTAATGTATTTTGCAGCCCCAACTTCACGAGGCATATACCTCAGGGAAGCTACCAATTACAAACAATCAACAGAGGTGAAGTAGAGTCCCATTTAAGTATTATTGTAATCTAAATGTTCATTGAGGTTTCTTTTCCATGATTTTTCTGAGTATTAATTAATAGACGTCTTGAATAGGCTTTATCACTTCAACCCATCTCTCTCTTGCTCTCATCTATGTGATACTCTTTCAACTAATATTAACATAAGCATTCCCTGGTATTTTCTTTGGGTGAAGTAGAGTCTCATTTAAGTATTATTGATTGCCAAGAGGTCTGTGTTTTGATAGGTTTATTGCAGACAATTTCTGTAAGACCAATTCTAACCATTTTGTTTCAGCATTGTAAACATGTCTTGATAAAATCAATGTATGTGCATTTACTATGATAATGAGTAATTGTTTATTTGACATCTGTGAACATTGAATATTTCAGTGGACAGTTCAAATCGAGCCTAAGTTCCATGAGGATGCAAGCAACTTAGAGCAATTGGTTCCTTTTGAAGAATGTATTGAGTTACATACTACTGGCGAGAATGTCGTCAAAGCACCAGAGTACCTTCTGCTAACTACCAACGGTCGTAGCTTCAAGTTGGTTACTTTACCTTCTCTCTCATCTCCTACTCTGTCTTTACATCCTTGATTTTGTGGAGCAGATGTGTGGTTTCTATTTATTGTATTCTTAATTTACAGTATGTGCTCCAATGCTTCTTCCTTAAGGACACAGTGTCACTTATATTAGGATGATGTGAAGTTCTAAGTTATTAGAGTGTATACTTCGGTACATGCAGAACTTTCCTTTTTTATGAAACATTTCGTATAGATGTTTCCTGTCATATTCGTGAAAAAGGTTAAGATACTTTCTATATCAGATTTGAATCTCCTGAGTGTTCTGTATTATGTATAAATTCATTTTGTTTTATTCGCAGTGTAATTGTGGATCCTACTAAACTCAGTGATGGGTTACACTATTATGAAGTTTACGGGATCGACTGCAAAGCACCATGGCGTGGTCCACTCTTCCGAATTCCTATTACCCTCACAAAACCAAAAGTTGTGAAGTCTCGACCCCCACTAATTTCATTTCAAGGGATGCCATTTGTACCAGGTAGCTTAATGCCGTAAACTTCTGTCTTTGTAGATGCTTCTATTCCCATAGAAAAAACATCTGTATAGAATAAAGAGAAGTTGTAGTAACTGATTCACCAAAAGTAGACGCTGGATTTGCTTCAGCTTGGTTGTTGTAGAGCCATGTAATAACTTTTTATACATTAAAGTTCTAAGACAACGAAGTGACTGGTGACAGCTGATTTTCAGAATTTTTAAATAAATTGTGAAGCAGAAGTAAAAATGTCAATAGCCTATACAAGAACCAAAGTAGAGTTGGATGATACTGGGAACAGTTTCCCTTTTTCTAGAGTACTGGGAGACCTTGCGTCTTCTGATGACTTAATGTCATATATATTGTATGCAATACTCGTCTGTTGCTACCCTGACGGCCTGACCTGTATCTCATATTTTTTCTAATATAGGCCATATTGAACGGAGGTTTATTGAGGTACCATTTGGAGCTACATGGGTTGAGGCCACTATGCGTACATCAGGGTTTGATACAACTAGAAGATTTTATATTGATACAGTTCAGGTAAAATGTTTGAAGAGTTTTGTCTTGTATGAAAACATAAAGAAGAATCTTAGTGACATGTTAGTAATAATAGATCTCACCACTGCAAAGACCCATGAAGTGGGAAGGTGTCGCCACGTTCTCCTCCCCTTCTGCCCAAAACTTTGCTTTTCCAGTGGAGGGTGGTCGAACAATGGAACTGGCCATAGCCCAATTTTGGTCTAGCGGCATTGGAAGTCATGAAACTACTACAGTCGATTTTGAGGTACTTTATGCAAAGTTGCAGTTTGCGTATACTTTCTTTTACGTCAACATTTAAAGAAGAGAAACAACAATTACGTATAACAAAAACAAAGGAGGAGTTTACTTCTTTGATTGAGTTTAATCTTAAAGGATTTATCTCTATAAAATGAGCACTTTTGGTGCTTTTCTAACCGAAACTATTACATGTATTTCAGTTTGGGTTCCATGGGATCAGTGTCAACAAAGATGAAGCCGTTCTTTATGGAAGTGAAGCCCCACTTAGGATTGATGCTGAAGCTCTTCTATCATCAGAGAAACTTGTCCCTGCTGCAATCCTAAACAAGGTTCGTATATCGTGAATTCGTGATTCAGCAATATATGGTGTACTTATAGTTATCACACCCTACACTAGTTCTTATGTTGGAGTCAACGCCTAAAAGTCAGTGTCATCCCTAGTAATGTTTCATGCTCTCCTGATATTAGTTGGTTGTCGTCATAAATTGATCTTTTCACTGTAGTCTTCACACGTTTTTTGATTATATAATATATAGTTTTAATCCTTTTGCAAACATTATGATTTAAGTTGATGCCGAAAACAAACAATAAAGTTCATTGAATAAATCAAAGTACCATAAGTGTATAGATGCAAACTTGTAACTAAGGATATATAAAACTACAACACAACTAACAACTTTACTTTTAAATAATTATATGCAATCATAACCAATTGAACATACAATCAATCAATTAATTCCTTCACAATTCGAGCACCTAAAAACAATATGAAGAAGAAAGTAAGGAGTAGGGTGAAAATCTAAAAGATGCAAACTCAACAAGGTGTTTACCAAGGTTCGCTAATCTTCACCTTCCCCTAACACTCTCCACCTTAGGATTTTTCTATGAATCCACTAGTCTGAACTTCTTCGAAAGTTGGCGAAGTCCAACCCAATGTACAACTCTAAACTCCTTGTTAAGAACTCGTGGAATCACCCCACTATTTTGCTCCTATGAAGACTTAGATGCAACTCCACTACTTCAAGCACTACATGCCCTGTAGCTAGAGCACTAGCATCAACACTACCATGATCTCCTTAATACCTAGCTTGAGTAAGCCTCACGATACCTCAGACCCTCAAGTATCCAGTATAAATAACAGATAGGTTGCTTCCAAGGCCCGTCGATCTTGATTCTTCGTTAGTTGTTCTTCATCACTTCTTGAACCTTTCATGACCAAGTGATTAACTCTTCGTCTTCAATGTCATTCTTTTCTATAAGCTTCTACAAGTGTTCAAGTATTCAATGACTAGTGTGTGGGTGATCCTAATCACCACATTTGATTTTTAAGCTCATCCATTGCAATTCTTTTCTTGCTTGGATGATATTAATATAAAAAGTCTAGCTCCTCATCAAGCAACTTTCTAATTTATCAAGACATACAACATTTAAGCATAACTGTGGGAAAGCAATCAATGTTTTGTCAATCATCAAAACAACGAGTATGATTATTCATAGACCAATAGTAGGATCTATGGATATAAGTGAAATATTGCATACATCAAGTTTTGAAACTTATAGTTCACCAGAACTTCATATATGCATTCCCAAATTAATGTTTCCCTATAATAAGAAGGGAAATCTGAATCATGTTGCCTTTAATTTTTTAATAGACTTCTCATTCTACTTCAGTTGATTTGTACTGCAATTATACACTGCTCTGGTTTAGATAGATATATTTAAAAGGGAGGACTTAGAATTTTAGCTGGAGTAGGACCTATCAAATATGCTAAATTGTAATAAGGAATATCATTTCGAATCGATTCATTTTCTTCAATGATTTCGACAGTGTAAGTTGAGTGTTTCAGAGATTCATATTAGAAGTTTTACAAATTCTTCTACTAAAAATCTTCAAATTTCTTTCATATTCACTCCGAAATGTAATTTCCAATCCTGATGCACCTGAAAGATGTTCATCCATTATGACTCTCTGCATGTACCTTACTGTGCAGGTTAGATATCCATATCGCCCTGTTGAAGCAAAGCTGAGTACCCTTTCAGCTGACAGGGACAAGTTACCTTCTGGGAAACAGATACTAGCATTAATACTAACGTGGGTTACGCCAATCCTATACCTCCTTGCTCATTGCTTGTATTTTTCATAACTTCTAATATACTTTCTCTGCTGGTCTTGCAGTTATAAATTCAAATTAGAAGATGGTGCCGAAATAAAACCTCAGATTCCGTTGCTCAACAATCGGATCTACGATAACAAATTTGAATCTCAATTTTATATGATATCAGATATTAACAAGGTAAATTACTGCTCTTTATTTATAACGGATGCAGCTGTCTCTGTGTATTGCTCTTGCAGTGGCACCATAGAAGTTTTACCTATTGTCCAATGTTAACAAATATGAAGTTATGACGATATTAGAAGGGTTAATACATGAGCGTGCCTCCAAAAATGCAGCTCACACAAGTGATGGCGCCACATGTTAACTCGAGGGGTCAATTGGGCAATTTTTTTCTACGATGGACAATAATGTTGTTGTGTAGGTGGTGTCACCTATTGACACAATAGTGCAATAAATTACTGAGGGCTGAGTTCATTTTTTCTAATGAGCGTTCTGCAAGATGGAGAGACCTATGCAAACTAAAACTTGTATAACCCCTAGTTTTTTATGAGTATAACTATTGCTGACCTAGGGAATTTAATTTGTCTCCAGACCAATACAGTTATTCTATTGTCATTTTTATTTGGAGTGGGTAAAATAGGGTTTAAAATGTGGAGATTGGCTTCATTGCTGCCTGCCATTTGCCAGGGTATTGTCTCAAGTATTTAACATTTTTCCTGTAGAGAGTTTATGGCATGGGCGATGTCTATCCAGAGTATGTGAAACTTCCAAAGGGTGATTTCATTTTGCTGCTTTATTTGAGGTGAGCTTGTCTTTTAAGTTAATGGAATGTTTAGCCATATACAGACTGCAGACAATATTTTCAATGTTTGTTAAGTGTCAAAGTATACATCACGTTAAAGTAACACACAGCCTCCGTTCCTTACTGCAGTCTATTATTTAGAATTTCTGACTCGTCCTTAATTAAACTATGCACAATATAACCACCCTTCTCTTTCAGGCATGATAATGTGCAGTACCTAGAGAAAATGAAGCAGTTGGTGTTATTCATTGAAAGAAAATTGGATGAGAAGGTAAATGATGGATCTGCAGTTGCTCTCGGTGATTTAGTTTGTGGTAAATACTAATTAGTATTGGTGTGTCCCTGTCCTCTTATGTACACATGGTTCATGCAAATATTCTTTCTACCCACAGTTGTCTAGTTTAAACTTTCTGGCCCTCGCATGGGTTACTTTTTTAGTAACCTATAATTTTCTGTTTCAGGAGTTCATTAAATTAAGTTTTTACTCACAACCAGATGGCCCAATCATTGGTAATAGTGGTTTCAAATCATCTGATATGATTCCTGGGTACACCTCTCTTCCTACTGGATTTATATGCACTTTCATGTATGGGTTAGTTATTAACTATCTATAATATTGCAGAAGGAAAGAAGCATTTTATATTGCTCCTCCCTCGAAGGACAAACTTCCTAAGGTTGTCTTTCTTTCCCTCACTTTTTCCAATGATCTGTTCATGTCAATTGCATAAGGTGTTTGGATAGCTTTGTATGAAAGCTATAAAACATAAGCTACACTAATGCAACAAATACTTGAACTTGCACTAACCTCGCGTGGGCCCCTGCCTAAATCAATCAACTCCCTCACAGTTTTCCTCTTATGTCGTCTACTAAACTTGGACAAATAATTAAATGTACTTTATATTAATTTTCGCTCATCGTTTATTATCTATATGATCAACTTCGCGATTACACATTTGCAGAGCTGCAAAGAGGGATCTGTTTTGATTGGAGCAATATCATATGGAAAGGTTTCTTTTGGGGGTTCAGAAGAGGGCAAAAATCCTGTATCTTATCAGATATCATATATAGTGCCACCATCAAAGGTATATATATCTGATCCCTGTGCAATATTGCTGACCAGAAGTCCATTACTGACCATTCATAAGTTGGAAAATTTCACCATTTCATTATTTATGTTTTCTTTCAGATGGATGACGACAAAGGAAAGTCTGCTCCCTCCGTCATTCAGAAGAGTGTTTGTGAGCGAGTCGAAGAAGAGGTAACTTGAGACATCTGGCACTTACCATCTATGCTATCAGAGATTCCTATTGTATGTAGAAGCGAGTGTGTTCTTATGATTTTAAACATTGTCATGCATTCCTTAGTTGCATCGTCCAATGTGTCTATGGAATTTGTTCTTGTACCGATATTGAAGTGAACCCAATCCTAGGTCTAAATCTTGATTCACATATATAACTTGGAAATATTTTTACAACACTTTGATCAGGTATGCACTCAATAGATGCAGACGTATTGCACGAATAACGTAATACTATTGTACAAAATTTCAAATTCTTGATGATGTATGGTTGTAGTATGAAAGAACAATCATGTCATCAGATGGGATACATGACGTAAGTAGGTTGTCTTTAATTACAGTTAATAATGCGTACTTGAAGTTGCTCACTACTTTGATGCATGATGTAATTAGGTAGTCTTTTCTTCTGCATAGTTAGTAATCTGACATGAAGTTCCTTATTGGTATGATTGTGGCAGAAGAGTTTCCATGTTAAGCGTGTAGCTTGTGGAGAAGAAAAATGGTCTCAACTTAGTTTGTTTTGTGATAATTTTTAGTAATGTGGCTTTCTAAAGCTTAATACTCATAGGTATTTATCACATATCTTAAATATTTCTCTAGCATTAAACAACTACTGCCTTGCATTTAATATCGTTACATTTACCGACTCATTGAACAGGGAAAGCTAGCATAGGGTACTTGTGTATATTTCCCTCCCGTCCATCCTCCACCCGTTACTGTTGTGGATATTTAACATTTCTAATCTCCCAGCCTTTATTAATCTGGTATTTTAGGTCAGAGACGCCAAGATAAAAGTTCTTGCTAGTCTGAGTCAAGGAACCGACGAAGACCAGTCAGAATGGAAGAAGCTATCCATCTCACTTAAGGTTATTTTGTTTATGTTTTACTGGCTTGATTGCATATGATCTGTGTCTGAACATATAATTCCAGGTGCTAATAGCTGTATTCCATGTATATTTGCAGGAAGAATATCCAAAATACACTCCATTGCTTGCAAAAATATTGGAAGGTTTGTCGAGTCAGAGCAATGCTGACGGCGACGTTCATCTATATGAAGAGGTAATGAGCTTTCAAGCACAGGTGCTTTCTATTATTAGTTTAAGAAATGTTGACTAGTTGTGGTTTGGATGCTACACATATGGGTTACTTCTTAAATCTTGCGAACAGAGTTCTGAAGAACTTGTATCTTTCTTGAGGTCTTTAGAGGCAGTAATGTTCCATTGTGTACTGATGAACTAACTACTTGTCATTTTGTTTGCTCTAATTCGGCATATTGGTTGTATTATGTACTTCAAAAGTTACTCCCACCCTTCTAATATATATTGAAGTTATTCGACAAAGAATTAAACTTTCGGGATTGAGGAACTAACTTAATTGCTTACCTTCATGGAATTCCTACGATTCTGCAGATTGAAAATGGTATGTTATGTATGATGCGATTCAGTGTACTTATGTAAGTCGCAGTGGCATTCGAATTTGGGTTTAAAAAGCATTTTGTTTTATCCTTTTTCATTTGTGACCACGTTTATGGCCACATTTTTAATGTGACATTTCATATAGAAGGTTACAGTATATCTAAAGGACACACTTATCGCATATCCAGTTTAATAACAAACGCAACAGAAGACATTTTAATTCAGTAGTTTACTCCTCTCTTGTTTTAGTTTTAGTTTTTTTCCAGATTTTATATGGTTTAAAGATGGATCATTGGTTAAAGACATCACTATTTCCCTATCAGTAACTAGCACTGAAAATAGGACAGGTATCACCACTGTTCTAAAAAATCCAACACCAGTTAGGTTTAATTTATATAGTTTTTTGGTAATTTCCTAAATAGAAAAGGAGATTTACTTTTAGTTCTGAGTTCTGACAATGAAATATAAGTTTATAAATCTATATGATGAATTTTTTCATGAAAAATTCAAGGGTGATATAAAAATACGTTTTGGCACCAGATAGTGCTTTACATGTTTGTGGAACTTTTTTGTACTCCAACAATAAAATATTATAAACTCCTCTTATGTAGTATGCTGGTTGATAAGTGTTTGACTGAGTTTAATGAGGTAGAGAAAACTCATCCATAACCACATGGGAGACCCCCTTAACAACTAGAGGATCCCAACTATGAGGAATTCAGTAAGACATGGAGTGATTATAGTTCTTGTTGACGAAATATGATGATTACGTTTACATCCAGAATGTATAGCAATTTGGAGTATTGTGTTTGATGAATTGTGGTGACCATATATAGTATTTGGTTTGTATGTTCTGATTTTTTTTTAATTCATTTCGTAATAATATGAATTGTTTTTGTTAGTTACTCTTTTTTAACTATTATCTCATTCCTCTCAATGGTGTGCAATGTGCACTGGTTGACGCATGTGGGTCTCATCTCACAGGCTGCACGATAAGAGCATGAGCGCAATCATTCATATATGTGTTTCATATTATATGAGCACACATGTTGATGGGTATAGTATAGTTGCTGATGAGACTAAGTTCCTTGTTTTAGATAATTGATGCAGCAGATGAGGTCATTGACAGTATAGACAAAGATGAACTGGCCAAGTACTTTGCACTTAAAAGTGACCCAGAAGAAGACGGAGCAGAGGTAGTAATCTCATGTTTTCTGAGAACATAAAAAGTTGTTCATTTAAATAATTTTTTTGATGAAGGACTCCACAGATCACACTAAGTGAAACCTAACTACGAACACTCCACCTGAACCATATAGAAAAGAAAATTAAGAAACTAGACTAAGCTCCAATGCCCTCTGAAAAGGTTTTCACTTAACTGGAGTAAGGGGGGTCCAATGTGTGCACATTACCATGTCAGCCTTATAATAACGAGACACTGTTTCTGAACTGACTTGAGATGATTTGCAAGGACTATCTACTACATCACAAAAGATAAGGGAGTAGGTTGTTTAACGAGCCATTTTGAAGAAAAGAACATAAAATTTCTGACTCCATAGGACATGAAAATGAAAGAAAGAATATGAATTACAGTTAAAGACTATCTTGCTGAATTGGTCTTCCTAAAGATCTGCTTATGAGTCTTACTATTGTTGCGCTTGATGTACAGACGATTAAGAAGAAGATGGAATCCACTCGCGACCAGTTAGCGGAAGCTTTGTATCAGAAGGGAATGGCTATGGCAGAAATTGAATTTCTTAAGGTGCAGTAGCTACAGAACTGTTACTATTACTTTATTACACTTATTTTTAGTATTGGGAGATCCAGCATATGTTTCCTTAAGAAGCAATATCAACTTTGGGCCTCTATTGTACCCATCTCAAAAGAGCTGTTACATGAACCACACATTTATATCTTCTGGGATACTTAAGAATGGGAGGTTTCAAGTATTTACCATATATGAGATCTATAGCTGTCTTGTTAATCTGCCTTGTTTGCTCGTCATCATTCTAATTAAGATTTCTATTAATTATTGATGAAGAGCAATTGAATGGAGACTAAATCAATTCACTTTTCCATTTATATTATTCTTTAGTTTTGACAGATCAATATGTAGTTGCAGTCAAAAGGTCCGGACTTTAAGTAAATACTATATTGCAATACATTCCAGTCTTATCTGATCTTGTAAATGATTTTTTTCTACCACGTTTGTGAACAATATTTATATGATCAATTACAAATTGTTCTGTTCACTTTTAGTAGATATTGAGTTGGCCCACATAACTTGAAATAATTTCTATGTTAATAAGTTGTAAATTCCTGATATATGGCTGCAATTGTAGGACGAAAAGTTAATATTGGCAATGACGCTCAGGTTGCGTCTCATGCTGCTACTCAGCCTGATAGATTCGAAGATAACTTCAAAGAACTGAGGAAATGGGTAGATGTCAAATCCTCTAAGTATGGAAATCTCTTAGTGATACGCGAGAGACGTGGTGGAAGGCTTGGAACAGCTCTGAAGGTACTCAAAGCTTGCTCTTCGATATTGCTGGTTTCAAATCTTCTGATAAAAGACTTTTGAAATGTGATTCTGTTCGCGCTATGCTCTGTTGATGCTATGCGTCGTTAATCCCTTCCTTGCTATAGCCAAAACTAAAAGCACACAAGAATTGAGAATATAAGTAGTAGTTTTTTTATGTGGTTCATTTCGTACTACTCTTGCGATGCATGCTTAATTTGAAATCTAGTGTGATTTCTTGTGGGTTTTTTCCAGCTAGCCATGACTGTTTGGTTTTGACTTCTATACATAGACTTTCTGCTAACTGAGTTGGGAAATCATCAGGTATTGAATGAACATGATTCAAGATGATGGGGAGCCTCCCAAGAAAAAACTATACGAATTGAAGCTTTCATGCTTAGTGAGATTGGGTGGCTCATCTGGTCGCATATGAGAAACAGTGGATGCATATACGCTTCCCGGCTGCCTTACCTCTATTTTGATATTGTAGCTCAAGTTCAGATCAAATATGGTATATTATTCCACAAAACTTGTGGCAGTAGTTTATGATGTAATAGTCGCAGATGTATTTTATTGTTCTCTTTTCATCAATTCCTTACTCTGGCAATATTGCTTTTGTATTCGACTTTTTAAATTTCAAGCTCTCTATTTTCGAATCCGTCGGTGAAATAAAGTTTGTTTTTTAGTTTAGTAGATTCGACCCTTGGGCTTATAGGTAGAATTTTCTTTTAATATTTATGTTTGAGACCTATAAATTGTTGGTCAAGATTCAAGAATAAGGATGCTGCTTTTGTGAGCACTCTTCATATTCTCGTCAAGGGCAAAGGCTTCGTAGAAAGCTGCAAAATGAGGAATGTTGGTAATCTCGAGAACATATCCCAGAAAAGAAATTGCTGATGATATTGATTGATTAATAATTGGATTTTCATGGGCCTTCACAAAAAACAAAAAGGGAAAGTTACAAAACGTAAGAAAAAAACGATATATGAAAATGATGAAATTGATCAAAAGGATAATGGAGGCAACTAGTGAACCTTGCTATTTGGTGGTGTTATTTTCTTTAGTTTATGAAATGATCGAAATGGTCTTATAGAATGTCAAGTTTTGGGAGCGTAGACTGATTATAAGTGGCTGATTGGGATGAAGAACCGATATCGAGCGTTCAAACTATTTCGGTGAAATGTTATACAAATGTTTTTGTTTTCGTGTCTTATTGGTCTTTTTCTTCATCCTTACTAAACTTTTACTTGAGCACATTACTCGATTAGAAGGATCTAATGGGAGGCTTCATTAAAAAATGTTAAAAAGTACAAAACTATAAAATATTAACTTTAGATTTGTGAAGAATTGAACAAGTTAATCTAAAAATATTTAATTAAACGTTAAAATAAAGTAGATATGTAATTTTTCATGTTAGCGGATATTCCTATTTCAAAGATCCGTAGATAAATCCTGTAGCTGTAGGATAGTGAAGAAAGAGATAAGATTCTACAGTTCCACTCATACAAATAATTTTTTCTCATAAACCCTAAAATTGAAGAATCAAGATAGTAGATTTGTGGAACAGGAGAATTGGAATTAAAATATGAGCTCATTGACTACAACAAGATGGAGGCCGAACTCCTTCCAGCTCCGATGGGCACTCAATTGTAACAAATCGGGGGGCGTTTTAGTAAGACTAGTAAATCATCATCATCATCTTCATCATCATGTTCATCTTCATCTTCATCATCATCATCGGAGATGAGTGTTTGTTGTGTTTCTAATGGTGATACTCCTAATAGTACTAGCGCTTCTACTGCTGAAGCTGATGCTTTCGCCGGCTGGTCTGGTGAGGATTCCAACTCCACTCAATTCGGAGGTTAGTGCAGTTTTTCGCATTTTATGCTCTTTTGCTCTAAATTAATTATCCATCCCGAAAAACTAATAACATTATTGAGCTAGTGTTTTTTCAGGGATTGTGGGAGCTGGATTAGCTGGATGTTTCTCCTTGCGGGACTTTCATTCGCGGCTTTGTCTATTGCCACCAAAAGAACACCAAGTGAGTCGA